>CM060886.1:2507500-2665000 GCA_030762935.1 Hymenopus coronatus | reverse complement strand
CACACAGACACATATACACACTCAGACACATACACACACACACTCACACACAGACACATATACACACACAGACACATATACACACACAGACACATATACACACAGACACTCACACACAGACACATATACACACACACTCACACACAGACACATATACACACACACACTCACACACAGACACATATACACACACACACTCACACACAGACACATATACACACACACACTCACACACAGACACATATACACACACACACTCACACACAGACACATATACACACTCAGACACATACACACACACACTCACACACAGACACATATACACACACAGACACATATACACACACAGACACATATACACACACAGACACATATACACACACAGACACATATACACACACAGACACATATACACACACAGACACATATACACACACACACTCACACACAGACACATATACACACACACACTCACACACAGACACATATACACACACACACTCACACACAGACACATATACACACACAGACACATATACACACACAGACACATATACACACACAGACACATATACACACACAGACACATATACACACACACACTCACACACAGACACATATACACACACACACTCACACACAGACACATATACACACACACACTCACACACAGACACATATACACACACACACTCACACACAGACACATATACACACACACACTCACACACAGACACATATACACACACACTCACACACAGACACATATACACACACAGACACATATACACACACACACTCACACACAGACACATATACACACACACTCACACACAGACACATATACACACACACACTCACACACAGACACATATACACACACACTCACACACAGACACATATACACACACACACTCACACACAGACACATATACACACACACTCACACACAGACACATATACACACACACTCACACACAGACACATATACACACACACTCACACACAGACACATATACACACACACACTCACACACAGACACATATACACACACACACTCACACACAGACACATATACACACACACACTCACACACAGACACATATACACACACAGACACATATACACACACACACTCACACACAGACACATATACACACACACACTCACACACAGACACATATACACACACACACTCACACACAGACACATATACACACACACACTCACACACAGACACATATACACACACAGACACATATACACACACACACTCACACACAGACACATATACACACACACACTCACACACAGACACATATACACACACACTCACACACAGACACATATACACACACACTCACACACAGACACATATACACACACACACTCACACACAGACACATATACACACACACTCACACACAGACACATATACACACACACACTCACACACAGACACATATACACACACACACTCACACACAGACACATATACACACACACACTCACACACAGACACATATACACACACACACTCACACACAGACACATATACACACACACACTCACACACAGACACATATACACACACACACTCACACACAGACACATATACACACACAGACACATATACACACACAGACACATATACACACACAGACACATATACACACACACACTCACACACAGACACATATACACACACAGACACATATACACACACACACTCACACACAGACACATATACACACACACTCACACACAGACACATATACACACACAGACACATATACACACAGACACATATACACACACACACTCACACACAGACACATATACACACACACACTCACACACAGACACATATACACACACACACTCACACACAGACACATATACACACACACACTCACACACAGACACATATACACACACACACTCACACACAGACACATATACACACACACACTCACACACAGACACATATACACACACAGACACATATACACACACAGACACATATACACACACACACTCACACACAGACACATATACACACACACACTCACACACAGACACATATACACACACACACTCACACACAGACACATATACACACACACACTCACACACAGACACATAAACACACACACACTCACACACAGACACATATACACACACACACTCACACACAGACACATATACACACACAGACACATATACACACACACTCACACACAGACACATATACACACACACACTCACACACAGACACATATACACACACACTCACACACAGACACATATACACACACACTCACACACAGACACATATACACACACACACTCACACACAGACACATATACACACACACTCACACACAGACACATATACACACACACACTCACACACAGACACATATACACACACACTCACACACAGACACATATACACACACACACTCACACACAGACACATATACACACACACTCACACACAGACACATATACACACACACACACTCACACACAGACACATATACACACACACTCACACACAGACACATATACACACACAGACACATATACACACACAGACACATATACACACACAGACACATATACACACACACACTCACACACAGACACATATACACACACAGACACATATACACACACACACTCACACACAGACACATATACACACACACACTCACACACAGACACATATACACACACAGACACATATACACACAGACACATATACACACACACACTCACACACAGACACATATACACACACACACTCACACACAGACACATATACACACACACACTCACACACAGACACATATACACACACAGACACATATACACACACAGACACATATACACACACACACTCACACACAGACACATATACACACACACACTCACACACAGACACATATACACACACAGACACATATACACACACAGACACATATACACACACAGACACATATACACACACACACTCACACACAGACACATACACACACAGACACATATACACACACAGACACATATACACACACACACTCACACACAGACACATATACACACACACTCACACACAGACACATATACACACAGACACATATACACACACACACTCACACACAGACACATATACACACAGACACATATACACACACACACTCACACACAGACACATATACACACACAGACACATATACACACACACACTCACACACAGACACACATACACACACACACTCACACACAGACACACATACACACACACTCACACACAGACACATATACACACACACACTCACACACAGACACATATACACACATACTCACACACAGACACACATACACACACAGACACATATACACACACACACTCACACACAGACACATATACACACACACTCACACACAGACACATATACACACACAGACACATATACACACACACACTCACACACAGACACATATACACACACACTCACACACAGACACATACACACACAGACACGTATACACACACACTCACACACAGACACATATACACACACAGACACATATACACACACACTCACACACAGACACATACACACACAGACACATATACACACACACTCACACACAGACACACATACACACACAGACACATATACACACACACTCACACACAGACACATACACACACAGACACATATACACACACACTCACACACAGACACATATACACACAGACACATATACACTCAGACACATATACACACACACTCACACACACACACTCACACACAGACACATATACACACAGACACATATACACACACACTCACACACAGACACATATACACACACACTCACACACAGACACATACACACACAGACACATATACACACACACTCACACACAGACACACATACACACACAGACACATATACACACACACTCACACACAGACACATACACACACAGACACATATACACACACACTCACACACAGACACATATACACACACACTCACACACAGACACATACACACACAGACACATATACACACACACTCACACACACATACACACACAGACACATATACACACACACTCACACACAGACACATACACACACAGACACATATACACACACACTCACACACAGACACATATACACACACAGACACATATACACACACACACTCACACACAGACACATATACACACACACTCACACACAGACACATACACACACAGACACGTATACACACACACACTCACACACAGACACATATACACACACACTCACACACAGACACATATACACACACAGACACATATACACACACACTCACACACAGACACATATACACACACAGACACATATACACACACACACTCACACACAGACACATATACACACACACACTCACACACAGACACATATACACACACAGACACACATACACACACAGACACATATACACACACACACTCACACACAGACACATATGCACCCACACACACACACACTGATATTTTATAAAATACTTTTCTTCTTATTCAGGGAACCCTCAAAACATATATTTACACTGAAATCTTGACATTGAGCTGTTTAATGGAATGAAAGTGTATTTCCGCTATATATTATATATTTATTTATGTAATATATATTTATTTATCCATTTTATTATTTTATTTGCCATGTAAGTTTTTTAATATACTGTATTTTGATAAACCGCGGACAACAATTGACATTATTGCCATTTTCACTAATTTAACCATCTGACCCAATATAGGGTTTGACTTATGGGCATAATCAGGTTTTTACGGTAATTGGCTGTATTTGATTTTATCATAAATTCGTATTATGTTCTACTCTTGGATTATTCAGTAACTTCGTGTTAAGAATTCTGCTACATTATTGCTTGTTAAGCTTAAAGTACTCTTGTTAATAATGTTGGGCGTGCTGTAACCTGTTTTTATTACCATACGTCCAGCTTTCTTTACCAATTGGAATAACTAATCGAAAATGCATGCGGTCTACGATAGCGTTTGTTTTGTCACTGTCTACACCGCCGGAATACCGACAAATGAGTCTTTAATTCTCTAACAAGTATGTCCACCGAGATTGTACAGAAAAACATATTGAGGTCTGCGGAAAAAGAATAATTTATTAGAAAAAGTTCAGTAAATTGAAACCTGGTATTTAGTTTAATAGGCATCTTTCAAGAAGCCAGACAACTGTTTTCAGAAAAATTCCCTCATTCCAAACTGCCCTTTACATGGGACATATGCAAGCCGTAGAGATGCAGAAACGTCTTCCCGCACAAAATCTGTAATAAAGTATAATGCGTGTCATCTGCACAAACAACCATTTTATAGATGTTCACTTTTATTCAATTTTAAAATACTTAAACTTTTCTCTGAAAATCCTCATCTGTTTCATATCTCTTTTGTTTTACACCTGGCTTTGGAAAGAGAACCATATTTTAAGGTCAACCACAGAGCAACATATTTTAAAAGATGTAACTGTCGCTTTAGCCTGATTTCCCTCCTACTTATAAGGAAGTACGTGACATACCATTTCTGGCATATACCTTCTGTCCTTGTTGAGAGAGCAGCAAAGTGATATTTAACTTTCCCAATAATGTATTTCTCTGACGGATAACATTGAAGCGCTCGATCCATTTTTAAGTGTTTTAATTCTAGAGTAGTGACTTTTAGCGCTTCATTGTTTGCCCTGGTTTTAAATTCCTCTCCGACCATTCCATAGATTGTTTTATTTACCTGGGCTTTTGTACCTAATATTGGCCATATTTTAGTCATTATTTATTTCAAATTGCTTCACATGTCTGACCTATGCCACATTTTGGTTTTTCGGGGTGCTAACAGCGCCCTTAATCCATAATCATCATCACCAAGGTGATATACGAAACATAAAATATAATAATTTTGATCTTTACATTGTGTATAGAGAAGGTATTGCAATGCACCCAAAAATTCAATACCGAGATTTCACCGGAAATACATGTTTTGAGACCCCCTGAATAAAAAATTAGAAAAATGCTGGTGTGTGTCTATGTGTGTGCGCGTGTGTGTGTGTGTGTGTGTGTGTGTGTGTGTGGACAGCATAGCTCAAAAACGAAAAGACAGTTGAATACTAAACCTGGTATTTAAGTTTGGTATCTTCCAAGGATGCGACACGAAGATTTTCAAGAAAAGCGCCCACCCCAACTACCCTTTTCATGAAACTTTTTTCGAAAATTTTGATTTTCTTAAAAATGGCGCTATTATATTGTATATTGAATTATATCTTGAATTTTCTGGGAATAGCCTATGAGGACTAATTTATTCTGGATCTTTTTTACGAACCTTTGAATAACTGCTGAACCGTAAGAGTTGAACAAAAACCAAAACCTACCACACAAAAAATGTAGAGAACATAAAAACACACCATGTATGTCAATACATTTTTTCGTGGAATTGATTGTTTTTGAGATATTCCTTATTTTTGGTTTCAGCTATGAAAACTTGTACTTTTTTCATATAGGAATTTGTCAACTGCTGCCCATATAAACAAGGGAACTTCAGTCACATAGCAACCAGCTTTTGACTATCACTTTAACCTATGGTACTCCCTTATTTTGCTTCTATTTGTAAGACATAAGGCTATTTCTGCTAATTTTTTCTCGATTAGCATGAAGTAAATGAAAGCATAAGCTTTTTAACAATAATGTGTTGCTGAGATGTAGAGAAAGTCATGTGAATAGAACACATGAGATTTTTTAACGTCGCACTCATTGATTAGAAGAGGAAATTGCCCTAGCGAAATAGATCTGTTATGGGAAATGCACAGCTATATGACATGTTCACCATCGACATAATTAGGTAAATACCTCTTAGACATTAACCTGACTGTCTCCTGTTATACTCTTGCTGGCTAAATTCCATTTAAATGGCCACGTGAAGCTGCTTGCAACATTTAAATCACTCTGAGAACGGAAATATAACATATCCCAAATCCCTCAAAAGAGCTATATAACTAGAAATGAACTCGGCGTTGATCACTATTGGAACCTGTAATTATTCAATTAATCGCTGTTACTTTTCATTATGATACGAAATTACACAATATTGTGTTATTTTGTTATTAAACAGATACTCTTAAAAGCTATGCGAGAGCAACGCTTTACCCTACAATGTGCACACAGGTATTTAATGGTTCACAATTAATCGCTGTTACTTTTCATTATGATATTATGTTATTCTGCTATTAAACTGATACTCTTAAAAGCTATGTGAGGGCAACGCTTTGCGCTACAATGTGCACACAGGTATTTAATGGTTCACAATTAATCGCTGTTACTTTTCATTATGATATTGTGTTATTCTGCTATTAAACTGATACTCTTAAAAGCTTTGCGAGAGCAACGCTTTGCGCTACAATGTGCACACAGGTATTTAGAAGTTCGACAGTGTAAAGCGTACGAGATCTCATTGAACAGTTGAGGCAAGAAATGCGTGTAGGATTTGAAAAGTGCAGCCTAAAATCGCTGGAAAGTGCCGTGGAGAATGTGACAGTTCAAATGCGTGCTCTGGAAGAGAAAATGGATTATTTAGAGAACCAATCTCGTAGAAATAATATTGTGGTATACGGTGTGACGGAAGAAGCGGGAGAGACTTGGGAGATGACGGAGGAAATAGTGAAAAGGGTCATCTCACAAATAGGAATCGAACTCCGCGAGTTTGATGTGGAGAGAGCCCATCGTGTAGGTCGACGTGGCAATGTAAGGCGACCTATTGTGTGTAAACTGGCCCATTATAAACTCAAGGTGGCCATCCTTCGAGATGCTCGTTATTTACGGGGAACGGGAATAAGCATTAGCGAGGACTTTAGCCAGCGTGTAAGAGACGAGAGACAATTCTAAAAGGGACAAATGTTCGAGGCCAGGAGGCAGGGCTGTCATGCCGTATTGCGCTATGACAAGCTCCTCATTAACGGACGAGTCTGGAACCGACAGGAGCTGGAGCGCATGGAACAGCCTAGAAGCAGTGCGGAAACCGAACCCAGGACAGGGCAGCTAGAGCAGGTAGCCAGTGCATCAGCCCAGCAAGCAGGTCCCTCAGCAGAACAACAGGTGCCTCAAGTTATGTCGACAGGGAGGGGCAAAGAGGAGAGGAGGGTGAGACAGTCTTCGCCGAAAAAGCCAACAACAGCCCCCCTCCGTGCCCTTAGGCTGACAACAGCTCGACAAAGGGTCAGCCAAGTTGTAGGAAGACCAATAGCAAGGAAACAATAGGACATCGAAGGCTTCAAAAAAAGGTTGGATAGCGAGAATTTCTTGTATTTCCTTAGTGATTTTGACGTTGTATGTTTAATAGAAACCTTGTTGAAAAACGGAGAAAACGTAACACTTGCTAATTTCCATAGTTTTAGTAGGGGAAGGGAGACACGGCGAAGGAGGGGAAGGTGGCCAGGAGGGGTATCAGTTTCATTCAGGTCTGAGCTGGAGGCTGAGATAACTAAATTAGAAATCAGTATGGAAGGGGTGATTGCTGTATCTTTGGCACAGGGGGGAGTACAAATAATAGTTATAGGATTATACAACCAGCCAGCAACGTCCAAGTATGCAAACAGGAATTTCTTCAGTGACTTAACCGAAACGTTAGTGCAGTTACAGGAAAAGTTTCCAGGAACTGAATTAATTCTCTTAGGAGATTTCAATGCGAGGTTAGGAGGGGAGAATATTTCTCTAACGGGGGGTCATCAATGGGGGGAGGAATTCCGCGAAGGTCAACGAAAGAGCAAGGATAGTTTTATTAATGGGGAGGGCAGACAATTACTTGCTTTCTGCGATGCCTTCTCTTTAGAAATAATGAATGGCAAGTACGGTGAGGATCGAGAGGGAGAACTCACTTTCATAAATGAAAATGGGGGTAGTGTAATAGATTTTATTTTAATAACTCAGGGTTTAATTGGCAGAATTAGAAATTTTTGGGTGGGGGATCGTATCGAGTCACATCACTGTCCGGTTGTCCTGGAACTGAATATAGAGACGGCCATGGTGGCGCATGCACCTGAAGAGGGGCTGGGGGACGAAGGGAGATTCATTAGTAAATTTATTAGGAAACCGTTTGAATAAGAAGTATTTGTTGATAAATTAGAAAGAAGATTATGGGAAACAAACGCAGACACAGCGGAGGAACTAACGCATATAATAGCAACGGCTGCGGGGACAATGAAAGTCCAAATGCATGGTAAGGTAAAACGATTCAATGGTTGGTATGACCAGCAATGCAGAACTGTAAAGAAACAAGCAGAGGAGGCTCTGTCAAAATTCAGAAGGGAGGGGGGAGATGACATTAGGAAAATGTTTACAAAAAAGTGAAGGGAGTATAAACAGCTCTTACGGGAAAAGAGAACTACGTGGCAAGACAAAATTACTCAGAAAATTAGTAATATTTTAACGCGGGGGGATAACGCTGAGATGTGTGAAGTAATAAAACATTTAAGAGGCAACCGTCAGGCGCCCAACGAAATTTCTCCCAGAAAATGGGCAATGCATTTTATGGGAATATTCGGGAAAGGTGAAAGGGAAGGAATTTTTATAAAGGAAGTGCAAATTTTGGGAAATCTTGAGATCCCAATACTGGACGAGGAAATATCAGCACGAGAAATAGCACAGGCGCTAAGGAGTCTGAAGGGAGGCAAAGCTCCAGGGTTGGATGGGCTGCCCCTGGAAGTTTTTAAAGCCGCAGCCAATGTTAATGAGTTTGGTAGGAGTATGTAACAGATTGTTTAGTGAGGGGAATTACCCTACCTGCTGGGGAAAGGGCATTATTCATCACATTTATAAAGGGGGGGTTACTCTGTTGCCAATTATGGAGAAAATTTATTGTAGAGTGTTATATAACCGGATAAAGGACTGGGAATCTAAATTTGGCAAACTTTCAAAATTTCAAATGGGTTTCAGAGAAGGATACAGTACCATAGATGCCACTTTTATATTAGACACTTTAAGGACGAAGCAACTGTTAGTTAAGCGGGGAAAGCTTCATTGTGCTTTTGTGGACTTTAAGAAGGCATTTGACTCTATCAATCGAAATGCATTATGGTACAAACTAGGCAGAAAGGGGTTATCAAGTAAAATGGTTAGAGCATTGCAGGCAATGTATCAAAATGTCGAATTCTGTGTGAAGTACGACAGAAACAGAGTGTCCGAGAGCTGCCGAAGCTATAGGGGAGTGAGGCAGAGTTGTAGTTTACCTCCCTTGCTGTTTAATCTCTTTGTGGATGATATTACTGATACAATGATAGCAGAGAATATTCAAGCACCAGTAGTAGCGGATTTGCAGATCCCAACACTTTTATACGCAGACGATTTAGTATTGTGCTCTACGACAGTAAACGGATTGCAACGAGGACTGGACAAGCTTAAGAACTATTGCGATGAATGGCTACTTACAGTTAATGTGAATAAGACTAAGGCAATGACTTTCAAAAAGGGTTGTGTTTATAGCAAGGAGGAGACTTGGACATATGCAGGACAGATACTGGACAACATTAAATCCTTTGTGTACTTAGGACTCACATTTACAATAACGGAAAATGGACAAAACACATTGACATTACGAAACATAAGGCAAGGGTGAAAGCGGCGGAAGCTCTCCGGATACGCTGCAGAATTCCGAATATCTCCATAACCTTAATGGAAACTGTATACGGAGCGACAGTTAGATCCACGATGACATACGGAGGAGAAATATGGGGGTGGGAACAAATAGGGAATCTGGATCAAGTGAGGACCCAATTTTTTAAAAGGAATTCTGGGTGTAGGGAAGGGTACGGCAAACTGCGGAATAATGAGGGAATTCGGGGTACATAATGAAACGATAGAGTGCAAAATCAGAGCAGTTAAATATTGGATGAGAATCGTTCACCGAAACCAATCTCTAATTAGGGCAGTCTGCTACCGTGAACAGTTGCGAATGGAAGGTAATTTGACGTGGGCATCAAAATTAAAGAAAGGGTTGGAAACCATTGGGTAGGGAGACATTTGGATGGCGGGGCAGGAAAACAGACGAAGTATTTGGAGAAAAATTAAGAAACATCTCTGTGATATTGACAGACAGCAAATAATTGCGCAATGCACAGAGAAGGTGACATTAGAAGTACAGTCTGGGCTGAAATCGGAGTGGGGTATGGAGCAATACATCAAAACAGGTACCAAGCTCATTAGAGAGGGACTCGCGTGGATTAGACTAGGAGCATGGAGGAGCACGAACATTTCTGACGAGAATGGTAGAAGAATCTGTCCCATTTGCGAGGAGGAAGAGATGTGGACTCACATCTTGGCAAGATGTAGGGATGCGGAGGAATGGATGGGAAAAATATTTGCCGCGATTTTTTACCACTGCGAATGTAGGGATAGAAGCATGTTGGACTCTACTGGCAGGCACGGAAAACATGGACGGGCTAGGTAAATTTATACTTAAGGCAAGACAGCTGAGATCTGAGGAGGCTGCCAATAGAGAAGGGGGGGGGGAATAAGATCAAGTAAACAAAAGGGACTACAATGTTCTATATACATATATATTATGTCATACTTAGGTCACTGTTGTGCTAGGGTGGTATATATTATGTGTATATATGTCTTTTAAGTGTAATTATCTATTATAAGAGGGTGCATTTATGAAGGTGTACTCTGTGTTGTAAATTTAAATTGCTATATTTGAATATCTTTGTATCCTTATTTTCGGATTCACTCTTAATTTTATTGTTTTTTAATATTGCTTTCGATTGTGTATTTCCTTTGTCTTTTTATTTTCGTGTTTACTCTTTTAATTCTTTGTTGTGGTTGTTGTTTTAATATTGCTTGTAATGTGTATTACACAAGCACGTACGGTCTGTGCGACTGTTGAAATTCTATGTATGATATAGCTATGTTAATAAATACACTTATTCATTCATTCATTCATACTTTTCAGTACACATATTGTGTTATTTTGCTATTAAACTGATACCCTTAAAAGCTATGCGAGAGCAACGCTTTACGCTACAATGTGCACACAGGTATTTAATGGTTCACAATTAATCACTGTTACTTTTCATTATGATATTGTGTTATTTTGTTATTAAACAGATACTCTTAAAAGCTATGCGAGAGCAACGCTTTACGCTACAATGTGCACACAGGTATTTAATGGTTCACAATTAATCGCTGTTACTTTTCATTACACATATTGTGTTATTTTGTTATTAAACAGATACCCTTAAAAGCTATGCGAGAGCAACGCTTTACCCTACAATGTGCACACAGGTATTTAATGGTTCAGATATTAACTTTGTGTCATGTTTTTGCTCTTTCAGCTTTATTAAAATGGCTACACACGCAGAACACCAGTGTTCAACAAACAAATCTTAACATTTTGTTTTGTTGGCAAGTTACAGACTGCCGAACAGCTCATAATAATTATTTAGCGGCTTTAACAATTTGTTAAAGTGTAACAAAATGTAGAGAACGCCTCTCACCATTCAACCTCTACTCCTCTTAGAATAAACTAAAGGTGCTTGTGTTAAAACCAAGATCTCTAGTTGACACTTTCAAATAGGACCATTTTAAAAATTCAATAAAGCAAACTTAAAAGTTCAATGTGTTACATTCGGATGACTTTCTCTGCCCTCTTTTCAATAGCGTATTCTTAAATTCTAATAATGGAGAAAAACATTCCTAGGTATGTTTTAATTGCGTATTTCTTTATAGATGCATGTGAGTGGGGAAATATTCTAGTGTTACTCGGTAGAGATGGTCGCTACCTAATGCTTTTGAAATGTGATATGTATGTTTAAACAGGAGAAAGAAAAAGATAAACTATTTCCATGGTATAATAGTGTAAGTATTGTAAATGAGCACGAACAAGGAATATCTCAGAAATGTTAATGCCACACAAAAACTTTATACGACAAATTGTGTGTTAAGGAGATTTTGTGTACAAACTATTACACTTTACCAAAGACAAACAAATGAAGAGGAATTCAGAGGCTATTCCGCGAAACTACCATATGTGTATGTGTGTAGATGAAAATATATTAAATACAAGTATGTTAATGAAAATCCAATTTGACAAAATCAAAATTTCCGAAGAAACTTTCCATACAAACCGGGATTTTCTCTATAAACTTTGAGTCGCATCCTTGAAATATGCTGAACTAAACATCAAGTTTGGTATTTAACGGGGTTTGTTATTCACAGACACGCGCGCACACCAACACATTTGGCATAAAACTTTTGGATCAGGGAACCTCAAAATTAAATTATACTAAATGTTGACATCATATTTCGAATGGAATGCAACACCCTATGTACTTACTATTTACATAGAACCTGGCAAGGAAGTAAAATTGTGGTTTTCAATAAAGGCAGAAAAAGAATTGGAGAAGTATAGGGGAAAAAGCAAATAGGATGAGGGGTGATGTTAGGCTAAAGAAAGTTTTCGAGAGCACCTTGTGGAAAGGAACAAGTTGAGGAAACTTTACCACTTCCCGAACTCCCGTCAACTTCCTCTCAGGATTATTGAACACTAAGCCATTCTTACTTACTGTAAGGAAGTACATCCAGGATTGTCGTTAAACAGGGAGTTTTCCTGATAAAGTGTAGCTTCGAATATGACGTTTTCAGAAGTTTTAATCCCAAACGTTCTTTATGAGACAGCGCCAGGTCAACAGTCACTTATTTAATCCTCTCGTCCAGAGAGCTTATCTCTAGCGTAAGTGACGTTTTCCTCACAATTCTGCAGTTGCAGTGAGCTAATGATTTATTAGGAGTAGGAATAGGATACAGCACCGGACGTGTGTCCTACATAATGCCAGGGTAGAGATCCGAATGACGGAGTCTCTAACCGTCACGCTTTAGAGTCCTGATCCAGGTTCCCGTCGAGATGTAAGCAAGCATTCGCCCGAGCAAATGCTCAGACTAGATATTCAGATGGAATCGTAGAGCCATCTCGCTCGGAACAGTCTTAAACGAATTTATTCCTTCATTTTTACTTTCTCTATACGTACTATACACATAGTGTATAGAGAAGGTATTGCATCCACTCAAAAAGTTGATACCGAGATTTCACCGGAAATATATTTTAGGGTCCGCTTTATCTAAAATAGGCATTTTCTGAAAAAGCTATTTACCTGATAACTAAAATGTATATCTTGAGTTTTCTGGGAATAGCCTCTGAATAGCCTCTTTATTCTGGATGAATTTTATGAAATTTTGCTTAACTGCTAAACCATAAGAGGTGGACAAAAACTTACCACACAAAAAACGTAGAGCATGTTAAAACACACACTTTATGTTGTAAACATTTTTTTCCTGGAGTTGATCATTTTTGAGATATTTCTTGTTTTTGGTTTCTGCATGGAAAAACTAAAACTTTTGTCATACAGGAATTTGTCAACTCCTGTCCATACAAACTAAGGAACTTCAGTCGCATAGCAACCAGCTTTTGACTATCACTTTAACCTATGGTACTCCCTTATTTCGCTTCTACTTACAAGGAAGCAAGTAATAAGGCTATTCCTGCTAGTTTTTTCTCGATTAGCATGAAGTAAAAAGAAGCATAAGCTTTTTAACAATATGTGTTGCAGAGGTGTAGAGAAAGTCATGTGAATGTTGCACATAAGATTTTACATATTTTGTATTAACTGAACACTTTGTTTTAAATTGATAGGCGGGTATGTAGCTTTGCATACTGGCTCTCCTTGCCCTTTCCACTAATTGGCTAATGCACTTCTTTGATAAAAGTATTTCCTATATTTAAGGAACAGGTTTTAAAGGAGCAGCTTCTAGGCCTCAGTTTTTAACTGTGGACATTTATAGTAAAACCGATAATATAATTACACATATTATGAACATAATAAAATATTTAGGAACACAAATAAATTTAAACCAAAGCGACATCATGTTCCTCATACTGAATTTTCTGAGACCGTCTTTAAGCAAATAGAAAATCTTCTTTTCCCATCGCAGGACATTATGGATGCAAACTCTATTCTTGCGACTGCTTCTAGTTGCAATTGCTCCAAGAACAGTTCTAAACTCCTACTCCCAAATATGTGAGATCATCTTGAGACAAATTTGGGAAATTTAGGGTCGTGATGGAACCTTGTCAAGGTAACTCGGCAGTTAGAGCAACGGGCAGTTCCAGGGTATCGCGGTTGAAATCCCGACTATGGCATTGAATTATTCAGTCTGGCTCTAACTTTCCACTCCAGCCCTACACTCAATTGGGAATTAATCCATAAACCTCAATTGTTTTTAAGACCAGCCATGTGTAGGACTCTAGTTTACTGATGTGTTTATTCACTTTTGTAAAATTATATCACTTATGTTATTTGAAGAATATGGATAAAGCAATGTATTTTATATGTATTTACTTTTAAATGCCATAGCTTCCTAATTGATCAGCTTTATTATCATCTCATTGGTTGAGGAATGATGCTCTATTGTCACCTCAAGTTTCTTTACAGTTTTGTATCTTGAGTGTTTATTAAGCTAGTCCAATCCATACAGTAACGGCTACTTGCGTATTTCTATCCATAGCCGAATGTTTTCCCTATTGAAACTCTGTATTCAAAGTAAGTTTGGCGGTACAGAAATGAACGAGAGAAATGTAAGAAATTAGTGTGCAATGTTCAACAGTGGAAATGAAAACTCGACCCGAAATGCATCACTCGTCGGATGTCTAGAAATCTGTAGCCCTAGACAGGTTATAGGTTTGCTGGAAAGTGAAGCTGTGTCACGTGGCGTGTGGTAGTGACATAACAATATCATACATTGAACTTCAACAATCGCACGGGCCCACACGTGTTTTTGTAATGCACACTAAAAAGTAATATTAAAACTGCAACAACAACAAAGAATTAAAATAATAAACACGAAAATAAAAAGACAAAGATATTCAAATACAGCAATTTAATATTTGCAACACAGAGTACACCCTATTCAGAAGCATAAATGTACTCTCTTATAATAGATAAATACACTTAAAAGAAATATATACACATAGTATATATTTAAAACCAAACACAACAGTGACATAACTATGACATGAAATATATGAATCTAAAACATTGTAGTCACTTTTGTTTATTTGTTCTTATCCCCCCCTTCTCTATTGGCAGCCTTGTCAGACCTCAGCAGTCTTGCCTTATGTATAAATTTACCTAGCCCACCACGTCTTCCGTGTCTGCCAGTAGCGTCCAACATGCTTCTAGCTCTACATTCGCGGTGGTAAAGAATCGCGGTAAGTATTTTTCCCGCCATTCCTCGTACCCCTACACCTTGCCAGGATGTGAGTCCACGACTCTTCCTCCTCGCAAATGGGACAGATTCTCGTACCATTCTCGTCAGCAATTTTTGTGCTCCTCCATGCTCCTAGTCTAATCCACGCGAGCCCCTCTCTGATGAGTTTGGTACTTGTTTTGATGTATTGTTCCATACCCCACTCCAATTTTAGCCCAGACTGTACTTATAATGAAACCTCCGTACGTTGCGCAATTATTTGTTGTCTATCAATATCACAGAGGCGTTCTTAATTTTTCTCCAAATGCTCCACCTGTTTCCCTGTCCCGCCATCCAAATGTATCCCATCCCAATGGTGTCCAGACCTTTCTTTAATTTTGATGCCCACGTCCAATTACCTTCCATTCGCAACTGCTCACGGTAGCAGATTATAGATTGTCATCGGTGAATGATTCTCATCCAATATTTAACTGCTCTGATTTTGCACTCTATCGTTTCACTATGCACCCCGAATTCCCTCATTATTTGATAGTTTGCCGTACCCCTCCCTACACTCAGAAATCCTTTCAAAAATTGGGTCCTCACTTGGTCCAGATTCCCTGTTTGTTCCCACCCCCATATTTCTCCTCCGTATGTCATCCTGGATCTGTCGCTCCGTATACAGTTTCCATTAAGGTTATGGATATATTCGGAATTCTGTAGCGTATCCGGAGAGCTTCCACCGCTTTCCCCCCTTCCTTGTGTTTCGTGATGTCAATGTGTTTTGTCCATTTTCCGTTCATTGCAAATGTGAGTCCTAAGTACACAAAAGATTTAACATTGTCCAGTATCTGTCCTGCATATGTCCAAGTCTCCTCCCTGCTATAAACAGAACCATTTTTGAAAGTCGTTGCCTTAGTGTTATTCACATTAACTGTAAGTAGCCATTCGTCGCAATCGTTCGTCCTCGTTGCAGTCCGTTAACTGTCGTAGAGCGCAATACAAAATGGTCCGAGCACTAAGTGGTGGGAGCTGCCAAGCCGAATGACCACCTCTCTAAGTCGGCCTGGTCACAACCAGATGCAAACTCTTCAACACCGCCGGTGAGCACATGGGGAAATAAAGTAAACTTTAATTTTATAAGTAACATTAATTCTTTTAATTGACTTGTTTTCCAAAATATAGGGCCAAACGGTCGTTACGTTCCGGATGTCACTCGTATAATTGAGTTATTCTTCCTCCTTCTACTCATTGCTATCTTATTCTGCCTCTCGCTATTGCTTTTACCTGAGGGTTCATAATTCAAGGATACCATCTTCCTTCATCCTTTGCACATGTTTTCTCTCCAATTTTGCCTATGGTGTAGAATGTTATCATTTATTGTATAAATATTTAACTTATAAATTCGATATTCTGTTCCTTCTGGTACATTCCTTAACGCCCCGTAGGAATTGTATTTTTGCGGCTTGGATACGTTTTCATCTTTTTACTTTTGAATCTACACACACGGTGGGCACTGCTGCCATCTTGTAAATCGTCAATTGGGTGTCCTGGGCGGAATTTCTTATTGCCGCACACATATTGTTTTATATCTAAATCCCGAACATGACTATAACATTCCATCCCAAGTAGGTAAAATGTCGTACCTGCCGTATTATTTTGGTATTTAAATTATTACAATTTTAGAATGGTCACGAGAGAGGTATGTAGATATAATAAACAAGAGAAAGAAGCATTAGCTTGGATGAGAACGGAAACAACACTTTTGGAAGGAATGAGAACCAACGAATTAGAACCTTGTAATTTATGCTGGAATTTATGCGCCGTGCCCGAGTGCTTAGATCACCCGCCTCACACCTAGACATCCCAGTTTTTTTTTTAAATTAATTTATTGGCATTAACATATTATCCATATAGGCAAAGACAATAACAATAGAATTAACAATTAAGAATAAATTTACAAATAGCACATGTAGTCTACAAACATATTTCAAAACATTACACAGGAGATTTACATTTAAATGTTAATATTTACATGGTTTAAAATGCTATTATAGGAGTATATACTTGAACATTTTGAGTCGCAAGTAATTGAGCAACATCGCATGGCCACTATCTGATCCTGGTATTGCTGCCCAGAGTTTCTTCCTGTCCGTCACAATAATGCTATTATAGGAGTATATACGTAAACATTTTGAGTCGCAAGTAATTGAGCAACATCGCATGGTCACTATCTGATCCTGGTATTGCTGCCCAGAGTTTCTTCCTGTCCGTCACAATAATGCTATTATAGGAGTATATACGTGAACATTTTGAGTCGCAAGTAATTGAGCAACATCGCATGGTCACTATCTGATCCTGGTATTGCTGCCCAGAGTTTCTTCCTGTCCGTCACAATAATGCTATTATAGGAGTATATACGTGAACATTTTGAGTCGCAAGTAATTGAGCAACATCGCATGGTCAGTATCTGATCCTGGTAGTGCTGCCCAGGGTTTCTTCCTGTCCGTCACAATAATGCTATTATAGGAGTATATACGTCAACATTTTGAGTCGCAAGTAATTGAACAACATCGCATTGTCACTATCTGATCCTGGTATTGCTGCCCAGAGTTTCTTCCTGTCCGTCACAATAATGCTATTATAGGAGTATATATGTGAACATTTTCAGTCGCAAGTAATTGAGCAACATCGCATGGTCACTATCTGATCCTGGTATTGCTGCCCAGAGTTTCTTCCTGTCCGTCACAATAATGCTATTATAGGAGTATATACGTGAACATTTTGAGTCGCAAGTAATTGAGCAACATCGCTTGGTCACTATCTGATCCTGGTATTGCTGCCCAGAGTTTCTTCCTGTCCGTCACAATAATGCTATTATA
This sequence comes from Hymenopus coronatus, assembly GCA_030762935.1. Taxonomy (NCBI): domain Eukaryota; kingdom Metazoa; phylum Arthropoda; class Insecta; order Mantodea; family Hymenopodidae; genus Hymenopus; species Hymenopus coronatus. The sequence goes on along the minus strand of CM060886.1, from coordinate 2,645,812 downwards.
GGAGTTTATACGTGAACATTTTGAGTCGCATGTAATTGAGCAACATCGCATGGTCACTATCTGATCCTGGTATTGCTGCCCAGAGTTTCTTCCTGTCCGTCACAATAATGCTATTATATGAGTATATACGTGAACATTTTGAGTCGCAAGTAATTGAGCAACATCGCATGGTCACTATCTGATCCTGGTATTGCTGTCCAGAGTTTCTTGCTGTCCGTCACAATAATGCTATTGCTGCCCAGAGTTTCTTGCTGTCCGTCACAATAATGCTATTATAGGAGTATATATGTGAACATTTTGAGTCGCAAGTAATTGAGCAACATCGCATGGTCACTATCTGATCCTGGTATTGCTGCCCAGAGTTTCTTCCTGATCGTCACAATAATGCTATTATATGAGTATATATGTGAACACTTTGAGTCGCAAGTAATTGAGCAACATCGCATGGTCACTATCTGATCCTGGTATTGCTGCCCAGAGTTTCTTCCTGATCGTCACAATAATGCTATTATATGAGTATATATGTGAACAATTTGAGTCGCAAGTAATTGAGCAGCATCGCATGGTCACTATCTGATCCTGGTATTGCTGCCCAGAGTTTCTTCCTGTCCGTCACAATAATCGCAGAAAGGACAATCAATCCTATTGAGACGTGTAGGGAAGCAGCCTGAATTGAATTTTAAACGGGCTATAGTTGTGAGCATTTTCCTTGGGGCTTTTCGGCTACGTCAGGATGTATTGAAAAATAATGTTTGTCTTTAAATTGTGCTGAATTGTTCCACCAGTTGTTCCAAGATTCCTTAACTTTATTTTTAACCAGCCCGGGTTCCATCCCAGGCGACCGCATGTGAGATTTGTGGTGGACAAAGAGGCGCAGGGGCGGTTTTCGTCGGTTTTCCGGATATCACGTTCCACCGGTGCTCCGTCTTCATTCCATGTATCATCAGTGTCACCGCCTGCGGTGCCATGACAGTAAAACGGGCGTTAAATACTATAAAAAAATAAATGTTTAACAGAAAGTAAAGAGCTAGGAAACGGGAGGAAAGAAATTTGGGAACAAAAATGGAATGGAACGCAAGGAGAGATGAAACAGTTGAATGTCAAGATAGGACACAGTTGAGATTGAGTAGCTAGCAGAAACACATTAGGATAAATAAACTGCTTTATATGATGTAACTGTAACAATAAAATGTTATTACAACACGATTGTGTCCCATAAATTCTATACCTTTTGTTTTTATTGACATTTTATAATTATCATTATTAGTTCTCGTTCAAAGATATCAAAGAATCAGTAATACTTACATAACTACTCTGTGTATGTTTGCAGCCAACTTGTGACGTCACACAATTAAATGTTGCTGCCAGGCCATATGTTTACCACTTTTTCTTGTTGTGGCTCGGTTACCATGGTGATGAACACTCAGCCCCCAGCTGAAGTGGAGTACATAAACACTTGTGGTACGGCAAACTTGCTCCAGTGTGACGCTTTTACCAAATATGTTCACATAAATGTTTTGAGCCTCGCGCTAGTTGCTCTAGAATATGTATCACGAGCAGGACGCCATGCAGCAGTCTTGAGTTTGCAATTCTCCGCTTGACGTCATTAGGCGCTTCTACCTCACCCTTAACATTACAGAATGCGTTATTTACAAAGCGGCATTCAAGAATTACTTTTGTGTAAGCTCGCAGTACGCTAACAAAGAGAGGAAAAGTCGAGAAGCAAAGCGAAAATAACAGAAAGCAGAAAACAGTCGACAAGCTAATAAACAAGGCGATATCATAGCCTATGTTTTACAAATATGATGTCTTGCATTTACATACATTTCTTCACTGTCTATTGTTTATTAATGGATTTACAAACCGTTCTTAGAAACTCCCAACTTTAACTTCGCTAGCGCATATTTACCACGTACATAGTAGGTAGACAAGGTATTGTACTCTTTCTAAAATTTGATACCTACCCAGATTTCACTGGAAATATATCTTTATATATCACCTAAGTAAAAATAAACCACTTTTAGAAAAAAATCTCTGTGTGTCAGTCTGTATGTGTGTGTGTGTCTGTGTCTGGTCTGTATGTAGATAGATAGATACTTTATTTCACTGCTTAGGGCGTGGCCCGGTGGCAGCGCTGTCAATGTAATAATACAATGAATTAAATAAACAATAATGTGAATAATACACTGCTGAAATGCCAATGACATCATAGTATATTAATACATACATAATTGTAACAACAGTAATAATAACGGAATATTTTTATTTACTACCCTGACTATAAATAACTCTTCTTTAGTCTCTTTTTAAAACTATTTACACTTTGAGGCAAAGTCTCCAGTAAATCTGCAGGTATTTTGTTCCATTCGTTTATTGTTCTATTTGTGAAGGAGAACTTACCTATGGCTGTTTTCTGTTCCCTATTTCTCATTTTTTCCGAGTGATCATTCCTCCCACAGTATAATGGCTTTAATAATTGTTTGGATATGTCTTTCCATGCAGGTTCCCCCTTATAGGCTCTAAAAATTGCACATAGCCTTGCTCGTCTCCTACGTTTTTCTAGTGTTTCCCAGGAAGCAGCAGAGCTGGTATGATTTTCGAATCGTTTACTTCTGTCTACAAATTTAGCTGCTCTTTTTTGAACTCTCTCTAGTGCCAGTTTTTGCCCCACCCGATACGGATGCCAGCATGCAGCACTATATTCTAATATTGGTCGAACTAAAGAAGTGTATGCCAAATTTCCCGACTTTCCATTGGTGCGTTTTTAAATCCTCATTTCGAAATGCAACGCTTTCCACGCCTTCCCAGTGATCGAGTTTACATGTTCCCCCCCACTGCAATCTTTGATTTAGTATTACCCCTAAATATCTAGTGCTATTTACTCTCAGTATTTTCTTATTGTCTAATTTATATATTACGTTTTCTACTATTGTTGCCCTTGAAAATATAATTGTTTTACATTTGCTTGGATTTATCTCCATTTTATTATATTTTGCCCAGAGTTGAATTTTGTTTAAATCTTCTTGTAAATCTATTGTGTCACATTTACCGCTAATATTTCTATAGATTATACAATCGTCTGGAAATAGGCGAATCTGAGATGTTATCCCTTCCCGTAAATCATTTATATATGCTAAGAAAAGCAACGGCTCGATCGCGCTTCCCTGGGGCACACCAGAAGTTATATTTGTAGGAGACGATACTTTATTTCCCACCCGCACTGTTTGGGTTCGTTCGCTCAAGAATTCCCGAATCCAAGTTATCACTCTGTTGTCTATTTGCAGATTACAAAGTTTTTCTATTAGTCGTCCATGAGGTACAAGGTCAAACACTTTAGAAAAATCAATTATTATTGCATGTACTTTTCCACCCGCGTCAAGTGTATCGGTTACATCCTGACAAACAGCTACTAGTTGACTCTCACAACAATGTCCCTTCCGGAAACCATGTGGGCCTTCGAAGAGCGAATGCGTTTTATCCCATTCGCATCTTAAATATTGTGCTATAAGATGCTCAACTTGTTTGCTTACTACTGATGTCAAACTAACTGGTCTATAGTTTGCCGCATTTGTTCGATCCCCTGCTTTATAAATAGGCACAACTATAGCCTGCTTCCAATCTTGCGGTGTACTTCCGTTATTTACTGTTACTTCGAATAGCCTCAATATGTCTGGCACGATTGCCTCCTCCCCGCAATCTTAAGAAAGTCGCCCGAAATGCCATCTGGCCCGACTGATTTATGTTTTTCTAATTTAGCTAACTGTCTTCTAATGTCCCTTGGTTTCACTGTCATAGGGGGCCCTTCCGTTCTTTTAATACTGGCATTGCTCTTTACTTGAAAAATTGAAGCGAAATGTTGATTAAACACTTCGGCTTTTGACAATGAATCGGCCATTAGTATATTTCCATTCTTGATTTCTGGAATGATTTCTATGTTTCCCCTGCGCCTTCTCACAAATTTAAAAAATTGCTGCCAACTATTCCTGTCAGACGAGAGAATACTTTTTAAGAAATGTTCTTCCGCGGTAATCTTTTCTAATAGAAGTTTGTTTGACAAAACTCGGAATTTATTTGCGTGATAACTACTATTTTTTCGTGAACTGTATGCTTTCCTGACTTGTTTCTTTAGCCGTTTTACTGTTTCATTGTAGTATTGCGGGTCAGGGTTTTTAGTTAGCATTTTACGGTATATAAATTTATATGTTGCTTCCATAACAACTTTTTTAAAATGTTGCCATATTTCTTCTACCGAGCTTTCAGATTGGGACCACAGCGAATATTTTTCGTTTAAGAATTTTTGCAGCTTCGGAATGTCTCCTTTGTAATATTGGTAAAAGTGTCTCATTTCATCCGTGTGAAACTTGGCACGTATTCCTTCTACTTTAAGTAATACGCAGTTATGGTCACTTATACCTGGAAAAACCTCGCATTCTAGTACAGCTTCTTCTGGCTTTACAAGAAATACGTCCAAAACCGCCCCTTCTCTGGTTGGGGTTTTTACAGTTTGACTAAGGCCACCTTCCCAAACCAGGTCATTAACAATAGCCTGCGTTTCCCCACCCCTCACGTCACCCGCCCAGTTAACTCGCGAAAGATATAGGTCTCCCCCTACAATTACCTGCTCACTGGTCATGTCACTCTTAAAAATTCGTTTTGCAAGTGATTTTAGTGATGCTAAGTGATCACCTGGTGGCCTGTATATTCCTATTACCTGCCATTTATTTTTACTATAGTTTCCTGAAATTGCTACTTGTAAGATTTCATATTCCTCATCCCTCCATAATTCGACAGCATTGTATATATTCTTGACACAAATAAATATCCCACCTCCTCTGCCATTCCTATCTCTTCTTGTTGTCGTGAGGTTATTCCCTAATACTTCAGCGTTTGTAATATCTGGATGAAGCCATGATTCGGTACCTATTACTACGTCTGGACCATAAGCATCTATTAAGTTTGAGAATTCTAATTTTTTGTTTAAGATACTTCGACAATTTACCTGCAAAATCACTAGAGACTCACCTTTACTATTAGGTTGTTCGTCGGCGTTCCCACCGTTCCATTGTCAGTTGCCACCGGCCTCATCGCGTCCACCATCACCTTCCTCGTCTCGTCCGCAGCCCCGCCCCGCCAGATGCGCCACCGTCGTGTTCATCACCGTCCTCGGCTCGTCCAGCGCCGTCCTCTTCCCGTTCTCCGCCGAACGATGCAGCCACTCTAGTGAAAAGTGACGCTAATGACGGCGCTCTCCGTCACGTACTAAATCATTATCACCCAGCCAGGAGTTTGGGTCAACGAAGAGAAGACCCAGTCGCTCTGCCACCCATTGAAAAGTCATTTACTCTACCAACCTTGCACCAGTTTACGTCTCTGCGACGTACCACTCCACTTAGCAGCGGGAAATTTACTCTTCATTGTTGTAGCCAAATCGTACATGTTCCCCATGATGTGGTCTATGCTTTCCCTTAGATCATTTGATCCTACAATTACCGCTTTGCTCCTGCTGCTCCACAACGTGCCTCATCTGCTCCGTTCTTATTCCAGGGAAGCACTCTACGGTCAACTCTGCACTGTGATGTCCAACATGCTTTATTATTGAGTCTCCCACCAACAAACATTGTTCCCGCTTTGTTCCTGCCGCTCCACAACGTGCCTCATTTGCCCCGTTCTTATTCCAGGGAAGCACTCTACAGTCAACTCTGCACTGTGATGTCCAACATGCTTTATTATTGAGTCTCCCACCAACAAACATTGTTCCCGCTTTGTATGCACACCTCCGGAGTTTTTAACATTTTAATTTCTTCTTTAAATTGTCGTATTTGTTCTTCGGCTCGCTGCAACTTTACTCGATGCCGCCGAATCTCATCCATCATTTTAATTTCTTTTTCCATTAACATGTGGGTTTTCTCGCACTGAATACACTTCCAACTGTCTGCAATTTGCTGTGTTTTCTTTATTTTTTGGCAGCTGAAATGAAACCAGCTCATACAGCGACTGCAGAGAAGGCCCGTCCGTAAGTTCTTTTTGCATGTCTGGTATTTCACCGCCTCTTGCACTGGTTCTGGGTTTATTTCTACCCCACCTATCACCAATAACACAGATAACACCAATGCATAGAAGTGCATATGTCTTGGTGCATCTTCGTATTCTTCCCGATGTAAATTTCGTCCCCCTCGTCCCCCTCTATCTGTCTACATGCCGATCCTCGCCCGGTACGTCTGCAGGTCACACACCATCACGAGCAGGTAGCAATGTGTCTGTGCCTGTGTGTTTCTGTGTGTGTCTGTGCCTGTATGTGTCTATGTCTGTGTGTGCCTGTGTGTATATGTGTGTCTGTGCCTGTCTGTTTTTGTGTGTGTATGATTCTGTGTCTGGTATGTATGTGTATGTATATGTCTGCGTCTGTGTGTGTCTGTGTCTGGTCTGTATATGTCTGTGCCTGTATGTGTCTGTGTCTGTGTGCTACACCGAGTCAAAACCTCCATTCAACAGTGTATTACGGTGTCCTGTAGATCTGTTCAACCTGTCATGTTACACCGAGTCAGAGGCTCCATGCAACAGTGTATTACAGTATCCTGTATATCTGTTCAACCTGCCATGTTACACCGAGTCAGAGGCTCCATTCAACAGCGTATTACAGTGTCCTGTAAATCTGTTCAACCTGTCATGTTACACCGAGTCAGAGGCTCCATTCAACAGCGTATTACAGTATCCTGTAAATCTGTTCAACCTGTCATGTTACACCGAGTCAGAGGCTCCATTCAACAGCGTATTACAGTATCCTGTAAATCTGTTCAACCTGTCAAGTTACACCGAGTCAGAGGCTCCATTCAACAGCGTATTACAGTGTCCTGTAAATCTGTTCAACCTGTCATGTTACACCGAGTCAGAGGCTCCATTCAACAGCGTATTACAGTGTCCTGTAAATCTGTTCAACCTGTCATGTTACACCGAGTCAAAGGCTCCATTCAACAGCGTATTACAGTGTCCTGTAAATCTGTTCAACCTGTCGTGTTACACCGAGTCAGAGGCTCCATTCAACAGCGTATTACAGTGTCCTGTAAATCTGTTCAACCTGTCATGTTACACCGAGTCAGAGGCTCCATTCAACAGCGTATTACAGTGTCCTGTAGATCTGTTGAATCTGTCATGTTACACCGAGACAGAGGCTCCATTCAACAGCGTATTACAGTGTCCTGTAAATCTGTTCAACCTGTCGTGTTACACCGAGACAGAGGCTCCATTCAACAGCGTATTACAGTGTCCTGTAAATCTGTTCAACCTGTCGTGTTACACCGAGACAGAGGCTCCATTCAACAGCGTATTACAGTGTCCTGTAAATCTGTTCAACCTGTCGTGTTACACCGAGTCAGAGGCTCCATTCAACAGCGTATTACAGTGTCCTGTAAATCTGTTCAACCTGTCATGTTACACCGAGTCAGAGGCTCCATTCAACAGCGTATTACAGTATCCTGTAGATCTGTTGAACCTGTCGTGTTACACCGAGACAGAGGCTCCATTCAACAGCGTATTACAGTGTCCTGTAAATCTGTTCAACCTGTCGTGTTACACCGAGACAGAGGCTCCATTCAACAGCGTATTACAGTGTCCTGTAAATCTGTTCAACCTGTCGTGTTACACCGAGTCAGAGGCTCCATTCAACAGCGTATTACAGTGTCCTGTAAATCTGTTCAACCTGTCATGTTACACCGAGTCAGAGGCTCCATTCAACAGCGTATTACAGTATCCTGTAGATCTGTTGAACCTGTCATGTTACACCGAGACAGAGGCTCCATTCAACAGCGTGCCCAGGCGTGCATTACCTAAGAATGTCATCAGTTGGAGCACTTGCTTCGTTAGAGGAGTCGTGTTCCAGGAATAGAAAAAGGGTCTATCCAGCGCCACAAAACATACCAATATGAAACAATATTTCTAATGACACAATAATTCTCTGTCGGCGAATTTGTGTGTAACTTCCGTGTTAAACTTTGATTATGTAATATCTAGTATAAATGGTCCTTAGTTCAATTGCACCTAGCTTGAGTTATGTTTAAAGAACTGCTTAGTTATAGTTTACCAAGAAACAATACCATAAAACATAAATAAAACAATTAAAATGGAAATAACTGCTTTCAGATTAATAACTGTAACTTGTGGATATTACAAGGTAGTAATACACAGGATCGAACCACGTACACAGCAAACAGATCACGCGCTCGTTCCACTGAGCTACCGAGTAACTTTAACGTGTAGTATTCCCAGTGAAGCTTTGCAAACGTCAGCTGTCTAATTGCCAGTATATTAAAAGGCGATGTGATAACATCTAATTTCATCGAGGGATTAACATCCATGTTAAGTATGTGGGTAGAACCTAGAGATGTGTTCATGGTGGAGTTTGTAATGCGGATAGCATAAAGCTCCAGAATAAGGAGCAGCTGACTCATCTGGTATACATATATAATGAAATTCTTTGCTGTTAACTCGAATAGTTTAAATTACTGAGGAGGGAAGACACACGTTGCTTTAGGTTATTCCAAAGTGAATATGGTTACTTTTTACTTTCTGTACTTAGTACATAGTGCTTAGGTAGAGAAGGTATTGAACTTCAACCAAAATTTAGTAACGAAATTTCACCTGAAATACATGTTTTGCAGTCTCCTATATACAAAAAAATTAGAAATAGGATCATGTGTGAGTGCGTCTTTGGATAGCATATCTGAAAAACAAATGACCGTCAAAATTAAACTTAGTATGTCTTCAAGGATGCGACACGAAGATTTTAAATGGAACGGAATTCCATTACCAGAAGAGCTTTAAGCACATTTCTAGCGCCTTTAACTGCAAACAGCTGAAAACACACTGCTTATCGACCTAGCAGGGAACCAACCATTAGTGTTATACATTAGATGACTCACACTCTTGCTCCAACTTCCAGGCACTCCGGGGTCAGGTTGGCTAAAGAAGCATTCCCACACCCAGTCGGGATTCGAACCTAAACCTCTAGGGAAAAGACGTTCTCTATCAGCTAAAGCGATAGGTTAGCCTAGAGTTTGGATTAATAAGTAGGGGGGGGATTGCAACCAAATTTGGGAAGTGGTTAGTAATTGTGTTAAACATTGAATTGTTCATGAAAGAGTCTTTGTGACAAATTTGGAGGAGGTTTAAACGGATGTCATTTTTATACTTGATCTAATGAAATCTGGCTAATCTGTAACGATGCAACTTTCTAGTTTTACCTGCGGTCTTAGTTTAGTATGAAGCTGTTGAGACGCGCTAGCAAAAAGTGGGCACTTTTCAATTTGCAATCGCTCACAATTTTGCACATAAGGCCTTTTTCTCAACTTTATGTCCCTTTCAAAGTGACAGCGTTAGGAAATTTTAAATCCTTCTCCCTCCATAGGGTTAATAATCTTCTTGTTAGAAGTATCACTCAGCCTTTCTAGCTGTGTGCAAATAGTACTATTGCAAAATTTACATTTTAACTACAGTTAAATTCTCCATTTGTATTTATCTGCCCATGAATCTTCTTCAATATTTATGCTTCTCGCTGATGTCTTCATACCTTGTAGCCAATTGTTACATACGGCAATCCTATTTTCTTCCTTCTTGGTGGTTTTTATTCCATGACGCCCCACAGCAGTCTTATTGATATATACAGGGTGTTAATGAACTATACCGAAATATTTTCACAGAATATGTAGATTACGTAAATAAGTATTTTGAGATTGAAGACTGTTTATTGAAATTTTGAAGTATATAGAAGTAGTTATAAGTTTCTGAAGTGCCAGTACGCGACGTAGCGCGGCACTTCGTCTAGAATGAAAGTAATAATAATAATAAAAACTCTGACAGGTATCGAACTCATGATCTTTGGGATAGCAGCTTCCTGCGCAGTTGATAACACGCCTCCAGAGTAGGCTACATAACTCAAGAACGTAGTTAATGAATGCTCAGTGTCGCACTGCCAAGTGAATGGTTGGAAATTTTACAGATGTTTGCGACATTAAATCTTGAGAACGCTAGTAACGAGCTGCTAAAAATCGATATTTCTATACTCGGGCAGCAGTTTTAAAGACATTCTAAGCCATTTTTTCAACCTGTTTTACTTTAACACCGACTTATCAGCACCTGATACCCACACGTTTAACGTTATGTTTATCCGGGACCATGCATCGCCCATCTCAAATTACTTATATCAGTCACGTGCAAATTATTTCGGTGTAGTTCATTAACACCCTGTGTGTGTGTGGCTGTGTGTGTCTGTGTGTGTCTGTGTGGCTGTGTGTGTCTGTCTGTGTGTGTGTCTGTGTGGCTGTGTGTGTGTGGCTGTGTGGCTGTGTGGCTGTGTGTGTGGCTGTGTGTGTCTGTGTGGCTGTGTGTGTCTGTGTGGCTGTGTGTGTGTCTGTGTGTGTGTCTGTGTGGCTGTGTGTGTCTGTGTGGCTGTGTGTGTGGCTGTGTGTGTCTGTGTGGCTGTGTGGCTGTGTGTGTCTGTGTGGCTGTGTGTGTGGCTGTGTGTGTCTGTGTGGCTGTGTGTGTCTGTGTGTCTGTGTGGCTGTGTGTGTCTGTGTGGCTGTGTGTGTGGCTGTGTGTGTCTGTGTGGCTGTGTGTGTCTGTGTGGCTGTGTGTGTCTGTGTGTCTGTGTGTGTGTCTGTGTGGCTGTGTATGTGTCGCTGTGTGTGTCTGTGTATACTCTCATCTTTAACTGCATGGTCATTTCGGAGGCATTCGTCTTGGAGCACGTGTATTGTATAGTGTTGTCGTGTGTCTCATTAGATCGTATGGGAATATTGCCACCCTCAGCTCTACTGACTGAGCTATAGGGCCATGTTTCTTGAACAAGCAATGTCTAGCAGTGGCAAGGAATCCCTTGTAGGACGAAATCATATCTTGTGGTTTTGAAACACGGCGACTTTAGCCCAGGAATCCTTTATTGCAACATCTGGGCTTTTTAATTGCAAATAAACGTTACACACAAGAGCTTTACTTCCCTTCCAAACCGAAGGAAGCAATTCTCGGATATTTTACACCCGAAAAAATCATCATACCCCGTTGTATTATTCCTTACCACAAAAATAAAACTTTGAAAATCCATTTTCTTTCTGATATCTTCAATATAAATTCTTTCCCGTCCGCTGACCGGTTAAAAAAGTCCATTGCCATTAATATTTTCACCTTTTCTACACGTACTATATACATAGTGTATAGAAAAGGTATTGTATTGAACCCAAAATTCGATAGTGAGACTTCACCGGATATACATATTTTTGGACCCCTGAATCCAAAAAAGCATTTTAAGAAAACTGTCCATGTGTGTGCGTGTGTGTGTTTATATGTGTGTGGGTGTCTGTCGACAGCAAAATTCAAAAACAAAAAGAATGATAAGTACCAAACTTGGTATTTAAGTTTGGTATCTTCCAAGGATACGACAAGAAGATTTTCAAGAAAATCTTCCCACCCTGAACTACCGCTTACGTGGAATTTTTTTCGGAAACTTTCATTTTCTCAAAAATGGCTCTAACGATTTTGATCAAAATCGCTTATGTTTAGGATATTTACATGGCAGATAGATAAAATGTATATTTTGAATTTCCTGGGAATAACATCTGAAAACTACTTTATTCTGGATGAAATTTACAGAACTTTGAATAACTGCTAAACCATAAGAGCTGGACAAAAAATTGCCACACAAAACATTTAGAGCATGTTAAAACACACAGTTTAAGCTATATGCATTTTTTACGCGGATTTGGTCCTCGATTTCAGCATTGAAACACATACTTTTCTCATACAGGAATTTGCCAACTCCTGTTCATACAATCAAAGGAACTTCAGTCACTTAGCAACCAGCTTTTGACTATCACTTTAACCTATGTTACTCGCTTATTTCACTTCTACTTAAAAGGAGGTAAGTAATAAGACTATTTCTGCTACTTTGCTTCGATTAACATGAAGGTAGTAGAAGTATAAGCTTTCAAACAATAATTTGTTGAAAAAATGTAGAGAAAGTCATGTAAATGGAACACATCAGATTTTTACTTCCTCTAGCTCCATATGTACAATGTACATAGGGATAGAGAAGGTATTATATTGCACCCAAAAATTAGATGTCGAGATTTCACCGGCAATATATGTTTTGGTGTCCCCTGAGTCTGAAAAAATAACTTTTAAAAAAAAGTCCGTGTGTGTATGTGTGTGTGTGTGTCTGTGGATACCATAGCCCCAAAACGCAAAGATCGTTAAATAACAAACTTGGTATTTAGGTTTAGTATCTTCCAAGGATGCGACACGAAGATTTAAAAAAAAAATTCCCCCACCACAAACTACTCTTTACATGGAAAAATTTCGAAAATTTTGATTTCTTAAAAATGGCTCTAACGATTTTGATTAAAATTCCGTATATTAAAACTATTTATATCCGAAATAAAATGTATATCTCGAATTTTCTGCGAATAGCCTCTGGAGACCTCTTTATTCTGGATGAATTTTGCCTAATTTTGCTTAACTGCTAAACCATAAGAGATAGACAAAAACCCACCACACAAAAAATGTAAATCACGTCAAAACACACAATTTATGTCCTTTACATTTTTGTTGTGGAGGTAACCGTTTCCGAGATATTCCTTATTATTTGTTTCAATTGTGCATTACTTATACTTTTCTCAGACAGAAAGTCTCTGTTTTTCTTTTCTTCTACTCCTGGCCAAGCAAAGAAGCGATTTGCAATGACAATCACATAGCGATAGCTTTTAAAACATTTGACTATCACTTTAGCCTAGTGTATTACCTTAGTTCCCTTTTACTTATAAGAAATAAGTTATAAGAGCACTCTGCTAGTGTTTATTTCGATTAGCATTATGTAGAAAGAAGAAGAATCTTTTGTAGGGAGTTTGTAGAGTAGATAGATAAAGTAATGTGAGTGTAACACGCCAGATTTTAATTAGTTGAGATGTATCTGACCATACTCATAAACTATATATGATAATGCTTGTCATAATGTTTCGAATATTTTTACTTTTTGAAATCAAGTTACGTGTAAATTCAGAACAAAGATTCCGTCTATCTCATGAAAACTACTGGTTTTCTATAGAGCTGCTCTTTATTTAATGTTGGCAGAAACTTGTGTTCGACTGTTGGAGTCTTTGTGTTGTTTCAGCTCAAGTTTGACGCACACACCAGCCTAGGGACAAAGCTGAGTGGCTTGAAGGCAAGCTCATGAGCTCGTCTCGTATTGGTTTTATGTAAAACGTCTGATACTCAACATTAACAAAGTTCGGTTTCACAGGAGATAAGACAATCATTAGTGGAGTGCTGCTGCCAGGAAGAGAATGTTTAATATCAAAATGTAAATTGGGCAGAAATTTGAAGTGAAATTGGCGATAACAATTAAGACTAGCATTCGTATCACAACTGACAACGTCGCTCCGTAAACTACAGGTGCGCTATTCAGGGAATGCACTCGACTACCAGAACGAAGTTTATAGAGGTCATTCTGGGGTTAGAGGCCATATGTGCTTGCTTGTCAGGTGCTAATGATGATTGATGATTATGACGGCTGCAGCACCAACACTTTCTGGTGATATACATACAATTTATAAAACAGCTGAGTTTAGGGTGTCCCTGAAAGTTAAGGGACGATGTTTCATTCGCGACGATGTACAGAAACATAAGAAATGCATAAGTTAGGACACGTGTATTAATCTTAACATAAAATAAGAAATAAACTAACTACAGCACACAATGACACAGCTGAGTTGAAATGATGGTCCGCAGAAGCAAAGGGACATTTTCAAACAAATAAATGCAGCTTGAATAAAAAGGTGTAACCTGAATCGACTCAATAACGGATTTTATATTTAGGAATTCAATCGATCAAAAATAAAATCTGATGTGTTCCATTCACATGACTTTCTCTACATCTCTGCAACAAATTATACTTAAAAAGCTTATTCCTCTATTTACTTCTTGCTAATTTAGAAAAATTAGCAGAAATTGTCTTATTACTTGCTTCCTTGCAGGTAAGGGAGTACCATAGGTTAAAGTGATAGTCAAAAACTGGTTGCTATGTGACTTAAGTTCCTTTGTTTGTTTGGACAGGAGTTGACTAATTGCGTATGAGAAAATAATAAGTATTTCAAAGCTGAAACCAAAAGCAAAGAATATCTAAAAAACGATCACTACGAAAAAAATGTATATGACATAAATTGTATGTTTTAATGTGCTCTACATGTTTTGTGTGTTAAGTTTTTGTCCATCTCTTACGGTTTAGCAGTTATGCAAAATTCCGTAAAATTCATCCCAAATAAAGTAGTCTTCAGAGACTATTCCCAGAAAATTCAAGATATACATTTCATTTGTCAGGTAAATATCTTTAATATACGATATTTTAATCAAAATCATTAGAGCTTTTTTTGAGAAAATCAAAGTTTTCGAAAAATGCTCCATGGAAAGGGTACTTCGGGGTGGGGGTTTTTCTTGAAAATCTCTGTGTCGCATCCTTGGAAGATACCAAACTCAAATACCAAGTTTGGTATTCAACGGTCTTTTCGTTTTTGAGCTATGCTGCCCACAGACACACAGATACCCACACACGCACACACGGACCTTTTTCTGAAAATATGTTTTTGGATTCAGGGGGACCGAAAACGTGTATTTCCGGTGAAATCTCGGTATCGAATTTTTGGGTGGAATGTCCAACCTTATCTATACATTATGTACATGAAACGTGTAGAGAAAGTATAAATCTGATGTGTTCCATTCACAAGACTTTTATTATTATTATTATTATTATTATTATTATTATTATTATTATTGAAAAGCCTTTGCTTCCATTTCCTTCATGCTGATCGAGAAAAAAATCAGCAGATATAGTCTTATTACTTGCTTCCTTGAAAGTAGAAGCGAAATAAGGGAGTACCATAGGTTAAAGTGATAGTCAAAAGTAGTTGCTCTGTGACTGAAGTTCCTTTGTTTGTATGGACAGGAGTTGATAAATTTCTGTATGAGAAAATTTAAGTTTTTCATAGCTGAATTGAAAAACAAGGAATTCTCAAAAACAATCAACTCCAGGAAAGAAAATATATAACATAAATTGTGTGTTTTAAAGTGCTCTACATGTATTGTGAGGTAAGTTTTTGTCCATCTCTTACGGTTTAGCAGTTATGCGAAATTCCGTAAAATTCACCCAGAATAAAGTAGTCTTCAGAGGCTATTCCCAGAAAATTCAAAAGATACATTTTATTTGTCAGGTAAATATCTTTAATATACGATGTTTCAATCAAAATCGTTAGAACCATTTTTTAGAAAATCAAAAATTTCGAAAAAAGTTCCATATGTAGTTCGGGGTGGGGGGATTTTTCTCAAAATCTTCGTGTCGTATCCCTGGAAGATACGAAACTTAAATTCGGTTTTGAGTTATCGTGTTTACAGACACACGGACAGACGGACACCACACACTCACATACACACACGCGCGCGCGCACACACACTCACATACACACACTCGCGTGCACACACACACACACTCACATACAGACACACAGACAGACGGACACCACACACTCACATACACACACGCGCGCGCGCACACACACTCACAAACACACACACGCGCGCACACACACACTCACTCACACGCGCGCGCACACACACACTCATATACACACACGCGCTCGAGCGCGCACACACACACACACACACACACACACAAGAACCGTTTTCTGAAAAAATATATATTTTTTTTTATTTAGATACAGGGGATCCTAAAACTCATATTTCCGGTGAAATCTTCGTATCGAATTTTTGGTGGAGTGCAATACCTTCTCTATACACTATCTACATAGTACGTGTAGAGAAAGTAAAAAGTGCATCCTGAAAGGCCTCAATAAGGAAGTCTAGGTATTCAATCCATATAAAATATATAGCATTCAAAGCATAAAAATGCAATTAGGAGCTCAATCCATTATATAATAAATGACACTCAAAGTATTAAAATCTGATGTTGCCATTCACATAATTTTCTCTACATCTCTCCAAAAATTATATTTAAAAAGCTTATGCTTCTATTTACTTCATTTTAATTAACAAAAAGATAGCAGAAATAGTGTTATTACTTGGTTCCTTGTAAGTAGGAGGGAAATAAGGGAGTACCATAGGTTAAAGTGATAGTCAAAAGCTGGTTGCTATGTGACTGATGTTCCTTTGCTTGTATGGACAGCAGTTGACAAATTCCTGTATGAGAAATTATAAGTTTTTCAAAGCTGAAACTAAAAACAAGGAATATGTTTAAAACGATCAACTTCACGAAAAAAATGTATATGACAAAATTGCGTGTTTTAATGTGCTTCTACATTTTTTGTGTGTTAAGTTTTTGTCCATTTCTTATGGTTTAGCAGTTATCAAAATTCCTTAAAATTCATCCAGAGGAAGGTAGAGTTCAGAGACTATTCCCAGAAAATTCAAGATATACATTTTATTTGTCAGACATTTTAATCAAAATCGTTAGAGACATTTTTAAGAAAATCAAAATATTTAAAAAAGTTCTATGTAAAGGGTAATTGGGGATGGGGAATTTTCTTGAAAATCTTCGTGTCCCATCCCTGGAAGATACCAAACTAAAATACCAAGTTTGGTATTTAAGGGTCCTTTCGTTTTTGAGCTATGCTCTCCGCAGACACACACAGACACACTGAGACAGTACATGTCTTGCCCCGGGGAAAAGAATTGTTCTTAGAAGAGAAAACGCTACCTCCATGCGTTGAACCGAGCGAAGGGGTAATGGACCCTGCCCGAGAAATCTAACGGGACAGCAAAGCAATGCTCTCCGCTGGTCAAGGGGACGCTTTCTGAGGCACTTGGTGAAGGACTTCCACACCACCTAGATGTGATTTTGGAGCCCGTGGTGGAGCCGAACGGGCTACCGGGAATAGTTGTTTAAATAGTGACCAGAATATGTAACGAATCACGGCATCACCATTAATAAAGAATAACATTCGCGGGCGAGTAGAGTGTAACGTTACAGTAGAAAATTAAGAAGTATACGCATGTGTTCTACGGCGGAAAAAGGCCGGATTCAGTTAATAAAACACTTGTGGCAAACCACTACCTGAAAGAGTTTCCATGCTGAAAAAACTCTGAGCAAAGCCAACCACAAACCTACACCATTCTTATAACCATAACCTGCGCCCGGGCACGAACTAGTACCGCTCCAACACACACACATACAGACGGACATTTTTGTAAAAATGTTTTTTTTTTTATTCATTGGGGACCCAAAACATGTACTTCCGGTGAAATCTCGGTATCTTATTTTTTAGTGTAAAGCAATACCTTCTCTATTCACTATGTGCATAGTACGTGTAGAGAAAGTAAAAATGAAACAGAATAGATATAAAGATGCATTATTAGCAATTAAATGTTTACAATTATTTTAATTCAGATAGGAAACAATGTAATGAAAGTAGAATTAGTAATATACAATTATGAGTAATAAGTTGTTGGGTATCTTTGAGAAACCTGGAATCCTTTTGAAATTGTTTAGAGATGTTTAGAAACATGGCCACGATACAGAACTCAACTTTTCAGAATATTCCCATCTCTTGAGGTGTTCACGTTTTTTGCTTCCTTCTTTTGCTGGTTTCAGGATTCATGTACATTTTACTGTGTTTTTCTTTTGCTTGTGTTATCTCGCTTAAATGTTTATTACTCTCTCTACACGTACTAAAATGCAAATGGCGTCTTATTTATGGATGCTGTTGAACTACTGTGGTTCTCAGCGTCCCATTCTATACTGTGGGTGAAAGACCGTTTAAATTTGCTCAGAGACCTCTCTATCAAGCTTCAGGTTCTCTTACGTGCCGTAAATCTACGACACGGGACCCACAGCTTTACTTCCCTTCCGAAGGAAGCCATGCTAAAGATTTTTACGCCCGAAAAAATCGATCGTCCTCCGCCGGGTTTGAACTCGCGACCTTGGGTTGAAGTTAGCATGCTAACCACTACACCACGGAGGGCGAGTGTGCCCGTACATGTATATAGTGTGTATAGAGAAGGTATTTCATTGCTCCAAAAAAGTTTTATAGCGAGATTTCTCAGGAAAAAATATTAAAATAATTTGTTATTTGTTACAGCGATATAGAGAAAATGATGTGAATGGAACACATCAGATATTTTTTGTAGAGTTAACCGTTTTCGAGATATTCCGGACTATTGATTTCAATTTTAGCCACTTAAAACTTTTCTCGGATGGGAAGACATCTTTCTTTCGTTTGTTTATTTCTAGTAAACAAAGAGATTGGAATTTAAATTGTTCACATAGCGACTGGCTTATAAAGCACGAGACTATCGCTTTAGCCCTTGCATTTCCCTTCTGCTTACAAAGAAGCAAGTGTTAAGACAATTTGCTACAGAGATGTGGATAACGTCGTGTGAGTAGAACACAACACGTGCTTATGTTTGTCTTCCATGTGATTCCTAACTTTACAAATAGGTAGTTTTTACTTCCTCTACACGTACTATGTACATAGTGTATAGAGAAGATTTTGTATTGCACCTCAAAAATTCGATTTTCCCCCTGAAATATATGCTTTGAGGCCCCCTGAATGCAAAAGAAAAACATTTTTAGGAAAATGTCGTGTGTGTGTTTGTCTGTGTGTAGCATAGCTCAAAAACGAAAAGACCGTTAAATACCAAACTTGGTATTTATTTAAGTTTGGTATCTTCCAAGGATGCGACACGAAGATTTTCAAGAAAATCCCCCGCCCCAAACTACCCTTTACATGGAAAAAATTTAAAAAAAATTCATTTTCTCAAAAATGGCTAACGATTTTGATTAAGATCTCTTATGTCTAAGATATTTACATGCCAAATAAAATGTATATCTTGAATTTTCTGGGAATAGCCTCTAAAACACCTCTTTATTCTGGATGACTTATTAAATTTTGCATAACTGGTAAATCTTAAGAGTTAGACAATTACTACACAAAAAATGTACATCACGATATATATATATATCACGATATATATATATATATATATATATATATATATATATATATATATATATATATATATCGTGGAGTTGATCGTTTTTGAGTAATTCCTTGTTATTGTTTTCAGCTGTAAAAAAACTTTTCTTATACAGGAATTTGTCAACTGCTGTCCATACAAACAAAGGAACTTCAGTCACATAGCAACCAGCTTATGACTATCACTTTAACCTATGGTAACCCCCCTTATTTCGCTTCTACTTACAAGGAAGTAAGTAATAAGACCATTTCTGCTATTTTTTTCTCGATTAGAATGAAGTAAATAGAAGTATAGGTTTTTAGCAATAATTTATTGCAGAGATATAGAGAAAGCCATGTGAATGGAACATACTTTAGCCCTGACGTCTCCAACAGAACGCACGCTCGGGCGGCAGTAAAAGCCCTCAAGCCCTGAGCGTCCGGTTGCCGGCATGAAATGGAGGTGTTGCAGTGTCGGAACTAGGATTGTGTAAATTAACTTACACTTTCACTGTCAATGACATAATAATGATAGCAGTATTTATACGCTTTAATAATGATAACTAATATAATACAAAATAAAATCTAATTGGCAGGAAATTTAATTAACTCAATTAATTATACAAGCACTCTTATAAAACTAATAAACTAAATAATTAATATAATATGACATAGACCTTATTGGTACTATGCAATTCAATGAAGTAAACAATACAAATAAACATAATATTGTTCAAATAAATGTGTCTCTGAAAACTGCTCTTTCTTAAGCATCGGACAATCCCCGTGATGGTTGCAGCTGACTCTTTCCAACCAGCTGTCCAATACGTGGGACTATTGTTTGCGAGCTACCCAATCGCAAACATGCTTTCAAGTGTTCATCACTTTTTTGAGGAAAACAGTGATTCGCAAACATAGGTTGTTCCGAATATGCCACATTGTTAATTTAGGAAAACTTTCGCTTATACTTTTTTATATCTTGATATTTATCTTTTAACTCAATATCATTTTGCATATCTATTATCTCCAACTACAGTTCAACAGGATATCCACTGAAAATGGTGTTCCAAATGACTTACATTGTTTTTCAATTGGTATAATGTCCTGGAATCTATGTTGGAATTGTTCCCACAGTTGTCGCTGTATGTTCATCGAAGTCCAGGGTTTCTACACACTGATTTAGATGAGCAGTGTCGTTATAACGTTGCAAGAGAAAACGCAATGAAGGTTGAAGTTATCTCAGACAACTGACTCCGAATATCGTCTGCAGGGTTCTTCTCCTCGTGGATAACCAGACTGATTGATAATAGTGTAGAATTCTTCAGCCACAGCTTGCTTTACCATCTCACCTTCACTGAATGTTCCTGGTTTTTGTAATTGACTCAAGTTACACTAGCACATCTTCCTTGTTCATTTTACGTTTCAGATCTGCTACAACACAACTGCGTTCAGTGTTTTTGTATTTATCATGGTTGTGTGCGTGACATAGCGAGTAATGCCGTTGTAAATTACATTTAGTTATTCTTTTTAGAAGTTTTTAACACACTAATCATTTTGTTCCATAAAGAGAAAGCTTTCTTTCCACTCTGCTGGAAACATCACTCTGCTGGACGACCGTCTTCCCAACCCGGATGTACCAATCACAGTACTAATATGTAGCTTTATAGCACCACTGGACTGTGTAGCTTTGCGGCCCGCAGTGTTCAGCCCCTCAAGCGACCATGACTCGACTTGGGGATGCCTGCTTTAGCCTATTCCCGCATTTACGGGGATCACTGGAAAGCTACTGTTTTAATACTTATTGGAATGTTTTTGTTTATATATAAATGGCAGGTTTATTGTTATGTAATAGTTTGTAGAGTCTACTAAATATAAGGAAATGTTTTATCACGAGAGCATGCTCTTGATCTACAGTATAGTACATTCTCACTTGGTGCTTCCACTTCCAACTGCTGTCAATAGCTATCCAAGAGCTCGTATTCTTACGGCAAAAACCTTTTCGAAACTTTATTGCTAGAATCGCTGTGATATATGAATTATAATAATTATCGGTAGTAGTAATTATGAGGCGGTATATATTTCTGTGTGTGTGCGCGTGTGCGCGCGTGCGTGGGTGCGTGCGTGGGTGGGTGTGTGTGTGTTGATGAACTATACCGAAATATCTTCACAGAATATTGGCTTACTTAAATAAGTAATTTGAGATAGGAGACTTATGGCCTGTTTCTTGAAATTTCGAAGTAACGGCTATAAGTTTCTGAAGTGCCAGTACGCCACGTATCGCGGCACTTCGTCTGGAATGAAAAAAATAATAATAAAAAAACATTTACTCTATGGCAGTAATCGAACTCATAACTTTCGGGATAGCAACTTCCTGCGTTACGCATTAAGCCACCAGATAGGGCTATATAGCTCAGGAGCGTAGTTGATGAATACTCAGTGTCGCTCTGCCAAGTGATTAGTTGCAGATTTTACAGATTTTAGTGACGTTGAATCTTGAAAACGCTAGTAACGATATTTCTATACTCGGGCAGCAGTTTTAAAGACATTTTTTCAACCTGCTTTGCTTTAACACCGACTTATCAGCACCTGATACTCACACGTTTAACGTTATGTTTATGCATCGCCGTGCAGAATTATTTCGGTGTAGTTCATTAACACCTGTATATACATACTGAAGTGCATTCACTATGACCCATACTGGGATCATATGATTATGTTGGTATGATAAATATAGCCCCTCCCGCTTTAAGCGTGACTTGGCGAGGTACAAGCATGTCCTAGTGAACACAGCGAGTTTTCCTGGTATGATAAATATAGCCCCTCCCGCTTTAAGCGTGACTTGGCGAGGTACAAGCATATCCTAGTGAACACAGCGAGTTTTCCTGGTATGATAAATATAGCCCCTCCCGCTTTAAGCGTGACTTAGCGAGGTACAAGCATGTCCTAGTGAACACAGCGAGTTTTCATTGAGGATGAAAACAACTTCTCCTCCTTTGTGTCATGATAGCTAAATGCATGACGTGGCGACTTTGTTTTTTACAAAAGTGGAGAAATAAAATGAAATACAATTCGTGGTGCAGTGGTTTTGACAATGAGCTTGCAATGTATACAGTAAATTTTCGTACAGTAAAGTTTAATAAACAGATTATTATGAATACTTAAACATTTAAATCATATTTTATTAAATAAAACGTTAAAAAAAAAACTGTTCTCATTAAAGAAATAAGTTAATGCCGACGTTAGCCGTATTGCGGTCAGCGACCAATGAGAGCATTCACTGTGGTCACGTGGCATTTGCTGTTGTTTGCCTCAAGTGTGATCTAGCTAATCAGAACGAAATGGTATTAGCCAGGTTTCGGGAACAGTTCGCCACAAGAACGAGGTTTTCAAGTGTGATTAAAAGTGACAGTCCCTTGTTATTGGTATGCAAAAGAACTCCTGCGGGACGAAATTCCGGCAAACCAACGGCCTTGATATGATCTTGGCAATTGATAGCGCCTTTAACAAACAAATTATTTTTACTTTCTCAATCATGTACACACAATGAACATAGGTAGAAAAGATATTTTATTCCAACTGAAATACATGTTTGAGATCCTATGAATTGAAAATACTCCTATGACGTCTTGAACGAAAAGACGCTTAAATATGAAACTGATATTCAAGTTCAGCATATTCCAATGGTAGGGCACGAACATTTTCATGAAAATATCTCCGTCCCAAACTATCGTTTACACGTAACATTTTTAGAAAAGTTTGATTTTCTCAAAAATGGCCATAACGATTTGGATTAAAATGCCATAGTTTAGCATATTTTATGCTAAATGAAAAGTAAACCATGCTTTTTATTTGTTTGTTTATTTTTTTGCGAATGGCTTCTGAAGTCCTGTTCATTCTGAATGGTACTACCACAAAATCAATCGAGTTGGTGACGCCTGCTTTATATAACACATAGCCACCGTCAAGACGCAACGAGCCGAACTCCGTTACCTGGTATTTCAAGATAAGGAATGGTAAAAAGGTAATGGAAGGTAAAGTCGTGGTAGGACCTTCCGATCCGGGTAAACTAATAGCTCAGTGTTGGATCGATGCGGGGCGCAGAGTTTACCTGAGCTTGTGTTTCTCACTCCCGAGCTATTAATTATGTCAAAGTCGAGAACAGAGAATCCTTCAACGATCATTGCCGTATCACCTGCACTATTGGATGGATTTCTGTTAATTGCAGTACATAAATCTAGCATTATCTTTGGTGTTTTGACTCGAGGGCATTAACTGGGCCATTTTCTGTCCACAAGATTCTGGCCAACTGCCATGTTTACAGCGTGTCGGGGCAGCCATTAACATTGCTATAGACCATGCTCATTTGTTACCGGAGATAACGGCTGAAATTCTAAAATTGGCCAGATTATCCCCAATATCCCCGTTAAATGAGGCGTTTCAGAAACAAAAGGCGTTGTATGCCGCATTTATTACACTATGCAGATCCAAATTTCGCTATAGTGTCACGTTATGTAGATATTTAAAACAGAATCACATCTGCTAGTTATTTTGATTTATGCTGATCCAGACAGAGGTTAAAATTCGACATCATTAACATATTAATGCATGTAGTAGCTTTCAGTGAAACATGTATGGGTTGGCCATTTATAAACCTGCCAGCTTTGCACACAAAACTAATAGCACAATTTTCCTCATTCCTGTTAAGGGTGATATCTGGATAAATTGTTAATAGAACCACTTTGTTAAAAAGGACTAGGAGTGCAACTGGCTGGTTCTTAAATTTCAGTTACTCGTATCAGGAGAAAGTATCTTAATATGAGCGGAAACAATATAACTGATCCATTCTTCTACCCTCCAATGTTTAGTAATGGCTATATATCTTGAAAAGGAACGATTACACTGAAAACTTCAATGCCATAGTTGAGATTTGAAATACGAATCTCCAGGTTTCCATTCGCTGAGCCACCATGCTTTTGAAATGACAGTTGCCCAATAGCGACTTACAATGTTGTTAGTATTTAAAGTCCGGGTTTCATATTTTAACTATTGGATCAATGATAGCATATTGCCATGGTAGTTTAGTGGTTAGTAAGTGATCGGAAACCAGGATATCTGTAGTTCAAATTCCGGATGTGGCGTTGAATTTTGCAGCGAGACTCTATCTTTTCTACTTTTCAACTTCTGCTGTGGGAGGCAGCAATTAATTTGCAGATTATTCTTACAGAATCTTATTTTGCTATATCTCGTACAACTAAATGGCTGCATATCCTTATGGATACAAAGACAATTACAATTTAATAAAATATTTAAGAACTGAAACCTACATGCTGACTTTAAAATTCCGTAAACTTTACATTAAATAGCAACTAAAAGTCAACAAGAATTTAAAGTCATTATGTAAGTATTGAGCAATTTGAAGAGTAAGTAACTGTACCTTGGCAATGGAAAGTTATTGGCACTGAATTGTGTGTATTAAGAAGAGCTGCCATGTTTCTAATGTTTCATCGTGTATCGCTTAACGTATAACTGTTACACAGAGCTTCTTCCAAATGAAGTGGATATCACAGGCTGTTCCTGTATTCCAACTCACACAGCCTTGTATTCCTGTTCAAAATATATATCTTATCTGCATTATACATATCTTAAATACATTGTAACAAATGCTTTTATTGACTTAAATATGATTAAAAATAAAGTCTTAAATTTACTGCTGCCAGTAATTCACTCGACGTTAGACGGTGGCTGGACGTATCCATGACTCACACTAACACCCGACGTTAGACTGTTAGCGCCTGGACGTATCCATGACTCACACTAACACCCGACGTTAGACTGTTAGCGCCTGGACGTATCCATGACTCACACTAACACCCGACGTTAGACTGTTAGCGCCTGGACGTATCCATGACTCACACTAACACCCGACGTTAGACTGTTAGCGCCTGGACGTATCCATGACTCACACTAACACCCGACGTTAGACTGTTAGCGCCTGGACGTATCCATGACTCACACTAACGCCCGACGTTAGACTGTTAGCGCCTGGACGTATCCATGACTCACACTAACACCCGACGTTAGACTGTTAGCGCCTGGACGTATCCATGACTCACACTAACACCCGACGTTAGACTGTTAGCGCCTGGATGTATCCATGACTCACACTAACACCCGACGTTAGACTGTTAGCGCCTGGACGTATCCATGACTCACACTAACACCCGACGTTAGACGGTGGCTGGACGTATCCATGACTCACACTAACACCCGACGTTAGACTGTTAGCGCCTGGATGTATCCATGACTCACACTAACGCCCGACGTTAGACTGTTAGCGCCTGGACGTATCCATGACTCACACTAACACCCGACGTTAGACTGTTAGCGCCTGGACGTATCCATGACTCACACTAACACCCGACGTTAGACTGTTAGCGCCTGGACGTATCCATGACTCACACTAACACCCGACGTTAGACTGTTAGCGCCTGGACGTATCCATGACTCACTAACACTCACTGACGACTCAGTACAACTCCCTAATCCCCGGCTTGCAATTCTTCCTCCTCTTAAAGCTAGAAAATGAGGTCATAGAATTTTGTGCAAACTTGTCGAAACCGAAAAATACAGATGTGTTATGTTGCCGTCGCGCCGCACACCGAAGCAAACACACACACAGGGTAGCCTTGCAACATATAACTTGTGGTGTGCCCCAGGAAAGCGTGCTTTTCTTAGCATATATA
This sequence comes from Hymenopus coronatus, assembly GCA_030762935.1. Classification (NCBI taxonomy): domain Eukaryota; kingdom Metazoa; phylum Arthropoda; class Insecta; order Mantodea; family Hymenopodidae; genus Hymenopus; species Hymenopus coronatus. The sequence continues at coordinate 2,620,068 of CM060886.1, read as the reverse complement.
AATGATTTACGGGAAGGGATAACATCTCATATTCGCCTATTTGCATGCGATTGTATAATCTATAGAAATATTAGTGGTAAAGGTGACACAATAGACCTACAAGAAGATTTAAACAAAATTCAACTCTGGGCAAAATATAATAAAATGGAGATAAATCCAAACAATTGTAAAACAATTATATTTTCAAAGGCAGGAATTGTAGAAAACGTAACATATAAATTAGACAATAAGAAAATACTGAGAGTAAATAGCACCAGATATTTAGGGGTAATACTAAATCAAAGATTGCAGTGGGGGGGGGGGGAACATGTAAACTCGATCACTGGTAAGGCGTGGAAAGCGTTGCATTTCGTAATGAGGATTTTAAAACGCAGCAATGGAAAGTCGCGAAATTTGGCATACACTTCTTTAGTTCGACCAATATTAGAATATAGTGCTGCATGCTGGGATCCATATCGGGTGGGGCAAAAACTGGCTCTAGAGAGAGTTCAAAAAAGAGGAGCTAAATTTGTAGACAGAAGTAAACGATTAGAAAATCATACCAGCACTGCTACTTCCTGGGAAACACTAGAAAAACGTAGGAGACGAGCAAGGCTATGTGCAATTTTTAGAGTCTATAAGTGGGAACCTGCATGGAAAGACATATCCAAGTCATTATACTGTGGGAGGAATGATCACACGGAAAAAATAAGAAATAGGGAACAGAAAACAGCCATAGGTAAGTTCTCCTTCACAAATAGAACAATAAACGAATGGAACAAAATACCTGCAGATTTACTGGAGACTTTGCCTCAAAGTGAAAATAGTTTTAAAAAGAGACTAAAGAAGAGTGATTTATAGTCAGGATAGTAAATCAAAATATTGCGTTATTATTACTGTTGTTACAATTATGTACGTATTAGTATATTATGATGTCATTGTCATTTTAACAGGGTATTACTCACATTATTTAACTCATTGTATTGTACATTGTGTTATTACATTGACAGCGCTGCCAACGGGCCACGCCCTAAGCAGTGAAATAAAGGATCTATCTATGTATATTTGATGGATTATCGATTTGGAATTTTGGGGTGGAATACAATACCTTATTCACAACGCGCCGACGACCCTGCGTGGCTTTAATTTTCGAATTGAGAACAGTATTATGCTAAGGCTTGTTTTTATTGCAGCCTCTGGAAGCAAAAAGTTTAGCTTTACGCTCAGACTCCCTGGTAGCCTGATTCTCTAAAAGCAAGTATTGTTTTCTGTCTCCGATCGCATAAAATCCTCGTCAAATAGCATATGCCTATCTTGCTAAACTTTAATTTGCAATGATTGCAATTTAAAAACTCTCCATTTTATACAATTTATGACATTTATTTGCTTATTCTAGATTAGGTATTATTATTTTTAAGTTGCTGATCATGAACCTTGAAGTGTTGTCTGGACTCCGGAGCTCTGCAAATAGCCGTGGCTACCCTCAAACTCCCTCGCGCAGTTTTTGTCCAAACATCTGGATATCAGCAAACATATATCATGAAGTTCACTTTTGAATAGTTATAATTTTATAAACCCGAATTTTTGCCATCATTAACATGATAATATTTGGGCAAAAATGTAAGTAGTTGTAATAAACTTCTCGAAATATACAACTTTAAAAGTTAGTAAAGTAGTTACATTTTAGAACGCAGCACACCTATAACCTCAGAAAACCCATAACATTTGAAAGTATATTGATTTTTATAAAATTTTGTAAATCTGAATCCTGAGAAAACGTATTTCGAAGATTTTATGAAAATTTCAATTATATTGTACTTATAATTACATTTTAGTACTAAATTTAAACAGAAAGTCTTATTACCCAATATATACAGATGAATTTATGTTTATAACCTGTTTCTGACGCTTCACATATTTCTATCACAGCTAAATGGTATTTTAAAAAAGCAATATATTTTAAAAGGAAGTTTCTCACAACAGCAAGCCTTTGTGAATACCATTTTGTCACGTCAACGGACACACTATTAAATTTCACCGAATATATATATATATATATATATATATATATATATATATAATCTCTAAGCTTTTATTGTTATATATGATTGTAAAAATCATCCAAGCCTTTATAAAGCAATCTTCACAATATTATATAAATAAATAGTTGGATTTCCCAATGTAGTTCATGGAATACGGTAGGTATCACCAGGAAGATGCGCAGTCAACTTGCGTGCTGATGACGTCAGCTGGTGTAGCGGTCGCTCCTTGCTCTCAGTACAATGTAGTTCACGGAATATTGAGTAATACGGTAGGTATCACCAGGTAGATGCGCAGTCAACTTGGATGCTGATGACGTCAGCGGTCGCTCCTTGCTCTCAGCACAATGTAGTTCACGGAATATTGAGTAATACGGTAGGTATCACCAGGTAGATGCGCAGTCAACTTGCGTGCTGATGACGTCAGCGGTCGCTCCTTGCTCTCAGCACAATGACAGTGTTTATGAGGATTTGGATTGTTCAAGCTTCTTGTGAGTGTTCTAAGTGATGGACTCAGTTATGTAGAAGGGATGATCGTTTCTCTCCAGATAATCCCCGCATTCGTTCCATACATTTTGACGAGGAAGATTGTGAACGAGATTTAAAAGCAGAACTCTTCAAAGTTGCTCCTAAAAAGATTAAAATGCATTGCTTTACCACATCTAAACTTAAAGTTGTCTAATGACTTGAATCAGAAAGTCAACAGTTCTAAGAAAAGAAGACAAAACGGCTTCTAAACTGAGATGTAAAACAATAGTAAATGCTGTGTTAGAAGAAGCAAACAGCAATCCTGAAATAAATACAGTAAATATCTCCGAAAATCCTGTTACCTCTCCCTCGTCATTTAACACAGCAACTACAAATACAGAGCACATTAAATCAGAAGGTTAAGCACTTAGAAGTCACAATTTAAGATTAGAGAAGCAAGTAACACGTTTAGAAAATGAATCGCAAGAAATGTATAAGTTAAGAAGCGTTGAACGTGCATTCCAGCAAATGTTTTCATTTTGCCAGCAGCAAGCTTTACTTACAGGTACATATAAAAATTGGGACTCTGGTGACATTTCAAAGGAAATCATTTTGAGATGCATGTCTAAGAAGGCATATGATTATGTGAGAGAATGCCTTAAACATCCTCTACCTAGTTGTATATCCATCAAAGGACGCTTGGCCCAATGCATCATATCACAGGAAACATTAATTAAATGTGTAGCTGTTGCTACAGAAAGCAAGTTCTGAGCTTTGATCAGATGAAAGTGAAATCCGATTTTTAATATGACAATACAGAAGACACAAGTTGCTGTCTGCAGCTTAGCAGGAAAGTGGAAACCACCAATATACTACCATTTTGATGAGACAGTAACAAAAGAATTACTAACAGACATTGTTCAAATGGTCGAAAAGCAGGTTTCAAAATCCGTTCCTTAGTCTGTGATATGGGAGGATCAAATAGGAAATTACTCTCTAACCTTGGAATTATAAGAGAGAAATCCTACATCTTGCATCCTGCTATGGAAGCTCAAAATCGCCGCTTAGAGGCTTTCTGCGACATTCCTCACGAGTTGAAATTATTCAGAAACTATTTATTGACCGAAGGATTTGTTTTACAAAATGGTAAGGAAGTTACAAAAGAGGTTTCTGAAAAGCTCGTTTATGCTAAAAAATGCTGACTTACGCCACAATCTCATGTTAGTTACAGGCACTGAAAGCCAAGAAGTTCGTCCTGCCATTTATTAGGCTCAAGAAAATGAATAAGAGCAAATCAGAAAAAAGGAAAATACCCGTAAACAAACGCACTGATTTGGCGAGAAAGAAAATGAGAAAAGTGTGCTATAACGAATAAATAATTGCATATATACATGAGGCAGGAAACACTACATAGGGTAATATATTTTATTGTATACCTACTGTTATTTCCGCAATTCTTACTAATGTGTTGAGTTATTTATTAATGTAGCTTTAAACTCTGTTAGGTTGCAATTATCAAACAGAATAATTCCTGCAAGATACCTAAACAACTGAGGGCAACATTTAGCTAGCGTGAAACATAGGGGCATATGGTGAGTCTCAATATTTAATATTTTAAACAATTATTCCTCTAGCTTCAATAATTTAAATTTAATAGTTAGAGTTGAACGAGTTACCTGTTTTATTTACGATTTGATGGAGGAAAATCCGAATGCGTATCTTTACACAGTACCATAGTTTTTATTTTGTTAACAATGATCACAGCAGAAAGCTGAGTATATACACCAGATGACATCACGGGCAGCGTGTGCGAGAGGGAAACATGCCCGTGATACCTACCGTATACTCAACTTACCGTGCTGCATAGTTAAGTAGAGAAGCTAGCTGACGTCACGGCCAGCGTGTCATAGAGGGAAACATGCCCGTGATACCTACCGTATACTCAACTTACCGTAGAGAAGCTACCTGACGTCACGGGCAGCGTGTGCGAGAGAGAAACATGCCCGTGATTCCTACCGTATACTCAACTTACCGTGCTGCATAGTTAAGTAGAGAAGCTAGCTGACGTCACGGCCAGCGTGTCATAGAGGAAAACATGTGTGTGATACCTACCGTATACTCAACTTACCGTGCTGCATAGTTAAGTAGAGAAGCTAGCTGACGTCACGGCCAGCGTGTCATAGAGGGAAACATGCCCGTGATACCTACCGTATACTCAACTTACCGTAGAGAAGCTACCTGACGTCACGGGCAGCGTGTGCGAGAGAGAAACATGCCCGTGATACCTACCGTATACTCAACTTACCGTGCTGCATAGTTAAGTAGAGAAGCTGCCTGACGTCACGGCCAGCGTGTGACAGAGAGAAACATGCGTGTGATACCTACCGTATACTCAACTTACCGTAGAGAAGCTACCTGGCATCACGGGCAGCGTGTGCGAGAGGGAAACATGTGTGTGATACCTACCGTATACTCAACTTACCGTAGAGAAGATACCTGACATCACGGGTAGCGTGAGCGAGAGGGAAACATGCCCGTGATACCTACCGTATACTCAACTTACCGTAGAGAAGCTACCTGACATCACGGGCAGCGTGTGCGAGAGGGAAACATGTGTGTGATACCTACCGTATACTCAACTTACCGTAGAGAAGCTACCTGACATCACGGGCAGCGTGTGCGAGAGGGAAACATGTGTGTGATACCTACCGTATACTCAACTTACCGTAGAGAAGCTACCTGACATCACGGGCAGCGTGTGCGAGAGGGAAACATGTGTGTGATACCTACCGTATACTCAACTTACCGTAGAGAAGCTACCTGACATCACGGGTAGCGTGAGCGAGAGGGAAACATGTGTGTGATACCTACCGTATACTCAACTTTCCGTAGAGAAGCTACCTGACGTCACGGGCAGCGTGTGCGAGAGAGAAACATGCCCGTGATACCTACCGTATACTCAACTTACCGTGCTGCATAGTTAAGTAGAGAAGCTACCTGACGTCACGGCCAGCGTGTGACAGAGAGAAACATGCCCGTGATACCTACCGTATACTCAACTTACCGTGCTGCATAGTTAAGTAGAGAAGCTACCTGACGTCACGGCCAGCGTGTCCGAGAGGGAAACATGCCCGTGATACCTACCGTATACTCAACTTACCGTAGAGAAGATACCTGACGTCACGGGCAGCGTGTGCGAGAGAGAAACATGCCCGTGATTCCTACCGTATATACTCAACTTACCGTGCTGTATAGTTAAGTAGAGAAGCTGCCTGACGTCACGGGCAGCGTGTGCGAGAGGGAAACAGACCCGTGATACCTACCGTATACTCAACTTACCGTGCTGCATAGTTAAGTAGAGAAGCTGCCTGACGTCACGGGCAGCGTGTGCGAGAGGGAAACATGTGTGTTATACCTACCGTATACTCAACTTAGCGTAGAGAAGCTACCTGACGTCACGGGCAGCGTGTGCGAGAGGGAAACATGTGTGTGATACCTACCGTATACTCAACTTACCGTAGAGAAGCTGCCTGACGTCACGGCCAGCGCGTCCGAGAGGGAAACATGCCCGTGATACCTACCGTATACTCAACTTACCGTAGATAAGCTACCTGACGCCACGGCCAACGTGAGCGAGAGGGAAACATGCCCGTGATACCTACCGTATACTCAACTTATCGTAGAGAAGCTACCTGACGCCACGGCCAGCGTGTGCGGGAGAGAAACTTGCCCGTGATACCTACCGTATATACTCAACTTACCGTGCTGCATAGTTAAGTAGAGAAGCTACCTGACGTCACGGGCAGCGTGTGTGAGAGGGAAACATGCGTGTGATACCTACCGTATACTCAACTTACCGTGCTGCATAGTTAAGTAGAGAAGCTAGCTGACGTCACGGCCAGCGTGTGCGAGAGGGAAACATGCCCGTGATACCTACCGTATACTCAACATACCGTAGAGAAGCTACCTGACATCACGGGCAGCGTGTGACAGAGAGAAACATGCCAGTGATACCTACCGTATACTCAACTTACCGTGCTGCATAGTTAAGTAGAGAAGCTGCCTGACGTCACGGCCAGCGTGTCCGAGAGGGAAACATGTGTGTGATACCTACCGTATACTCAACTTACAGTAGAGAAGCTACCTGACATCTCGGGTAGCGTGAGCGAGAGGGAAACATGTGTGTGATACCTACCGTATACTCAACTTACCGTAGAGAAGCTACCTGACGTCACGGGCAGCGTGTGCGAGAGAGAAACATGCCCGTGATACCTACCGTATACTCAACTTACCGTGCTGCATGGTTAAGTAGAGAAGCTGCCTGACGTCACGGGCAGCGTGTGACAGAGAGAAACATGCCCGTGATACCTACCGTATACTCAACTTACCGTGCTGCATGGTTAAGTAGAGAAGCTGCCTGACGTCACGGCCAGCGTGTCCGAGAGGGAAACATGTGTGTGATACCTACCGTATACTCAACTTACCGTAGAGAAGATACCTGACATCACGGGTAGCGTGAGCGAGAGGGAAACATGCCCGTGATACCTACCGTATACTCAACTTACCGTAGATAAGCTACCTGACGCCACGGCCAACGTGAGCGAGAGGGAAACATGCCCGTGATACCTACCGTATACTCAACTTACCGTAGAGAAGCTACCTGACGCCACGGCCAGCGTGTGCGGGAGAGAAACATGCCCGTGATACCTACCGTATATACTCAACTTACCGTGCTGCATAGTTAAGTAGAGAAGCTACCTGACGTCACGGGCAGCGTGTGTGAGAGGGAAACATGCGTGTGATACCTACCGTATACTCAACTTACCGTGCTGCATAGTTAAGTAGAGAAGCTAGCTGACGTCACGGCCAGCGTGTGCGAGAGGGAAACATGCCCGTGATACCTACCGTATACTCAACATACCGTAGAGAAGCTACCTGACGTCACGGGCAGCGTGTGACAGAGAGAAACATGCCCGTGATACCTACCGTATACTCAACTTAGCGTGCTGCATAGTTAAGTAGAGAAGCTGCCTGACGTCACGGCCAGCGTGTCCGAGAGGGAAACATGTGTGTGATACCTACCGTATACTCAACTTACCGTAGAGAAGCTACCTGACATCACGGGTAGCGTGAGCGAGAGGGAAACATGTGTGTGATACCTACCGTATACTCAACTTACCGTGGAGAAGCTACCTGACGTCACAGGCAGCGTGTGCGAGAGAGAAACATGCCCGTGATACCTACCGTATACTCAACTTACCGTGCTGCATGGTTAAGTAGAGAAGCTGCCTGACGTCACGGGCAGCGTGTGACAGAGAGAAGCATGCCCGTGATACCTACCGTATACTCAACTTACCGTGCTGCATGGTTAAGTAGAGAAGCTGCCTGACGTCACGGCCAGCGTGTCCGAGAGGGAAACATGTGTGTGATACCTACCGTATACTCAACTTACCGTAGAGAAGATACCTGACGCCACGGCCAGCGTGTCCGAGAGGGAAACATGCCCGTGATACCTACCGTATACTCAACTTACCGTAGAGAAGCTACCTGATGCCACGGCCAGCGTGTCCGAGAGGGAAACATGTGTGTGATACCTACCGTATACTCAACTTACCGTAGAGAAGATACCTGACATCACGGGTAGCGTGAGCGAGAGGGAAACATGCCCGTGATACCTACCGTATACTCAACTTACCGTAGAGAAGCTACCTGACGTCACGGGTAGCGTGAGCGAGAGGGAAACATGTGTGTGATACCTACCGTATACTCAACTTACCGTAGAGAAGCTACCTGACGTCACGGCCAACGTGAGCGAGAGAGAAACATGCCCGTGATACCTACCGTATACTCAACTTACCGTGTTGGAGTTTATTTGTAGAAATTAACGCTAGTTGACCTCCATCCTATAAAGGGTACACTATCAGGAATGTGGGCCATTCTTTTCTAGTTCAGTCTCCGCTCGACACCCAGATGCCCTGCCCCGGACCCAAAGAATATCATAAATGTCGGTTCCTTCAGTTCATGCGGTTCTCTATAGTTAAGCAAGCTTTGTGTTCGTATTAATATCCATGGCTGCATTATTGATGTAATTTAGGAGTACAAACAGTTGAAGTAATGTCGTGGCATGAAGGAACTAACCCTGGAGGGCCCCGATCAAACTTTCCCCCTCAGTTTTATCCATTATTTGCGCAAGCTGCTTGGGGCTTCAATGTTCTCAGGGATAAAAGACGATAAATGGGAATTCTACTCAGGACTCTATCGTTTTCCGGATAAATGAGTGTGATATTGCCTTTACTAAGTGAAAGGAAAGAAGCAAAAGATAAACATTGCGAAATAACAAAGAGGAACTTCTGTGCTGATGTTTTTACATCCTTTCAAGCATGTCATAGCAGCTTAATTGAGTGATGTCATTTCAGTAGCCACAGAAACACATAATTAAAACACCAGTAAACTTCAGACAGCACACTAACGAGAAGTACTCCCAGCATGCAAGGCGAAAGCTACCTTTAAGGGTGCATGCAATTATGTGACATTCATTTAATTGCGTTTAGCACATCCTCATTTGGTTGCCTGGTTCTTTTTAAAAGTAATGAGTTAACATTTAATACCTGCACATTTCCCAAGTTTGCTACATGTTACTTTCCCTAAAGGTTGTTAGCTCTGTCATTGCTTAGAACAAACAAGTGTTACTTTCCCTAAAGGTTGTTAGCTCTGTCATTGCTTAGAACAAACAACTGTTACTTTCCCTAAAGGTTGTTAGCTCTGTCAGTGCTTAGAACAAACAACTGTTACTTTCCGTAAAGGTTGTTAGCTCTGTCATTGCTTAGAACAAACAACTGTTACTTTCCCTAAAGGTTGTTAGCTCTGTCGCTTCTTAGAACAAACAACTGTTACTTTCCCTAAAGGTTGTTAGCTCTGTCGCTGCTTAGAACAAACAACTGTTACTTTCCCTAAAGGTTGTTAGCTCTGTCGCTGCTTAGAACAAACAACTGTTACTTTCCCTAAAGGTTGTTAGCTCTGTCATTGCTTAGAACAAACAACTGTTACTTTCCGTAAAGGTTGTTAGCTCTGTCATTGCTTAGAACAAACAACTGTTACTTTCCCTAAAGGTTGTTAGCTCTGTCACTGCTTAGAACAAACAACTGTTACTTTCCCTAAAGGTTGTTAGCTCTGTCGCTTCTTAGAACAAACAACTGTTACTTTCCCTAAAGGTTGTTAGCTCTGTCACTGCTTAGAACAAACAACTGTTACTTTCCCTAAAGGTTGTTAGCTCTGTCGCTTCTTAGAACAAACAACTGTTACTTTCCCTAAAGGTTGTTAGCTCTGTCACTGCTTAGAACAAACAACTGTTACTTTCCCTAAAGGTTGTTAGCTCTGTCGCTTCTTAGAACAAACAACTGTTACTTTCCCTAAAGGTTGTTAGCTCTGTCGCTGCTTAGAACAAACAACTGTTACTTTCCCTAAAGGTTGTTAGCTCTGTCGCTCCTCACAACAAACAACTGTTACTTTCCCTAAAGGTTGTTGGCTCTGTCGCTCTTCAGAACAAACAACTGTTACTTTCCCTAAAGGTTGTTAGCTCTGTCGCTCCTCAGAACAAACAACTGTTACTTACCCTAAAGGTTGTTAGCTCTGTCGCTCTTCAGAACAAACAACTGTTACTCTCCCTAAAGGTTGTTAGCTCTGTCGCTCCTCAGAACAAACAACTGTTACTTTCCCTAAAGGTTGTTAGCTCTGTCGCTCCTCACAACAAACAACTGTTACTTTCCCTAAAGGCTGTTAGCTCTGTCGCTCCTCAGAACAAAGAACTGTTACTTTCCCTAAAGGTTGTTAGCTCTGTCGCTCCTCACAACAAACAACTGTTACTTTTAATACACAGAAACTGGAGTTAGCACTAAATATATAAACTCTTAATCGTATCCTCATAACCATTGTTCTGGAGGTTGAACTAGTGTTAGCATGCAGCTCAGTGACAGAGGAAACGGATAGAGACCGGAGATCCGTGCTTCAAATCCCGGCTATGCCATTGCATTTTTGAGTCTGACTCTTCCTATCCAACTCCTGTCCTGCACACGGCTAGAGACCGGGAGATCCGTGCTTCAAATCCCGGCTATGACATTGCATTTTTGAGTCTGACTCTACCTATTCATCTCCTGTCCTGCACATGGCTAGAGACCGGGAGATACGTGGTTCAAATCCCATTAAATTTTTCAGCCTGACTCTACCTGTCCAACTCCTGTCCTGCACACGGCTAGAGACCGGGAGATACGTGGTTCTAATCCCGACTATGGCATTTACTTTTTAGTCTGACTCTACCTATCCAACTCTTCCCTGCACACGGCTTGAGACCGGCAGATCCGTGGGTCTAATCCCGGCTATGTCATTGACTTTTTCAGTCTGACTCTATATATCCCACTCCTGTCCTATACACGCCTAGAGACCAGGAGATCCGTGGTTCAAATCCCATTGAATTTTTCAGCCTGACTCTACCTGTCCAACTCCTGTCCTACACACGGTTTGTGTGAAAAAATAATGATTCCAATAGTCTTAGAAAGCATTTCACGTCAACTTGTCAACAACTGCACACTTATCAACACACTTTTCGGCGTCTCGAGCGTTGAATCTGTTGTTGAGTATCAGTTTCGTAGGTCAAATGAAGTACAGATTAGCTGCTTACTTCAGTATGTAAGCCCCCGATAACGAAGAATATTTCAGGACGGATATTCCGAGTTTTATAGTACACAGCGTTTTAAGCTCAACAAAGTGTCTCAAATTAATGGAAACAGATTTTAAATAGCGTATTGGTTTATCCCAATAACTGTACACAGTCAAGGTACTAGGATACAAATATATTTGAAAATAGGGATATTCTAGTCACCTTATTAAAGCTATTTGACTGTATTAGAATAATAGAGACAATGATATAAGTTTTAAGTCCACAATTATAAACTCCCCGACAGGGTTCACTCTCTCCTGCTCTTTTTAATTTTTATATAAACGTGACGTAGCTGTACGGAATGGAAGGACATTTTAAATAAACATTTTAAAGTAGTTGCTTGCGATAATGTTGGATACTTGTCCAGAATTTATTTGCTCGCAAGAGGCTGCTCAAAATCACATCTTCCCTCTCATGCACAGAGCAGATACACAAGCTGTTCTATTCCATTCCATCCAAAATTTCGATGACGAGATTTCGCCGGAAATAATATGTTTTGAGGTTCTCAGAGTCCGAAAAAAGTAATTTTTAAAAAAGGCTATGTGTGTTTGTGTTTGTGTGTGTATGTGTGTCTTGGTGTGTGTGTATGTGTGTCTTTGTGTGTGTGTATGTGTGTCTTTGTGAGTGTGTATGTGTGTCTTTGTGTGTGTATGTGTGTCTTTGTGTGTGTGTATGTGTGTCTTTGTGTGTGTGTATGTGTGTCTTTGTGTGTGTATGTGTGTCTTTGTGAGTGTGTATGTGTGTGTGTATGTGTGTCTTTGTGAGTGTGTATGTGTGTCTTTGTGAGTGTGTATGTGTGTCTTTGTGTGTGTGTATGTGTGTCTTTGTGTGTGTGTATGTGTGTCTTTGTGTGTGTGTATGTGTGTCTTTGTGTGTGTGTATGTGTGTCTTTGTGAGTGTGTATGTGTGTCTTTGTGAGTGTGTATGTGTGTCTTTGTGAGTGTGTATGTGTGTCTTTGTGTGTGTGTATGTGTGTCTTTGTGAGTGTGTATGTGTGTCTTTGTGAGTGTGTATGTGTGTCTTTGTGTGTGTGTATGTGTGTCTTTGTGAGTGTGTATGTGTGTCTTTGTGAGTGTGTATGTGTGTCTTTGTGAGTGTGTATGTGTGTCTTTGTGTGTGTGTGTATGTGTGTCTTTGTGAGTGTGTATGTGTGTCTTTGTGAGTGTGTATGTGTGTCTTTGTGAGTGTGTATGTGTGTCTTTGTGTGTGTGTATGTGTGTCTTTGTGTGTGTATGTGTGTCTTTGTGTGTGTGTATGTGTGTCTTTGTGTGTGTATGTGTGTGTCTTTGTGTGTGTATGTGTGTCTTTGTGTGTGTGTATGTGTGTCTTTTAATGTGTGTATGTGTGTCTTTGTATGTGTGTATGTGTGTCTTTGTGTGTGTGTATGTGTGTCTTTGTGTGTGTATGTGTGTCTTTGTGAGTGTGTATGTGTGTCTTTGTGTGTGTGTATGTGTGTCTTTGTATGTGTGTATGTGTGTCTTTGTGAGTGTGTATGTGTGTCTTTGTGAGTGTGTATGTGTGTCTTTGTGTCTGTATGTGTGTCTTTGTGTGTGTGTATGTGTGTCTTTGTGAGTGTGTATGTGTGTTTTTGTGAGTGTGTATGTGTGTCTTTGTGAGTGTGTATGTGTGTCTTTGTGTGTGTATGTGTGTCTTTGTGTGTGTGTATGAGTGTCTTTGTATATGTGTATGTGTGTCTTTGTGTGTGTGTATGTGTGTCTTTGTGTGTGTGTATGTGTGTCTTTGTGAGTGTGTATGTGTGTCTTTGTGTGTGTGTATGTGTGTCTTTGTATGTGTGTATGTGTGTCTTTGTGAGTGTGTATGTGTGTCTTTGTATGTGTGTATGTGTGTCTTTGTGTGTGTGTATGTGTGTCTTTGTGTGTGTATGTGTGTCTTTGTGTGTGTGTATGTGTGTCTTTGTGTGTGTGTATGTGTGTCTTTGTGTGTGTGTATGTGTGTCTTTGTGTGTGTGTATGTGTGTCTTTGTATGTGTGTATGTGTGTCTTTGTGTGTGTGTATGTGTGTCTTTGTGTGTGTGTATGTGTGTCTTTGTGAGTGTGTATGTGTGTATGTGTGTCTTTGTGTGTGTGTATGTGTGTATGTGTGTATGTGTGTCTTTGTGTGTGTGTATGTGTGTCTTTGTGTGTGTGTATGTGTGTCTTTGTGTGTGTGTATGTGTGTCTTTGTATATGTGTATGTGTGTCTTTGTATATGTGTATGTGTGTCTTTGTGTGTGTGTATGTGTGTCTTTGTATATGTGTATGTGTGTCTTTGTGTGTGTATGTGTGTCTTTGTGTGTGTGTATGTGTGTCTTTGTATATGTGTATGTGTGTCTTTGTATATGTGTATGTGTGTCTTTGTGTGTGTGTATGTGTGTCTTTGTATATGTGTATGTGTGTATGTGTGTCTTTGTATATGTGTATGTGTGTCTTTGTATATGTGTATGTGTGTCTTTGTGTGTGTGTATGTGTGTCTTTGTGTGTGTGTATGTGTGTCTTTGTATATGTGTATGTGTGTCTTTGTATATGTGTATGTGTGTCTTTGTATATGTGTATGTGTGTCTTTGTATATGTGTATGTGTGTCTTTGTGTGTGTGTATGTGTGTCTTTGTATATGTGTATGTGTGTCTTTGTATATGTGTATGTGTGTCTTTGTGTGTGTGTATGTGTGTCTTTGTATATGTGTATGTGTGTCTTTGTATGTGTGTATGTGTGTCTTTGTGTGTGTGTATGTGTGTCTTTGTATATGTGTATGTGTGTCTTTGTATATGTGTATGTGTGTCTTTGTATATGTGTATGTGTGTCTTTGTATATGTGTATGTGTGTATGTGTGTATGTGTGTCTTTGTATATGTGTATGTGTGTCTTTGTATATGTGTATGTGTGTATGTGTGTATGTGTGTCTTTGTATATGTGTATGTGTGTCTTTGTATATGTGTATGTGTGTCTTTGTATATGTGTATGTGTGTCTTTGTATATGTGTATGTGTGTCTTTGTGTGTGTGTATGTGTGTCTTTGTGTGTGTGTATGTGTGTCTTTGTATATGTGTATGTGTGTCTTTGTGTGTGTGTATGTGTGTCTTTGTATATGTGTATGTGTGTCTTTGTGTGTGTGTATGTGCGTCTTTGTATATGTGTATGTGTGTCTTTGTATATGTGTATGTGTGTCTTTGTGTGTGTGTATGTGTGTCTTTGTATATGTGTATGTGTGTCTTTGTATATGTGTATGTGTGTCTTTGTATATGTGTATGTGTGTCTTTGTGTGTGTGTATGTGTGTCTTTGTATATGTGTATGTGTGTCTTTGTGTGTGTGTATGTGTGTCTTTGTGAGTGTGTATGTGTGTCTTTGTGTGTGTGTATGTGTGTCTTTGTATGTGTGTATGTGTGTCTTTGTGTGTGTGTATGTGTGTCTTTGTGAGTGTGTATGTGTGTCTTTGTATGTGTGTCTTTGTATGTGTGTATGTGTGTCTTTGTGAGTGTGTATGTGTGTCTTTGTGTGTGTGTATGTGTGTCTTTGTGAGTGTGTATGTGTGTCTTTGTGTGTGTGTATGTGTGTCTTTGTATGTGTGTATGTGTGTCTTTGTGAGTGTGTATGTGTGTCTTTGTGAGTGTGTATGTGTGTCTTTGTGTGTGTGTATGTGTGTCTTTGTGTGTGTGTATGTGTGTCTTTGTGTGTGTGTATGTGTGTCTTTGTGTGTGTGTATGTGTGTCTTTGTGTGTGTGTATGTGTGTCTTTGTATGTGTGTATGTGTGTCTTTGTGAGTGTGTATGTGTGTCTTTGTGTGTGTGTATGTGTGTCTTTGTGTGTGTGTATGTGTGTCTTTGTGTGTGTGTATGTGTGTCTTTGTGAGTGTGTATGTGTGTCTTTGTGTGTGTGTATGTGTGTCTTTGTGTGTGTGTATGTGTGTCTTTGTGTGTGTGTATGTGTGTCTTTGTATGTGTGTATGTGTGTCTTTGTGAGTGTGTATGTGTGTCTTTGTATGTGTGTATGTGTGTCTTTGTGAGTGTGTATGTGTGTCTTTGTATGTGTGTATGTGTGTCTTTGTGTGTGTATGTGTGTCTTTGTGTGTGTGTATGTGTGTCTTTGTATGTGTGTATGTGTGTCTTTGTGTGTGTATGTGTGTCTTTGTGAGTGTGTATGTGTGTCTTTGTGTGTGTGTATGTGTGTCTTTGTGAGTGTGTATGTGTGTCTTTGTATGTGTGTATGTGTGTCTTTGTGTGTGTATGTGTGTCTTTGTGTGTGTGTATGTGTGTATGCGTGTGTTTGTGAGTGTGTATGTGTGTCTTTGTATGTGTGAGTGTGGATAGTATAGCTGAAAACCTAAAGGACTGTAAAGTTCCAAACTTGGTTTTAAATTTTACAAGGATGCAACACGAATGTTTTCAACAAACCCCACCCTAAACAACTTTTAATTGAAAAACTAATACTTTTTTATTTAAAGGGCCCAACGATTTTTATTAAATACCGTGTAGTAAGATATTTAAAGATATGTACATCTTGCATTTTCTGCAAATAGATTCCGAGGACCTGCTTATTCTGGGGGAATTTTCTAATATACCGTAAGAAATAAAGTACTACTACACAAAAACTGTTAAAATACACAATTTATGGCAAGTGCATTTTTGTTGTTTGGGAAATATTCTCTGTTATTCGTTAAATTTTAAGCTACTTAAACTTTTCGCAAACGGTAGATATTATTTCTTTCGTCTGTGTTGTTTACTCTTGGAAGGTAAAGAGAATGGAATTTCACTTGTTTCACATAGCAACCAGCTTTCACAACATGTGACTATCGCTTTAGCCGTATTCCCGTTCTGCTTACTAACAATGAAGTAATTAGGCTTATTTCGATTAGCATGATGTAGGGAAAAGAGTAATCCTTTGTAAGAAAGGATTATTGAGGAACAGTAAGAGAAAGCTATGTGAGTGGAACATATCAGATTTTTTTAATTACATTTGTAGAGCCCGTTTTAACTTCAAAGGTCATTTTGGGGGTTTTGACTTGAGCAACAACTTATATAAGTAACTGTAAGATTTAGAACCATTATATATCATTAAACACACGTACATGCAATAATTCTAATTAAAGAAAAACTTCCTGCCATAACCGGGAATTGAACCCGCGACCTATGACTCATCACTCGATCACGGAAGTACAACTAACTTGTCCACCTGAATTCAGTCAGATCAAATATATCCTGTATATGAACCAGTAGAGAGAGAGTCCCCCATTTTAAAGGTCTTAGGTGCGATGTAGCATATGATAGGACGAAATGAAAATGTGCGGTAAAATATACGGGCATAACTTAAACAATACTCGAACTGTTACACAACTCAAATTCTATAAGATTAGTGCACAAGATCGTAGCAGTTTTGTTCCGTGCGTTGGTACTCCTGTGACAATGGGTTCATTTATCGATGTCACGTTTTATACGAGTATGAAGTTAAACTGTTGTGCAGTCGGTTTACATATCACAGTCTGTCATTCGATGATAGTGTGGACGCCAGAAAATGGACGACCACATGGACAAAGTGGAACATTTCCGACAAATTCTTCTCTTTGAATTCAATAGAGGAGCGGAGGCATCCAGAAGCATTTGCGTCGTGTATGGGGACAACGCCATCGGCAAGGAAATGGTGTTCTCGTTTTGACGACCTACAGATTTGATCAAGATCGTCTAAGCGCACTAATCCACGCCAGTGTGCTCGAGAATTGGCAAACGCGAGGAATTCTGATCATCCACCATCGTGCGACATTTGCATTCAATGGGCCAGGTCCAAAAACGGGGTGCAAGGGTGCCACGTGCTCTAACCCAAAACCAAACAAATTAACGGACGGCCACATGTGCATCTCTCCTTGCTCTTCCTCGATGGGCTCGTGAAGAACATGGAGCATTCCTATCCAGGATGGTTACTGGTGATGAGAAACCCTGTCTCTAAGGAAAAGAAAGGAATGCTTAAGCCCAAACAAAAAGCGCGCATCCACAGACGATAATGGCATAAATCAAATATCTTTCTGACTGTCACTATCGAGAAACTCGCTCACGTCACTCTTTCCTTCTTGCTATACCTGCTCTTCTATTCATCACAATGGATTTAGCTCGTCTTTGGCATTCCCTCCCTGAAGACGCAAGGGACTGATATACTGCTCAAACAGAAAATGAGGACTTACATTTGTTATCAAACCTAATGTGCTGCTGTATTAATACATCACTACAATCATTTATTGTTATTAATATTTTATGTGCTGACAAGTAATATGCATTTCAATTCTAAATATCACTAATATGTGTTTAGACCTACATGAATATTTCACTTAAAATAATTTTGTTTACAGTTTTTCTTTTCTTTTCATTTCAGTATATTTGTAACACCTCTTTATATATGTTTTTATTAAGTTGTATAGAATTGTATTTTTGTTCTTTATTCTTTTATTCATTGTATCATTGTTGTGTTGAATTTAAAGTATTGCTGGTAGAGTGGAAGAGAAGACCTTATGATCTTAACTCCAGCCAGGATAAATAAATAAATAAATAATGTTACGCATCTGGTGGAACAGAAACTGTGTGCTGTACCACAAGTTGTTCCCCGAGGTGTAACCATCGCTGCCGATATTTATTGCCAACAGCTGAGACGTCTTTCAGACGCAGTCGAAGAGAAGCGACCCGCAGGAGAGATGATGCTACTGCACGATAACGCCCGTTAACCTGACCAAAACTACTATCCGGGAATTGGGTTCGGAGGTCATTCCGCACGCACCTTACTCACCGGATCCAGCGTCTTCGGATTTACACCTTCACCACTCTCTATCGAACAGCTTTCAGGATGAAGATGATCTACGAACACGTCCTGACGACCTTTTAAACTCAGAGCCACTGATTTCTAAAAGCGAGGAATCAGCCACAGCGTTGCTAGACTGTTATAAATAGTGTAGGAGAACATATTGTTGTTTGACAATTTGTTAATGATGTCGGTTAATATAATTTAAGAAAAACGCTACGGTTTATGCACCAACCTGAAAGGTGATGGTTGTACCAATTCAGTAGTGATGATCTATTTAATTGGTAATTAAATCTTACACTGCTTGATCAAGTACCTGATAATGCAACCAGAAATAAATTAAATATATTGATTGAAAAAATCTGTTGAAATAAAACAAAATGGCACGATCACATATTACGAATGGAAATAGTAGAATAAGTAAACATGTGTTAAATTACACACCAGAAGACAATAGAGATGCTGGCCGTCCTAAAACTAGCTGAAGGAGTTCTTCGAAACAGGCATTAAGGCCTATTATGTTGCTGCTGATGATAATAATAACAATGATGATATTGGCGCACCAAACAGTTATCCAGAGTGTTAAGAGTTAAGGAAGATCATCATCATCCAGGAATTAATGACAGTTTGATATTAAAGAATCAACATATTTTATTCAATAGCTTACTTTTATTTACCAGTCCACAAGCTTTACGGTGTCTTCAGACACTTTCACCGAACACATTTTTGGGAAAGAAATCTGTAACTCATTCTAGGGTTTCTGTGCACACTTTATTTTATTCTATCATTAAATAACTGTTTAGTTTCTCTTCTACAAATGGTAAGAAGAGGAAACATTGTATTCTACCCAAATATTTAATAGAGACAGTTCTCTGAAATACACATGTTGACACTCGCCGAGTAAAGACAAAACACCATTAGAAAGGAGCATGTGTATGTGAACAGCGGAGTTCAAAACGAAAAAAAACCAAAACTAAAAACAAAAAGCTGTTCAATATCAAACTTGTTTTAGGTATCTACCAAAGATACGAAAAGAAGATATTCAGCTAACCATCCTCTCCGCACCCCAAACTACACTTCATATGGAAGACCTTTTAAAATGTAAATTTTCTCAAAAATGACCAAACGATTCCGCTTAAAATGTCATATACCAACTATTTACTAAAAAATAAAATGTATATTTGGGAATTTCTGAGAATAGACTCTTTATTCGGAATTAAATTTGTATAATCTTATATAATTGGTATATATTAAGTGAGTGACCAAAATGTACTAACAAAAATATACATCTCTTTATACACTCATTTAGTTTAGATAAACTTTTTGTACCGTAAATCATTTCCCAGATGTCGTTATTAGTGGTAGAATGCTTCAAAGCTTGACCATTCTTTTAAAGTTCTTTTGATGTCCAGCTGTCTCTGGCGATTGCATGGAATTTTAAAGCTTAAATTTGCTGAAAAGCCTCTTTACCGCGCTGAGATTTCTTTTACGTACCGTAAATGTAAGACACGGCAGCAACGGCTTTACTTCCCTTCCGAAGTAAGCCATGCGTCGCCCTCGCCGTGACTTGGAAACCAGATGCCAGCATATTGCCTCAAGACCACGGGAGCAACGGCTTTACTTCCCTTCCGAAGTAAGCCATGCGTCGCCCTCGCCGTGACTTGGGAACCAGATGCCAGCACATTGCCTCAAGACTACGGAGCAACGGCTTTACTTCCCTTCCGAAGTAAGCCATGCGTCGCCCTCGCCGTGACTTGGAAACCAGATGCCAGCATATTGCCTCAAGACCACGGGAGCAACGGCTTTACTTCCCTTCCGAAGTAAGCCATGCGTCGCCCTCGCCGTGACTTGGAAACCAGATGCCAGCATATTGCCTCAAGACCACGGGAGCAACGGCTTTACTTCCCTTCCGAAGTAAGCCATGCGTCGCCCTCGCCGTGACTTGGGAACCAGATGCCAGCACATTGCCTCAAGACTACGGAGCAACGGCTTTACTTCCCTTCCGAAGTAAGCCATGCGTCGCCCTCGCCGTGACTTGGAAACCAGATGCCAGCATATTGCCTCAAGACCACGGGAGCAACGGCTTTACTTCCCTTCCGAAGTAAGCCATGCGTCGCCCTCGCCGTGACTTGGGAACCAGATGCCAGCATATTGCCTCAAGACCACGGGAGCAACGGCTTTACTTCCCTTCCGAAGTAAGCCATGCGTCGCCCTCGCCGTGACTTGGGAACCAGATGCCAGCACAGTGCCTCAAGACCACGGAGGACCACATAATACTCCAAAACTTTTGTAGCCAATTAGATCATCTGTGTTGAATAGCTGAGTTCTGTCGAGTTTCAGCAGGTACATTTTCTACCGCATTGTTAAACATTTAGCTAAGATAACCTTTTTCAGAATTCTTTCATGCATTACTGTACAAACTGCAACAGTATATTAGTACTCTTTATATTTTATTAGTTACATTAATAATTCACACATGTTTAATATCAGAAATATATCTGCTCAGAAGCCAAGACTGAGCAGGTAGCAGAACAAAAACCTTAGGCGAGAAGTTGCCATCGTATATAACAAGGTTACTTCCTTTGCTAACATTGCAACATAACAGATTTGTAACAGCTAGCTTTTAGTGCATTAGAGCCTTAAGTAACGGGAAATATTTAAGAGAGGTCTCTCCCGTAAAAGTGAGCAGCTCGGGACTTTTCCATTATAAAGATCCGTCACATGGTTCTATCACAAAGAACTTCCAAAATTAATCACGTGACAATGTTATTTTCGCACTTCTTTTCAACCAATCAGGAAGGAGCTTCAAGATTGGAGATTTTAGGTATATAAGCGATGCGCCTACAATAAATTAGGTTGCTTCTTCTTCTTGAGTTTCGTGTTACACTTGTAATGCTGTACACTATAGGCTGTACGTGAATGCAGTGGTGTTAGTGCCTGAGTATGTGATATTATTACACGAAATATTGCAGTTATCGCACGAGTTGAGTTGTCACGTAATAGGGAAGTACGCAGTAATTACCGATGACCGTCGAAAACAAGAACTTAATAAGCATCAGAAAATAGCATTAGTTGTTAATATTTCTACGTCTTCAAGAATTACCATGTATGGAAATGTAAATGTCGTGTTATTTATGGACGCTCTTTAACTGCTGTGGTTCTTAGTGTCCCATTCTAAATTGGGCGTGAAAGGCCGCTTAATTTTGCTCAGAGGCCTCTCAATCAGGCTTGAGGTTCTATTACGTGCCGTAAATCTACGACACGGGACCAACGACTTTACTTCCCTTCCGAAGGAAACCATGCTAAGGATTTTTACGCCCGAAAAAAAAACATCGTCCTCCGCCGGATTTGAACCCGCGACCTTGGGTATATGAAGTCAGTATGATAACCATTACAACACGGAGGGCGACTACTATGTCGGGAGTCGCTCGTGGGATTAGTGCCTCAACAAGTAACAAAGGTGAATAAAAGCATTAATTCAGTGGAATCTAAAGTGAGTACTTCTATTTTTGAGTCTACCCCGTGTTACATTCCCCATTCATTCTTTCTCCAGCTCAGTGAGAGTCAAACTTGAGTTCTACGTGGACGAGCAGAGCCAGCGGATCAAACAACTCTACAGAGGTATGTACTCGCCTGTTTATAAAGTATTTCACTGGTGCTAATCCAGAGCGACTCCGAGGTAGAAAAAAGAACAGCGACATATTGGCGACAACGTGACAGCGACAAAACGTACACTCCCGTTTTGTTTGTTGATCTAAATTTCTTTAGTTTAACACTCAAATATCGAATAACACTTTGCAGCGGCGATTTCGATGTGTTGTTAGTGGTGCACGTTATGTGCCATATGTGGGAGAATTTTAGTTTGTTAATTTTACACCTCCCTTTAGGTGCTTGTGTGCAACGTAACTAAGTGTCACTTCCAATCAACTCCACTACCTCTCGTACCTGGTACTGAAGCTCTTCTGGGATGAGTTGCCACGGCGTTGCTCAGTCTTGCATGAACATTGAATCTCCCAGGCGTGGATTTAGCTAGTGGGAGGAGTCGTAGGAGTGATCTTGTAATTGTTAAGAAAACACTTGTAACCTTTTACTGCTGTTTATTCTAAAGTGGTTTTGAAGACAAGCACCTGGTTGTACACGTTATACTGCTGACTGATGTTCTCTAACACTTGTAACCTTTTACTGCTGTTTATTCTAAAGTGGTTTTGAAGACAAGCACCTGGTTGTACACGTTATACTGCTGACTGATGTTCTCTAACACTTGTAACCTTTTACTGCTGTTTATTCTAAAGTAGTTTTGAAGACAAGCACCTGGTTGTACACGTTATACTGCTGACTGATGTTCTCTAACACTTGTAACCTTTTACTGCTGTTTATTCTAAAGGAGTTTTGAAGACAAGCACCTGGTTATACACGTTA
Source organism: Hymenopus coronatus (assembly GCA_030762935.1). Classification (NCBI taxonomy): domain Eukaryota; kingdom Metazoa; phylum Arthropoda; class Insecta; order Mantodea; family Hymenopodidae; genus Hymenopus; species Hymenopus coronatus. The sequence continues at coordinate 2,597,678 of CM060886.1, read as the reverse complement.
TACTGCTGACTGATGTTATCTAACACTTGTAACCTTTTACTGCTGTTTATTCTAAAGTGGTTTTGAAGACAAGCACCTGGTTGTACACGTTATACTGCTGACTGATGTTCTCTAACACTTGTAACCTTTTACTGCTGTTTATTCTAAAGTGGTTTTGAAGACAAGCACCTGGTTGTACACGTTATACTGCTGACTGATGTTCTCTAACACTTGTAACCTTTTACTGCTGTTTATTCTAAAGTGGTTTTGAAGACAAGCACCTGGTTGTACACGTTATACTGCTGACTGATGTTCTCTAACGCTTGTAACCTTTTACTGCTGTTTATTCTAAAGTGGTTTTGAAGACAAGCACCTGGTTGTACACGTTATACTGCTGACTGATGTTCTCTAACACTTGTAGCCTTTTACTGCTGTTTATTCTAAAGGAGTTTTGAAGACAAGCACCTGGTTGTACACGTTATACTGCTGACTGATGTTCTCTAACACTTGTAACCTTTAACTGCTGTTTATTCTAAAGGAGTTAAGCACCTGGTTATACACTTTTATACCGCTGACTGATGCTCTTTAACACTTACTCACAAGTACTGCCAATTATCCTGTTTTAGTTGAGTACATGGCACAATTCACTTTCACCTAATCACGAGCCGACTGTTAAATAGTTGAGCGACGTTACTTTACTTCACATACAGTTTCTTATTATAATACACTTACTTCGCGAACTTCTTAACAAACGACCTTGCCTCACACACGGGCGAATTCTTAACATGCGACGACGTTGCCTCTCTCACGGGTGAATTCTTAGCAAAACGACCTCAATGTGCCAAACCTTACTTCTTATAAACAAAAAACGGTGTCATGGTGGCTTCTTTCTGATTGGTTGGAAGGTCCGCCAATATGACACCATCATTACCCAAAGACATTGGAAATCTCTCAGAATGCGTCATAATAATCACGTGATACCACGAGCAGAAAGAAGAAGTCCCCTTGTGTGTTTTCCCCTTATACTAAACTCGTACGTGACTTTCACAAAAGAAGCAACTTTTCACCCCTCTATCCAGTCTGGAGTCATGATTCTGAGTAACCTTTAAGTGAACAACTGCCTTCTTGGTTCCTATGCATACAACTTATATTAACTTTCCATGCATATATATTTAGATAATTAATAAAAATGATTGTTATTCTTATTACGAGGCTAATTAACGGTCTCAACGTCTCACCCCACATTCAAGCTACTTTGTGTCACACAGCTCATTTTAACAATCACAGAGTACTTGGTACCTGGTTTCAACAGCACTTTACGACAACGAGAAGAAGATGAGTCTCGGAAACGATGTTTTCAGCTTTGACTGTAATCTGCGGGTTGCATGGACAGGCGAACCAGCTTGTGTGTGTGTGTGCGTGTGTGTGTGTGTGTGCGCGTGTGTGTATAATGTTACCAGAAGATGGGTCTCGGGAACGATGTTTTCAGGTTAGACCGTAATCTGCGGGGTGCATGGACAGGCGAACCAGCTTGTGTGTGTGTGTGCGTGTGTGTGTGTGCGTGTGTGTGTGTGTGCGCGTGTGTGTATAATGTTAGCAGAAGATGGGTCTCGGAAACGATGTTTTCAGGTTAGACTGTAATCTGCGGGTTGCATGGACAGGCGAACCAGCTTGTGTGTGTGTGTGTGTGTGTGTGTGTGTGTGTGTATAATGTTAGCAGAAGATGGGTCTCGGAAACGATGTTTTCAGGTTAGACCGTAATCTGCGGGTTGCATGGACAGGCGAACCAGCTTGTGTGTGTGTGTGTGTGTGTGTGTGTGTGTAATGTTAGCAGAAGATGGGTCTCGGGAACGATGTTTTCAGGTTATACTGTAATATGCGGGTTGCATGGACAGGCGAACCAGCTTGTGTGTATGTGTATAATGTTAGCAGAAGATGGGTCTCGGGAACTATGTTTTCAGGTTAGACTGTAATATGCGGGTTGCATGGACAGGCAACCACCTTGTATGTGTGTGTGTGTGTGTGTGTGTATGTGTATAATGTTAGCAGAAGATGGGTCTCGGGAACGATGTTTTCAGGTTAGACTGTAATATGCGGGTTGCATGGACAGGCGAACCAGCTTGTGTGTATGTGTATAAGCCTCTTTTCGATTTTAATCGATATAGTCCTAATAATTTTATGCATCTGTCATTTTACGCTCTAAAATGCAAGTGTTTCAATAAGCACTGCCATAACAAGCATATGCGAGAGTGTTTTGTTTTATCCACATTAAAATATACACCAAGACGTACCATTTGGCTAATACACTCAGCTTCCTGAGAGTTGCAGTAAAGCAAGTTACTCATTTGTAATAGAACACCAATATGTTGTAATCTTCATTCTTTTTAAAGGATTTAAATTATTTAAAATAAAACAGCGGTTCAATGTCAAGTGCATATTTTGCCTCCTTCACTTGTTTTAAAATTCCCCTTCAGTTTGCATAAAGCTCCGGTTAGAAGTCTTAATTCGTTCTTATTCAAATGAGTTCTTATTCTAATGAGTTCTTATTCTAATGAGTTCTTATTCTAATGAGTTCTTATTCTAATGAGTTCTTATTCTAATGAGTTCTTGTTCTAATGAGTTCTTGTTCTAATGAGTTCTTGTTCTAATGAGTTCTTATTCTAATGAGTTCTTATTCTTATGATTTCTTATTCTAATTCGTTCTTATTCTAATTTGTTCTTATTCAAATGAGTTCTTATTCTAATGAGTTCTTGTTCTAATGAGTTCTTGTTCTAATGAGTTCTTATTCTTATAATTTCTTATTCTAATTCGGTCTTATTCTAATGAGTTCTTATTCTTATGATTTCTTATTCTAATTCGGTCTTATTCTAATGAGTTCTTATTCTAATGAGTTCTTATTCTTATGATTTCTTATTCTAATTCGGTCTTATTCTAATGAGTTCTTATTCTAATGAGTTCTTATTCTTATGATTTCTTATTCTAATTCGGTCTTATTCTAATGAGTTCTTATTCTAATGAGTTCTTATTCTTATGATTTCTTATTCTTATGATTTCTTATTCTAATTCGGTCTTATTCTAATGAGTTCTTATTCTAATGAGTTCTTATTCTTATGATTTCTTATTCTAATTCGGTCTTATTCTAATGAGTTGTTATTCTAATGAGTTCTTATTCTTATGATTTCTTATTCTAATTCGGTCTTATTCTAATGAGTTCTTATTCTAATGATTTCTTATTCTAATGAGTTCTTATTATAATGAGTTCTTATTCTAATGAGTTCTTATTCTTATGATTTCTTATTCTAATTCGGTCTTATTCTAATGAGTTCTTATTCTAATGAGTTCTTATTATAATGAGTTCTTATTCTAATGAGTTCTTATTCTTATGATTTCTTATTCTAATTCGGTCTTATTCTAATGAGTTCTTATTCTAATGAGTTCTTATTATAATGAGTTCTTATTCTAATGAGTTCTTATTCTTATGATTTCTTATTCTAATTCGGTCTTATTCTAATGAGTTCTTATTCTAATGAGTTCTTATTCTAATGAGTTCTTATTATAATGAGTTCTTATTCTAATGAGTTCTTATTCTAATGAGTTCTTCAACGTTTATAATAACATGTTATTACTACATAATTTGAATAAATGTGGCAACAAATTTATTGAATAAAATATAGTTATGGTCGTTTAAAGCTGGCGAGCTGTTTTTGTAATACGTTTTTCCACCAAACTGTATTATTTTGAAGCCATTATAATTGTGCCTTTTTGTTATCGCTATCGGTAAATAAACTAGGCTATTCTTTCATAAGCACTCCACTTCATAATTCGATACCGGGATTTCACTGGAAAACTTGACATTTAAGGTAGCATCTTCCAAGAATGTGACACGAAGATTCTAAATAACCTTCAAACAGCCCTTCATAAACAAACAAACAAAATCTAAAATTTTGCTTTACTCAGAACTGGATAGCTTTGATCTTTTGATTTCAATACTGTATGTTAAAGAATCACAAATAAAGAGTATATCTAAAATTTTCTGGAAATAACGTGTTATGTCGTCTTCATTTTCGATAATTTTTATATTACTTACAAAGTGTAAAAATCGACTACACAAGAAAGTAGATATCGTTAACATACAATGTATGTCATACACATGTTTAGAGGAAACATTTATATCCTAAGTACAAAATCTGCCAACATTTTGTGACTTTCATGTTATTTTTGTAATAATCCTGTTCAAAGGTTTTTGTTTTGTTGCATTCCGAAATTGAAATTGCTTAATGCAAGTGTTAATTATTCCTAGTGCTTTCGTCTAGTACAAGTGTTTGGAGTTTCTGTATACGATTTTCTTTTCCTACAATAAGTATCATAGTTACGTGTTTATTTTCTGGCTTGTGAAGCCAGTTATCAAAAAGAAAGGATTTTTCACAAATATAGAAAAGTCTCCTTGGAGATTACACGTACATTAATGTATTTGCTTACAAATATTTCCAGCATTCAACAAAGCACATAAATTAAATGGAGCGATTACAGTTTCACTTTAGAATTGTACGAAATGATTACAAAATAAACTGCAATTCTACAAAGAACATGCGAGTGAGTTATTATTTAAGAAGTCGCCAAGCCCGTTAAAACGCCCAGAGAAGAGTCGATTGCTACTCCAAATCAAGCATAAGCCCGAGTAGACTTTTAGTTCAAATTTAGTTCGCACGCGAAAAGGATCTCATGCTTCAAATGTGGCGCCAAACTCAAAGGGACTAGAGGAAAAGCAGATCTCATCCTTCAAATGTGGCGCCAAACTCAAAGGGACTAGAGGTAAAGCAGATCTCATGCTTCAAATGTGGCGCCAAACTCAAAGGGACTAGAGGAAAAGCAGATCTCATGCTTCAAATGTGGCGCCAAACTCAAAGGGACTAGAGGTAAAGCAGATCTCATGCTTCAAATGTGGCGCCAAACTCAAAGGGACTAGAGGTAAAGCAGATCTCATGCTTCAAATGTGGCGCCAAACTCAAAGGGGCTAGAGGAAAAGCAGATCTCATCCTTCATATGTGGCGCCAAACTCAAAGGGACTAGAGGAAAAGCAGATCTCATGCTTCAAATGTGGCACCAAACTCAAAGGGGCTAGAGAAAAAGCAGATCTCATGCTTCAAATGTGGCACCAAACTCAAAGGTGCTAGAGGAAAAGCAGATCTCATGTTTCAAATGTGGCGCCAAACTCAAAGGGGATAGAGGTAAAGCAGATCTCATGCTTCAAATGTGGCGCCAAACTCAAAGGGGCTAGAGGAAAAGCAGATCTCATGCTTCAAATGTGGCACCAAACTCAAAGGGGCTAGAGGAAAAGCAGATCTCATGCTTCAAATGTGGCACCAAACTCAAAGGGGCTAGAGGAAAAGCAGATCTCATGCTTCAAATGTGGAGCCAAACTCAAAGGGGCTAGAGGAAAAGCAGATCTCATGCTTCAAATGTGGCACCAAACTCAAAGGTACTAGAGGAAAAGCAGATCTCATGTTTCATATGTGGCGCCAAACTCAAAGGGAATAGAGGTAAAGCAGATCTCATGCTTCAAATGTGGCGCCAAACTCAAAGGGACTAGAGGAAAAGCAGATCTCATGCTTCAAATGTGGCACCAAACTCAAAGGGGCTAGAGGAAAAGCAGATCTCATGCTTCAAATGTGGCACCAAACTCAAAGATACTAGAGGAAAAGCAGATCTCATGCTTCAAATGTGGCGCCAAACTCAAAGCGACTAGAGGAAAATCAGATCTCATGCTTCAAATGTGGCGCCAAACTCAAAGGGGCTAGAGGAAAAGCAGATCTCATCCTTCAAATGTGGCGCCAAACTCAAAGGGGCTAGAGGAAAAGCAGATCTCATGCTTCAAATGTGGCGCCAAACTCAAAGGGACTAGAGGAAAAGCAGATCTCATCCTTCAAATGTGGCGCCAAACTCAAAGGGACTAGAGGAAAAGCAGATCTCATGTTTCATATGTGGCGCCAAACTCAAAGGTGCTAGAGGAAAAGCAGATCTCATCCTTCAAATGTGGCGCCAAACTCAAAGTGACTAGAGGAAAAGCAGATCTCATGCTTCAAATGTGGCGCCAAACTCAAAGGGACTAGAGGAGAAGCAACTTATGCTTCAGTTTTATAATGTTAACAATTTACTAGACAGTCCTTGTCATTGATTGCTCTCAGGCGTCATCTGTTTATCGTGTTTTCCTCCTGGCCGCACAAATTGAACCGAATTTCAAGCAATTAGATAACGACTGGTTCTAAAAGGTTTGGTTATCGCTTTAGCCTAATGTATTCCCGTATTCCGTTTTACTCTGCTAATGTATGTCGTAAAGTAGAAGAATATGGCTTTGTAAGAGTCATTTGTTGCAGAAAATAATGTGTACTCATCAGATTTCTTTAATACTAGAGTACTCTATTCCATGACCCTAGTTTATTCTAGAGTATATATGTCTATGTGCTATTGTTGTGAAATTGAAAGCGTTATTGGATGCGAGATTCTGGCCAAACTTTCCCTTACTGTTACACGAGAATAATTAATAAGAAGCAATTTTGCCCAACCCCATTTGTATGCAATCAGATTTTGGAACCATTATGAGAACAGTACAAATACAACTGCAGCAATCAGCGGACCGCCGATTCAGGGAGGATATTTGCACGAGGTTTTCAGCATTTTGTAAAGTTGCAAACTCAACACTTTGATTAAGCTTCAGCGTTTGACACTGTATTCAACAGTCAACCAAATTTGAAAGATATATGGTAGCCCTGACACGTGCACAGTAATGGCGCAACAATATTATTTTCTCTACTGCGTATAAAGCAGGCGCAGTTCCATTCAACTCTTCGGTGAAATGCAGCATAAATACATATTTTGAGGCATAACATATCTGATAGTTATATTCTGATGACATTTTCTACTTAATCAACAATAAACTATTCTTACACAATTTTACTACTCTCTCCAGTGCGTATGTGTATAGATAGAAAATTTCACTCTAATGTTCAACACCGAAATTTTACCACAAATACATGTTTGGATAATCGTTAATTGGAAAAAAGAAAGATGTTGGTTCAATGTCTGTGTGTGAGTAAGAACAATATGTATAACTCCAAAACGAAAAGTCTCTTAGCAGTTAGTATTTTTGAGAAAATCAACATTTTCATAACATTTTTCACTTAATGGGTAGTTTGGGTGCGGGATTTTCTTGAAAATCTTCCTGTTGCATCCTTAAAAACTTAAATATCAAGTTTGATATTTAACCATATTTTTGTTGTTGGTACTGGCCGTTCACACACTTTCAAATCCGGAGGACGATGCATTTTATGGGGTGTAAAAATCCTTAGCATGGCTTCCTTCAAGGGAAGTAAAACCGGTCGTCCCGTATCGTAGATTTACGCACGTAAAACACCTCAAGCCTGATAGAGAGTCGTCTGAGAAAAATTACGCGGTCTTTCACGCTTTCTGAGAACCACAGTGGTTAAAGAGCGTCCATAAATAACACGTCATTTACATTTTTTACCCACACACAGGAACTTTCCAATTTTTTTTTACTATTTCAGGGACCTCAAAAATGTTTCACTGAAATCTCCGTATAGAGTTTTAGATGCAATACAATACTATCTCAATCTAGATGTACTATGGATATATTAGAAAAAGAGAGATAGAGAGAGAGAGAGTGAGTGTGTGTGTGCGCGCGCGCGCCTGTGTGTGTGTGTGTGTGTGTGTGTGTGTCTATGAACATATAACGCTAAAATAAACGTCCAGAAATACAAAACCTGATATTTAGGTTCAAAGATGCAACAAGAAGCTTATCAAACTACCCTTTTGAAAGTTTTATTTATTTTCGAAAACCTTTAATTGCTTTAACTGCTATACATATTTGGATAGCCAATAGAATGTGAATGAATTTCTCGGGAATAGTCTGTGAATCTCTTCTTTCAAAATTATTTTAAATATATTGTGTAACTTGTTTCTAGGTTTTAGATATCTGGCCTCGGCGCACTGCGTAAAGAAGTAATTTCTAAAGCAGAAACAAAAGACGGATGTGTTCCATTCATATGATTTTTTCCACCCATTCTGCAGCAAGCTATTCTTACAAAAGCTTATTCTTCTATCTAATTCACGCTAATGGAGATAATAGTAGCAGACACGGACTTAATTTTAGTTTCCTTTAATTAGAAGAGGGCAAACAATAAACTAAAGCGATAGTCAACATTTTTAAATGCTGGTTACTATGTGATTGAATTTCGGTTTTCTTTGGATGGCCAGCAGTAAAACAAAAAATAGTTCCCGTTTTTAAACATTTTAAGTATTTTAAATTGAAAGCAGTAATAATAAATACCTCTGAAACGGTTAACTTCACAGAAAAGTATAAATATTTGGCATAAACTATGTGTGTTAGCAATATCTGCAATTTTTTGTTTCAAGATTTTGTGTACCTCTTTGTGTGTTACGGTTACAGTCATAACGAACAGCACTTCAACTATCTTCCTAGAAAAATCCAGATATACTTCTCATTTGGCACAAAATATCTTAATCATATGGTAGTTTAATTACAATTTTTAGAGCCATTTTTCAGCAAAATCAAAATTTCCGAAAAAATTGCATCCTTGACAACTGCCGAACTTAAATTAACAGTTATGTATTCAATCGTCTTTTAATTTTACAGATGTTGTCCATAAACAAAAGGACACGCGAGAATTTTTCTAAAAATGATTTTGTATTTATTCATTGGAATTCAAAACTTGTATTTGAAGTGAAATGTAGTGCTTGGAAGGTATAGAATAGCAATACTGGTACAGAGAGCTTTTCTTATAATTGTTCTGGAAGTGATATGATAGATAGAAGAGAAGGTAATATGAATGTAACACAAGATTATTTGCAGATAACTCAATAGTTTGGATTTGTGCTACTTGGAATTACAAACATCGCTGCTGGTTTCCAATCAGGATTATACGAGGTTGAGAGTGTAGAACAAAATGACAGTCATATGATTCTTGAGTCAACCTCTTAGGTACAGTTATTCCCGTCGCCTGTTAGTGCTTCTTTAACAATGATTTGTAATCTGCAACCCGAGAGCAAAAGGGACTTGTTTGTTGACGTCACAGTTCAGTTGCCTGAGACAGCTCTAAACCATTGAAACTCTTTTATGGACACCATCTGATTAATGATTTGATTGTTTCTAGCAATCCAATTGTGAGAATTTGTATTTAACCATAAAGAATATTACATTTTTAGTGATTAGCGAGCTGACTTCCCACCCGGCTGTTCGGGTTTGATTCCCGGCTGGGGCGAGCAATTTTTCTTTAACCAGAATTATTACCTATCCCCCACGAGTATAGAGTCTGGAAGTATGAACGTGAGAGTGTTTAATTTTATGCAGTAAGCTGCAGTAATATGAGTTGTTTCAAAACCCCGTTCTACATAAAGAATATCCTTAAGGCTCTCTCAGTGTTCAACATAAGGAATATCCATTAAGGCTCTCTCAGTGTTCAACTTAAAGAATATCCTTAAGCCTCTCTCAGTGTTCAACTTAAAGAATATCCTTAAGGCTCTCTCAGTGTTCAACATAAAGAATATCCTTAAGGCTCTCCCAGTTTTCAACTTAAGGAATATCATCTAAGGCTCTCTCAGTGTTCAACTTAAAGAATATCCTTTAATGCTTTCTCAGTGTTCAACTTAAGGAATATCCTTAAGGCTCTCCTCCCAGTTTTCAACTTAAGGAATAACCTTTAAGGTCCTCTCAGTGTTCAACTTAAGGAATATCATTTAAGGCTCTCCCAGTTTTCAACTTAAGGAATATCCTTTAAGGCTCTTTCAGTGTTCAACTTAAATAATATCCTTAAGGCTCTCCCAGTTTTCAATTTAAGGAATATTCTTTAAGATTCTCTCAGTGTTCAACTTAAAGAATATCCTTTAATGCTCTCTCATTGTTCAACTATAGGAATGTCCTTAAGGCTCTCTCAGTGTTCAACTTAAGGAATATACTTTAAGGCTCTCCCAGTTTTCAACTTAAGGAATATCCTTTAAGGCTCTCTCAGTGTTCAACTTAAAGAATATCCTTTAATGCTTTCTCAGTGTTCAACTTAAAGAATATCCTAAGCCCTCTCAGTGTTGAAGTTAAAGGATATCCATTAAGGCTCTTTCAGTGCTCAACTTAAGGAATATCCTTTAAGGCTCTCTCAGTGTTCAACTTAAAGAATATACTTTAAGGCTCTCTCAGTTTTCAACTTAAGGAATATCCATAAAGGCTCTCCCAGTGTTCAAGTTAAAGAATACTTTTAAGGCTCTCTCAGTGTTCAAGTTAAAGAATACCTTTAAGGCTCTCTCAGTGTTCAAGTTAAAGAATATCCTTTAAGGCTCTCCAAGTGTTCAAGTTAAAGAATATCCTTTAAGGCTCTCTAAGTATTCAAGTTAAAGTATATCCTTAAGGCTCTCTCAGTGTTGAAGTTAAAGAATATCCTTTAAGGCCCTCTCAGTGTTGAAGTTAAAGACTATCCTTAAGGCTCTCTCAGTGTTCAAGTTAAAGAATATCCTTTAAGGCTGTCTCAGTGTTCAAGTTAAAGATTATCCTTTAAGGCTCTCTCAGTGTTCAAGCTAAGGAATATTCTTAAGGCTCTCTTATTGTTAAAGTTAAAGACTATCCTTAAGGCTCTCTCAGTGTTCAAGCTAAAGAATATCCTTTGGGCTCTCTCAGTGTTGAAGTTAAAGACTATCCTTTAAGGCTCTCTCAGTGTTCAAGTTAAAGAATATCATTTAGGCTGTCTCAGTTTTGAAGTTAAAGACTATCCTTAAGGCTTTCTCAGTGTTCAAGCTGAAGGATATCCTTAAGGCTTTCTCAGAGTTCAAGCTAAAGAATATCCATTAGGCTGTCTAAGTTTTGAAGTTAAGGAATATCGTTAAGACTCTCTCAGTGTTGAAGTTAAAGAATATCGTTAAGACTCTCTCAGTGTTGAAGTTAAAGAATATCGTTAAGACTCTCTGAGTGTTGAAGTTAAAGACTATCCTTTAAGGCTCTCTCAGTGTTGAAGTTAAAGAATATCGTCAAGACTCTCAGTGTTGAAGTTGAAGACTATCCTTTAAGGCTCTCTAATCGTTCAAGTTAAAGACTATCCTTTAAGGCTCTCTTAGGTTGAGGTTAAAGAATATCGTTATGACTCTCTCAGTGTTGAAGTTAAAGAATATCGTTAAGACTCTCTCAGTGTTGAAGTTAAAGAATATCCTTTAAGGCCCTCTCAGTGTTGAAGTTAAAGAATATCCTTTAAGGCTCTCTCAGTGTTCAACTTAAACAATATACTTTAAGGATCTCTCAGTGTTCAAGTTAAAGAATATCCTTGAGGCTCTCTCAGTGTTCAAGCTAAAGAATATTCTTAAGGCTCTCTTGGTGTTAAAGTTAAAGACTATCCTTAAGGCTCTCTCAGTGTTCAAGCTAAAGAAAATCCTTAAGGCTCTCTCAGTGTTCAAGTTAAGGAATATCCTTTAGGCTCTCTTAGTGTTGAAGTTAAAGACTATCCTTAATGCTCTCTCAGTGTTCAAGCTAAAGAATATCCTTAACTCTCTCTCAGTGTTCAAGCTAAAGAATATCCATTAGGCTGTCTCAGTTTTGAAGTTAAAGACTATCCTTTAAGGCTCTCTCGGTGTTGAAGTTAAGAATATCATTAAGACTCTCTCAGTGTTGAAGTTAAAGGCTATCCTTTAAGGTTCTCTCAGTGTTGAAGTTAAAGAATATCCTTTAAGGCTCTCTAAGCGTTCAAGTTAATGACTATCCTTTAAGGCTCTCTGAGTGTTGAAGTTAAAGGTTATCCTTTAAGGCTCTCTGAGTGTTGAAGTTAAAGGCTATCCTTTAAGGCTCTCTTAGGTTGAGGTTAAAGAATATCGTTATGACTCTCTCAGTGTTGAAGTTAAAGAATATCGTTAAGACTCTCTCAGTGTTGAAGTTAAAGACTATCCTTTAAGGCTCTCTTGGTGTTAAAGTTAAAGACTATCCTTAAGGCTCTCTCAGTGTTCAAGCTAAAGAAAATCCTTAAGGCTCTCTCAGTGTTCAAGTTAAGGAATATCCTTTAGGCTCTCTTAGTGTTGAAGTTAAAGACTATCCTTAATGCTCTCTCAGTGTTCAAGCTAAAGAATATCATTAACTAACTCTCAGTGTTCAAGCTAAAGAATATCCATTAGGCTGTCTCAGTTTTGAAGTTAAAGACTATCCTTTAAGGCTCTCTCAGTGTTGAAGTTAAGAATATCATTAAGACTCTCTCAGTGTTGAAGTTAAAGACTATCCTTTAAGGTTCTCTCAGTGTTGAAGTTAAAGAATATCCTTTAAGGCTCTCTAAGCGTTCAAGTTAATGACTATCCTTTAAGGCTCTCTGAGTGTTGAAGTTAAAGGTTATCCTTTAAGGCTCTCTGAGTGTTGAAGTTAAAGGCTATCCTTTAAGGCTCTCTTAGGTTGAGGTTAAAGAATATCGTTATGACTCTCTCAGTGTTGAAGTTAAAGAATATCGTTAAGACTCTCTCAGTGTTGAAGTTAAAGACTATCCTTTAAGGCTCTCTCAGTGTTGAAGTTAAAGAATATCTTTAAGACTCTCTCTAGGTTCAAGTTAAAGAATATCCTTTAAGGCTCTCTCATTGTTGAAGTTAAAGACTATCCTTTAAGGCTCTCTCAGTGTTCAAGTTAAAGAATATCATTTAGGCTGTCTCAGTTTTGAAGTTAAAGACTATCCTTAAGGCTTTCTCAGTGTTCAAGCTGAAGGATATCCTTAAGGCTTTCTCAGAGTTCAAGCTAAAGAATATCCATTAGGCTGTCTAAGTTTTGAAGTTAAAGAATATCGTTAAGACTCTCTCAGTGTTGAAGTTAAAGAATATCGTTAAGACTCTCTCAGTGTTGAAGTTAAAAACTATCCTTTAAGACTCTCTCAGTGTAGAAGTTAAAGAATATCGTTAAGACTCTCTCAGTTTTGAAGCTAAAGACTATCCTTTAAAGCTGTCTAAGTGTTCAAGTTAAAGACTATCCTTTAAGGCTCTCTGAGTGTTCAAGTTAAAGACTATCCTTTAAGGCTCTCTCAGTGTTGAAGTTAAAGAATATCCTTAAGGCTCTCTCAGTGATGTAGTCCACATAACCGCTCTTAATTCTTCCTGAAAGGAACGTTTATCCTTAGCCACCATTTTTTAATTTGCATACTGGCATATTATGGAAATTTGAAAATATTTTAACTAATATTTTTAGTCAGTAAGCAATTCTTGTGAAGCCTTATAATTGCAAAAGAAAACATGGAGGAATATAATGTTAACCATTAGACTGCAGCCGCATAACATAACATTTTGATATTCTCAAGTTGGTAATATAATTAACTATGATAATGATAATGATGATAATAATAATAATAATAATAATGATATTATTATTTATTATTACTACTTTGATAAAACAGAATTTTGGATATTCCTTATTTAAAAAAATATTAGTAGACATTCCTTACATTCAGTCAACCTAAAATGTCACTCATAAACTATTGCTATATTAAGTTATTTCCAGGTTATATTAACGTTTAATTATATTATCCAGGTTTCAGAACAGTCATATCTAATGTGAGGTCTGCTGGCACTGTGTATCTATGTGTAGCTGTATTGAAACACTTTAAGTATATTATCCAGGTTTCAGAACAGTCATATCTAATGTGAGGTCTGCTGGCTCTGTGTATCTATGTGTAGCTGTATTGAAACACTTTAAGTATATTATCCAGGTTTCAGAACAGTTATATCTAATGTGAGGTCTGCTGGCACTGTGTATCAATGTGTAGCCGTTTTGAAACAGTTTAACTATATTATCCAGGTTGCAGAACAGTTATATCTAATGTGAGTTATATCTAATGTGAGGTCTGCTGGCTCTGTGTATCTATGTGTAGCCGTTTTGAAACAGTTTCAGGACATGTTCCACATGATAAGAACTCCCAAGTGAACCCAACACCGTGTATTATATTCGGTATGAGAAGACGCAAACTATACAACTAATAGACCCAAGACGTTACTTTGAGGACTGATCTGATATTCCGTATTTACTATATTATCTCTAAATGCAAATGATCAAACATTAATTGGGTGTTAATTTAAGGTTCTTCCCACAGCACTTCTTAGGGTTTTCAGAATACCTCAATTAAATTCACAGTATTTTGAGAATATTACTTACATTGCTTTATAAACATTAATTGTAAATCCTATCTCCCTTACATTTGTTTGTTTTATTTACACACAGTTTAGGAATTATTGTTCCTTTTATGCCATTATAATATTCATCACACAAATTCAAATAGAATTTAAATATTCATCACACAATTTAGGTACCATTCAATATTTTGTTTTCTTTTTGTTCTAGATTTAGATTATTAAATCTTCTACTGTTTGATATTCTAAGTTGTCATTGTTTTTCATTGTGATATCTTTAATTTTTTTCATTAATCAAACCGAATTAACACTGTACAATTATTGTACCAATTAGCAAAACCAACTACGCGGTCACCTTCCTAGAAATCTTCAATCTTCATTTTCAACAAACATATGTGGAAGAATCCTTTTTTTGATGTTCCAAAAAGTACACTTCCATTTATTGAGGTAAAGCTATATGATAGTACCGTCACTTGAGAGTATCAAGGAGCTAATATGTTCTCATCCACCACTCCCACCTGTAAATACGCTTTCTTAAATGGCAAAATTCACGAAAGTGTTTATGGTGGGCAAGATTTAACACCTGTAGCTAGGAACAATGGAATGTATATGCCACCAACGTAGATAAGTCACCAGAGGAGAAAGAAAGTGAAGTTCAAAAGTCAGTAACATTCACAATGCAGTGTAATGGCTGTAGCTGGAACATAATACAGTTGGTGCAAACTATTGAAACCAAAGTATATTTACACAAACACTAACCTAAACCTAACACAGCGCATGCTCGCTTCACTCGCGTGCTTTGGAAAGCCACTGAAAAATACTAAAAACAAATTACACGAAAATCACGTATCTACACAACAATGGAGACAGAACTGTAAAAACACAGAATCACTTTTAGAGTCCGGCAGGATGGCGTATCGCGGTATTCATTGTTTCAATATTAGAAATCATCATCGTCATGATGTAAAAAAGGCAACACATGCCTTAAAAGCGACTCTAGTAATCCAATAGCAAATCACCAATGACAGTTCCACACACTTTTAATTGCTAGTGATAAGCACTTTTCAAACATTGGTAGTTCTGAATGTTGCATTATAAACGTCAACTATAAACGATCTAGACGCCACCTGTACTCTTGGAATATGTTAATATAAATCGCGTTCTTTGTTGAAACATAAAGGCCAAAATTAGGCAAGATATATTTTTAAAACTTTGTAATGCGGTATTACGGTGAGTAAAAGTGAAAAAACTAATACTTAAATAGTTTAACCGGTGGAACCAACGTAATGTTTTTAAATGCATTTTGTTCATCAAATACTTAACCAAATTAATGCAACATCTTTAAAAATGGCAACCGAATTTACGTTTAATTAAAGAGCATTAAAATGTATTGTTTATATGCACGAGAAAGGCAATCTAAAACATGATCCACATGAATAGATGTATGCACACATTAAGATAAGGATAATGTCGATGATGATGATGATGATGATGATGGTGATTATGCTAGTAACATTACAAGCCATGCCTGCTAACGCGATTTGTCAGGCAGACATTGATTCGCTATAGAAGCAAATTCCTGAGTTTTGTCACGCTTTGCCGTGTGTGTTGGCGCAGTTAATATCGCGCTACCTATCTTATTGTGGAACAGCACAAACATATTGACAGCTCGATGATAATGTCATTTTCGTTTTTTGGTCGCCGAACAAAGAGTTTATTAAACGCTTACACGGCTCACTGGATGCACAATTTGCCCGTCGAATCGATGCACATTAATTAAACGCAAGTGTGTGTGTGTGTTCGCGTAGTAAATTAAAACTGAAAATATGTGGCGTATTGCCTTACACCTTGCGTTTCTAATCCTTTTATCTCACTCAGCCTATTGTTGTAGCGGGTACCCCTTTAATCTTCTTGCCAGTATAAATGGGTTAGAAATATTCGTTTCGTTTCTTAATCGGCTTTGTAGGACTGACACTCCCCTAGGACTTACAAGCCAATGTCTGGGGGTCAGAAGCCTGCCAGGGAGCCAGCGGCGCGAAACCACAGAATCAAAACCTGTTACAAAAAGAAAAATGTCATGTTATTTATGGATGCTCTTTAACTGCTGTGGTTCTCAGCGTCCCATTCTAAATTGGGCGTGAAAGACCGCTTAATATTGCTCAGAGGCCTCTCTATCAGGCTTGAGGTTATTTTACGTGGCGTAAATCCTCGACACGGGACCAACGACTTTACTTCCCTTCTGAAGGAAGCCATGCTAAGGGTTTTACACCCGAAAAAATCCATCGTCCTCCGCCGGGTTTGAGCCCGCGACCTTAGGTACATGAAGTTAGCATGGTAGCCATAACACCTCGGAGGGCGACAGAACCTGTTACGAGGGGTCGACCCGGGCCCAGACATGAACGCGAGGAACTGCATGATATGAAGTGTAAGTGAAACTGATGATAGGAAAGATGAAGATGGTAAATGAGTGGCGGGGGAAACCGGAGGATCCGGAAAAAACCGCCCGACGCCACATTGCTACATGGGGCGCTTGGGATCGAACCCGGGCCACCTAGATGGGAGGCCTGTGGTCTAACCACTCAGCCCTGATCCCAAACAACTGCAACAGGACTTGCCATCATTGTTAAATAGCTTTACAAACAAACTGACGAAAGCAAACTCATCCAACTCGATTCATAAGCGCAAACATTACCGTGATTTGAGTTACATGTTCCGACATTTTAACAATGTGACCTGCGGCACATAATTTATGTCTAAGTGTTTTAATCATAAGAAAACGGCCACATAAATTCGCTATATACATTAAATTGTTATCATATTATTATTATTATTATTATTTGAACGCCAAAAATGTTACAAATTGTTACACACCCACACTCACACACACACACACACACACACACACACACACACACATATATATGCAGGTATGAATTACGTTTAATGTACTTCAGAAATGCGTATTGATGTCACTGATTACATTCTCAGAAGTCTAAGGAAGCCATTAGCAACTCGCTTGATTTTGTGTGCAGCAAATAGACTTGCTCCTACGTACACTGCATAAACAAGTGCCAGTAGGAATTGTCTTTCTTCGTGTGTCAGTTTGTGACGTCGAAAAGAGAAAGCAGTCGAATATGCAAGCCATCGATACCCACGCTTATACTGGCATAAGAGGACTTTTTTAATTATAGAACGTGGTGAAAAGTTCTCAGAAAACTCAGTTTGCAGCGCCACCTCAAGAGAGTATGACAGTTACCGAGGAAAAGAGCGTTCTGTTTCCAGTTAATTACTAACATGCTTAATTTAATTAGTTTTTCACACAAGTCATGTGTAGAACAGGAGTTGGATACATATAGTTAAAATGCAAATCCAAAGCCGGGATTTGAACCACGGAACTCACGGTCTCTAGCCAGTTGCACTATCCATTGAGCTACTGTGGCAACATGGCGGTATGACATTGAATTTCTCAACTGACTCGCATGTTTCCCGGTAAACCACAAGTTGATCTCAATTTATTTTGAGATGACAACCCCAATGGCGACTTACAAAGTCCCGGGCAATTGAGTTGTTTCGGTTGAGGAGTTTGGTGTCATGCCTGCATGTTGTCATGTAGCTCAGTGGTTAAAGCAACCATGCTTCAAATCCCGGCTATGACATAGTGTATAGAGAAGGTATTGTAATGTACCCACAAATTCGATACCGAGATTTCACCGGAAATATATGTTTTAGGGTCCCCTGTATCCAAACAAAAAACATTTTCAGAAAAGGTCCGTGAGTGTATCCGTGTGTCTGTGAACACGATAAATCAAAAACGAAAAGTCGGTAAAATACCAAGCTTGGTATTTAAGTTTAGTATCTTTCAGGGATCCGGCACGAAGATTTTGAGAAATGGATCTTTTTTCGAAAATTTTGATTTTCTCAAAATTGGCTCTACAATTTTGATTGAAATATCGCATATTAAAGAGATTTACCTGACAAATAAAATGTATATATTAACTTTTCTGGGAATAGCCTCTGAAGCTTACTTTATTCTGGATAAAATTTACGGAATTTTGCATAACTACTAAACTACAAGAGATAGATAAAAACTTACATCACAAAAAATGTAGAGCACTTTATGTTATATAGATTTTTTTTCATGAAGTTTATCGATTTTTAGATATTCCTTGTTTTTGTTTTCAGCTTTAAAAAGCTTTTCTCATACAACAAGTTGTCAATTTCTGTCCACTCAAACAAAGGAACTTTATTCACATAGCAACAAGCTTTTGACTATCACTTTAACCTGTGCTACTGCCTTATTTCAGTTCTACTTACAAGTAAGCAAGTAATAAGACTATTTCATTAATCTGAAAAAGTTTTGTTTTGAGCTACACATAGAGAGATATATGCGCAGTTTAACTAAACATAAATCAAGTAAATTTTGCAATAATAGCTCTATATCGGTCCCCACTAGGTAGCTATGAGGTATTCAAAAAGCAGTTACATGATTCCTTAAAGTTTATATTGAAACCGAAACGAGAACTGATAATTGGTGGTGACATAAATATTGATTATCTTATACCTAGTCTCCGAAAGGACCAACTAAATTCTATATTTTTTACATACAACATGTCACACACAATAAATTTTCCTACAAGAATTCAGGGTAGCTCGTCTTTAGCAATAAATAACATATTCATAAATATAGATAGAATTAAAGTTTCAATAACCTTACCATTTGCAAATGGCCTTTCAGATCATGAGGCACAAGTAATCCTCATTAAAGAGATTAACCTGAAGTTAAAACCAAATATTAAACATTGTAGAACACGAAAAGTAGATGAAAGCACCCTCACATTGTTTAAGTATGCTCTTCAACAAGAATCATGGATTGAAATCTATGAAATAAATGGAGTAAATGACAAGTTTAATCATTTCCTACAACATTTCAACCCTCACTTTGTAGCATCTTTTCCAGTCAAATATCGTAAAATACATAACCAGAAGGAAAATAACACCTGGATTACAACAGGCATTAAAACTTCTTGCAAACGTAAGCGAAAATTATACCCAGAATTGAAACATAATAAGACCCCCAAACTTAAAATGTCATTACAAAAAGCATTGTAAAATTCTAAAAGAAACAATAAAAGCTGCTAAAATATTGCATTATAATAAAGAGGTATCCAATTCTGAAAATAAAATAAAAACTATCTGTAATATAATAAAAAGAGAAACAGGTAAAGGCTCTCAAGAAAGCCCCTCAATTGCACCGAATTGCGGTAATCAAAAAATAGATGATACTCAAAAGGTCGCAGATATGTTCTATAATTTCTGTTTTGAATGTAAAGGACAAATTAAACATAAATTATGAATGTAAAGAATCAGCATTAAGTTTTTTGAAAACTTCTTTCGTAAATAGAGTCCCTGAATTTAAAGTAAAAATGACTACACTGTTTTAAATAAAAAATATAATAAATTTGCTCAAGACCAAAAATGCCTCTGGATATGATGCAATATCAAGCAAAATCCTAAAAGCATGTTCTGACTTAATAAGCATTCCTCTTAGCTATTTATGTAACGAATCACTAAAGAGTGGCATATTTTACTGACAGAATGAAGTGTTCTATTGTAAAACCACTTTTTAAAAAAGGTAAACAAGATAATGTCTCAAATTATAGACCTATATCTCTCTGGTCTGTTTTCTCAAAAGTGTTTGAGAAAGTAATGTTCAATAGGCTTTATAATTACTTGGAAAATAACAACTTGCTTGCCAAAGAACAGTTTGGCGTTAGAAAAGGATTACTGACAGATAATGCAACCTACAAGCTCACACATAAAGTGTTAACAGCGTTAAATGAAAAGGAACATGTCGGTGGAATCTTTTGTGACCTAGCGAAGGCTTTTGACTGTGTGAATCATGAGATTCTGATAGCAAAACTAAATTTCTATGGAATAAAGAATAACATATTAGATTGGTTAATTTCATACCTAGAGAAGAGAAAACAAAGGGTTGAAATTAACAACTCCAACGGGTATTAAAGTAGTACCTCAGAATGGAAATCAGTAAAACATGGTGTTCCCCAGGGATCAATCTTAGGGCCTCTTTTGTTCTTGGTTTACATAAATGACCTCCTATTATACATTAACAGTGTTTACATATTATCGATTTTAAAATTCTGTGCAGTTAATCGATATTGTTTTATAACAAACACGAAATTCATAACATTAATACTAGACAAAAGGGATTGATTCATCGTCCCAATGCCTATTTTCGTTGCTTGCAGAAAGGTGTATAATATGAAACAATCAAGATATTTAATGCTCCCCCCAGTAATCTCAAAGAAAATGTTGGGAATTTCAGGGCTTTTAAGGCCTCTCTTAAGAAGCACCTTTGCGGTAAATTATTTTGCTCTGTAGATGAATATTTAAGTGACAAATCTGCCTGGCAATACCGTTAATAATCATTTTATTTTTAAGTATTATAATGTGTAGCATTTTGTGTATATTAGTGTGTGTATGTTTTATATTCAAATTAAACTAATGTATATTTTATTTGCACGAGTGTGTAAAATGAATTTTTTAGTATTTAGTAATGACACAAGGGCTGTAAAGCCTAATACTTTGATACTTTACACTCTATTGCATAATTGTAAATTTTTGCATTGGAAATTCTATAACATATTTGCAAAATGTATTGTTATTTGTTGACATTTATGAAGAGTAGATAATACAATATTCATATTTTAGATTTATATAATTACTAGTAATAACTATTATGTCGATAATTAGAAAACTATCATTACAACAGTGTTACATATAATGAAATTATATTTATTTATACATTTTAACACTAATTTTTCATACTCTTTGTTTTTATGTGATTGAAAAAAAGGAAGGTCATGTGCTTTTATAGAGCACATTAAGTATAGTAGAGGCCTCAAATACAAATGGTGTGATTATATGTCTATTCAGCTGTTTTTGTAACTCAAGCTTTATGCACGAGCTTTATACATTGTTTTTTTTTCCATAGTATATAAACATTTGTATACATGTATATGTCTTGACAAGTTCTATGTTCAGTGGCTCCCTGGCCTAAACAAACCTACAGAATGCTTTCTAATCTAATCTTCTAATATTTTCTAGATTTGGATGAAGTAAATAGAATCATAACCTTTCTAACAATAATTTGTTGCAGAGACGCAGAGAAAATCATGTGAGTGGAACACATCAGATTTTTCAGTCTGATATGCTTTAAGGTGCTTGTTGATATTCACCGCTGTAAATGTGAAAGATACAAATTAATTATTACAATGATATTAATCTAGTTAAGCTGTTTGTTTTGTATTAATACTATAGCAATTGTCATTATTCGTGTTACCAATACCAATTATCACCATACAAACATACAGAACGATTCAAAAATTTGTTTATAAAGATTGGGAAGTGGTTGCTTACATCTCTAAACATTTTTTTTTTCAGCTTAACGTCCTTTAACCTGGTTGGTCTTATCGGATGATGAATGAAATTATGAAATGATACTTAAATTATTTCGGGGTTCATGGAGCTTTAAGTTACTCGACATTCATCCTCTCAGGATAAGGGAAAAAAACCCGAAATAAACCTTATCCGGATAACTCACAATAAGTGAGATTCAAACTCATCACCTTTTAATGCGAGGCAGACACGCTACCACCACATTACCCAGGTGGGCTAAACACTTGTTTTTCATTTACTGAGGTTCAAAAGGCTATTAAGCAAAACATTTTAAAGTGTCAAATTTTTGTATTTTTGACATTGTCAGCTTGTCTGGAGATGTTCAACATAAACAGCAAATGCTGGAAATGTGCTCCTCTTGCGTCGAGACACGACGCATGCACTGTCGATGTCACGTAAGGTAAGGGGATGTTTGCTACATAAACCAATTGTTTAAGGTTGGAGGCCTGGGAAGTGGGCCTCGTCTACTTATCCATCTCTCGGCCGGTCCCAGGAGAACTCAGAGCGCAGCAACTTACTTGCCGAAAGGACAACATTCTCTTTTTCTTTCAAACAAAACTCGCATTTATGGAGAACTTTTCAATTTCAAATTAGTTTTAGTTTAAAGATAGACCTTCTTTTCGTTTGAGCAAATTAAATCGTCTATAGTTATTATTGATTATAGTTCCGACGAAAGTTATCGGGTATCGACGAAATTTTCATTTTATTTCGTATATTTTTCTTTCACGAAATATACGTTTTCTCTCGCTTGGGCTAGTATATTCCAGACAATAACTTCAATAATTCCCGGAAAATTCAATTACACTGCCGAAGATTATAGCTGCTCTATTGTCCGACACAATATCAAATTGAAACACAAACTCTTTTATATAATTGACCTCCTTTCCCCATGACGTATTTATAAGAAATATTATCCTTCAGACTTAATCTCTCCCCCTTATACAATAAGCAGGAGGAGAATTAACGCAGAACCTCCTTCCTGTACAAGGTCAGAAAGAGCAGTGACGTAAATGTAGAATTTTACTTCGTCGGTGGAAAAATGCTCCATTGCTAAAACAGGTTATTGACACAAAATTAAACAGCTTATCGCCATACGAAAAATCGACTGACTAGAAAACATAACGCAACGAAATTCTATCTTCTTAAAAGGTACCCAAGGAGTAATAAAATTAGAACACAAAAATGGTTGGAAAACACCTGTTCTAACATAGCAGACTATAAAAAAAAAAAAAAACACGAATAAACATGGGTGTGGTTATTGCATCATGGTAGATACCGGCCATTGCATCCCACACAATGAAGCTAATTTAAGAAAACAGTTTATTAGTAGATCCACTTTATTACTGAAATTATCTATCATATACAACGAATTTTAATGCAAAAAACAAAAATATGCATGATATCTTAGTCGTCACATTATCTCAGTATTTTACTGTCCTCCTCAGAATATTTATAGTCTCCTTTTTGCTTTCTATGTACCAGGGAAAGTATTTTACTGTCCTCAGAATATTTATAGTCAGTCTCCTTTTTGCTTTTTGTATATCAGGGAAAGTATTTTACTGTCCTGCTCAGAATATTTATAGTCTCCTTTTTGCTTTCTATATACCAGGGAAAGTATTTTACTGTCCTCAGAATATTTATAGTCAGTCTCCTTTTTGCTTTCTGTATATCAGGGAAAGTATTTTACTGTCCTACTCAGAATATTTATGGCCTCCTTTTTGCTTTCTGTGCATCAGGGAAAGTATTTTACTGTCCTACTCAGAATATTTATAGTCTCCTTTTTGCTTTCTGTATATCAGGGAAAGTATTTTACTGTCCTGCTCAGAATATTTATAGTCTCCTTTTTGCTTTCTGTATATTAGGGAAAGTATTTTACTGTCCTGCTCAGAATATTTATGGTCTCCTTTTTGCTTTCTGTACATCAGGGAAAGTATTTTACTGTCCTACTCAGAATATCTATAGTCTCCTTTTCCTTTTTGTATATCAGGGAAAGTATTTTACTGTCCTGCTCAGGATATTTATAGTCTCCTTTTTGCTTTCTGTATACCAGGGAAATTATTTTACTGTCCTACTCAGAATATTTATAGTCTTTTTGCTTTCTGTATATCAGGGAGAGTGTTTTACTGTCCTATTCAGAATATTTATAGTCTTCTTTTTGCTTTCTGTATACCAGAGAAAGTATTTTACTGTCCTACTCAGAATATTTATGGTCTCCTTTTTGCTTTCTGTATATCAGGGAAAGTATTTTACTGTCCTACTCAGAATATTTATGGTCTCCTTTTTGCTTTCTGTATATCAGGGAAAGTATTTTACTGTCCTACTCAGAATATTTATGGTCTCCTTTTTGCTTTCTGTATATCAGGGAAAGTATTTTACTGTCCTACTCAGAATATTTATGGTTTCCTTTTTGCTTTCTGTATATCAGGGAAAGTATTTTACTGTCCTACTCAGAATATTTATGGTCTCCTTTTTGCTTTCTGTATATCAGGGAAAGTATTTTACTGTCCTACTCAGAATATTTATGGTTTCCTTTTTGCTTTCTGTATATCAGGGAAAGTATTTTACTGTCCTACTCAGAATATTTATGATCTCCTTTTTGCTTTCTGTATACCACAGAAAGTGTTTTACTGTCCTACTCAGAATATTTATAGTCTCCTGTTGGCTTTCTGTATACCAGATAAAGTATTTTACTGTTCTACTCAGAATATTTATAGTCTTCTTTTTGATTTCTGTATATAAGGGAAAGTGTTTACTGTCCTACTCAGAATATTTATTGTCTCCTTTTTGCTTTCTGTATATAAGGGAAAGTGTTTTACTGTCCTACTCAGAATATTTATAGTCTCCTTTTTGCTTTCTGTATATAAGGGAAAGTGTTTTACTGTCCTACTCAGAATATTTATAGTCTCCTTTTTGCTTTCTGTATACCAGAGAAAGTATTTTACTGTCCTACTCAGAATATTTATAGTCTCCTGTTGGCTTTCTGTATATCAGAGAAAGTGTTTTACTGTCCTACTCAGAATATTTATAGTCTCCTGTTGGCTTTCTGTATATCAGGGAAAGTATTTTGGTCGTCACAATAGCGCGGTGGTAGCGTTGCTGCTTACCAAGCGGGAGACCTGGGTTCGATCCCCAGTACCGGCGTGGGTATTTTTCCCCCGCTGGGAGACCTGGCCCGGGGTGCACTCAGCCTCGTAAGGTCCCTGGGGAGCCAATTGAGGAGCTACTTGGTGGAGAAGTAGCGGCTCCAGATCATGAGGACCGCATTAACCGGCCGGGGGGACTCGAGGCGCTGACCACGTCTCACCCTCCAATACTGCACCCCATCCATGACGCCTGTGGTGGACCGAGATGGGGGAACCAGCGGCCGGGCTCCTTTCTGCTTTCTGTATATCAGAGAAAGCATTTTACTGTCGTACTCAGAATATTTATAGTCTCCTTTTTCCTTTCTGTATATCAAGGAAATTAATGTATTTGACCACAAAAAATAATGTCGACATTTGACCAGAAATAAGTCCCCAGGACTAAAAATCATTTTCAGAAAAGGTCTGTGAGGGTCTGTGTTGTGTGAGTCCTGATTGAAAATGGTCCGGGAGCGTGTGTGTGAGTTCTGATTGAAAAAGTTCCTGAGGATGTGTGTTGTGTGTGAGTCCTGATTGAAAAATGCCGTGAGGGTGTGTGTTGTGTGTGAGTCCTTATTGCAAAAGGTCCGAGAGGATGTGAGTTGTGTGTGAGTCCTGATTGAAGAAGGAACAGGATCGTGAGGGTGTGTGTTTTGTGTGAGTCCTGATTGAAAAAGGTCCGTGAGGGTGTGTGTTGTGTGTGAGTCCTGATTGAAAAAGGTCCCTGAGGGTGTGTTGTGCGTGAGTCCTGATTGAAAACGGAAAAGGTCCGTGCGGATGTATGATGTGTGTGAGTCCTGATTGAAAAAGGAAAAGGTCCGTGAGGATGTGTGTAGTGTGTGAGTCCTGATTGAAAAAGGAAAAGGTCCGTGAGGATGTGTGTTGCGTGTGAGTCCTGATTGAAATAGGAATAGGTCCGTGAGGATGTGTTTTGTGTGTGAATCCTGATTGAAAAAGGTCCGTGAGGATGTACTTTGTGTGTGTGTCCTGATTGAAGAAGGTCCGTGAAGGTATGTGTTGCGTGTGAGTCCTGATTGAAAAAGGAAAAGGTCCTTGAGGTTGTGTGTTGTGTGTGAGTCCTGTTTGTAAAGGGAAATGGTCCTTGAGGATGTGTGTTGTGTTTGAGACCTGATTGAAAAAGGAAAAGGACCATGAGGATCTGTGTTGTGCATGAGTCCTATTTGAAAAAGAAAAAGATCCGTGAGAATGTGCGTTGTGTGTGAGTCCTGATTGGAAAAGGAAACGGTCCGTGAGAGTGTATGTTGAGTGTGAGTCCAGATTGAAAAAGGAAAGAGTCCGTGAGGATGTTTGTTGTGTGTGAGTCCTGATGAAAAAGGAAATAGTCCGTGAGGATGGTTGTTGGGTGTGAGTCCTGATTCAAAAAGGAAATAGTCCGTGAGGATGTTTGTTGTGTGTGAGTCCTGATTGAAGAAGCAAATAGTCCCTGAGGATGTGTGTTGTGTGTGAGTCCAGATTGAAAAAGGAAATAGTCCGTGAGGATGTGTGTTGTGTGTGAGTCCTGATTCAAAAAGGAAATAGTCCGTGAGGATATTTGTTGGGTGTGAGTCCTGATTCAAAAAGGAGATAGTCCGTGTGGATGTTTGTAGTGTGTGAGTCCTGATTCTAAAAGGAAATAGACCGTGAGGATGTTTATTGTGTGTGTCCTGATTCAAAAAGGAAATAGTCCGTGAAGATGTGCGTTGTGTGTGAGCCCAGATTGAAAAAAGAAATAGTCCGTGAGGATGTGTGTTGTGTGTGAATCTTGATTCAAAAAGGAAATAGTCCGTGAGGATGTTTGTTGGGTGTGAGTCCTGATTCAAAAACGAAATAGTCCGTGAGGATGTTTGTTGTGTGCGAGTCCTGATTCTAAAAGGAAAAGATCCGTAAGCATGCTTGTTGTGTGTGAGTCCTTATTGAAAAAGGAAATAGTCCGTGAGGATGTGTGTTGTGTGTGAGTCCAGATTGAAAAAGGAAATAGTCCGTGAGGATTTGTGTTGTGTGTGAATCCTGATTCAAAAAGGAAATAGTCCGAGAGTGTCTGTGATGTGTGTGAGTGCAGATTCAAAAAGGAAATAGTCCGTGAGGATGTGTGTTGTGTGTGAGCCATGATTCAAAAAGGAAATAATCCGTGAGGGTGTATGTTGTGCGTGAGTCATGATTGAAAAAGGAAAAGGTCCGTGAGGGTGTGTCTTGTGCGTGAGTCCTGATTAAAAAAAAAATAGTCCGTGAGGATGTGTGTTGTGTGTGAGTCCTGATTCAAAAAGGAAATAATCCGTGAGGGTGTATGTTGTGCGTGAGTCATGATTGAAAAAGGAAAAGGTCCGTGAGGATGTGTGTTGTGTATGTGTCCTGATTGAAAAAGGAAAATATCCGTGAGTGGCTGTGTTGTGTTTGAGTCCTGATTGAAAAAGGTCCGTGAAGGTGTGTGTTGTGTGTGAGTCCTGAATGAAAAAGGTCCGTGAGGGTGTGTGTGGTGTGTGAGTCCTGATTGAAAAAGGAAAAGGTCCATGAGGATGTGTGTTGTGTGTGAGTCCTGAATGAAAAAGGTCTGTGAGGGTGTGTGTTGTGTGTGAGTCCTGAATGAAAAAGGTCCGTGAGGGTGTGTGTTGTGTGTGAGTCCTCATTGAAGAAGGAAAAGGTCCGTGAGGGTGTGTGTTGTGTGTGAGTTCTGAATGAAAAAGGTCTGTGAGGGTGTGTGTTGTGTGTGAGTGCTGATTGAAAAAGGTCCGTGAAGGTGTGTGTTGTGTGTGAGTCCTCATTGAAAAAGGAAAAGGTCCGTGAGGATGTGTGTTGTGTGTGACTCCTGAATGAAAAAGGTCTGTGAGGGTGTATGTTGTGTGTGAGTCCAGAATTGAAAAAGGTCCTTGAGGGTGTGTGTTGTGTGTGAATCCTTATTCAAATTTGAAAAGGTCCGTCAGGATTTGTGTTGTGTGTGAGTCCTGAATGAAAAAGGTCTGTGAGGGTGTGTGTTGTGTGTGAGTCCTGATTGAAATTGGAAAAGGTCCGTGAGGGTATGTTATGTGTGAGTCCTGATTCAAATTGGAAAAGGTCCGTGAGGATGTGTGTTGTGTGTGAGTCCTGATTGAAAGAGGTCCGTGAAGATGTGTGTTGTATGTGAGTCCAGATTGAAAAAGGTTTGTAAGGGTGTGTGTTGTGTGTGAGTCGTGACTGAAAAGGTACGTGAGCTTGTGTGTTGTGTGTGAGTCCTTATTGAAAAAGGTCCGTGAGCTTGTGTGTTGTGTGTGAGGTCTGATTGAAAAAGGTCCGTGAAGGTGTGTGTTGTGTGTGAGTCACGATTGAAAAAGGTCCGTGAGGATGTTGGTTGTGTGTGAGTCCTGATTGAAAAAGGTCCGTGAGGGTGTGTGTTGTGTGTGAGTCCTGATTGAAAAAGGAGAAGTTCCGTGAGGATGTGTTGTGTGCGAGTCCTAATTCAAAAAGGAATAGGTCCTTGAGGATGTGTGATGTGTTTGAGTCCTGATTTAAAAAGGTCCTTGAGGGTGTGTGTTATGCGTGAGTCCTGATTGAAAAAGGAAAAGGTCCGTGAGGAAGTGTATTATGTGTGAGTCCTTATTGAAAAAGGAAAAGGTCCGTGAGGAAGTGTGTTATGTGTGAGTCCGGATTGAAAAAGTAAAAGGTCCGTGAAGAAGTGTGTTATGTGTGAGTCCTGATTGAAAAAGTAAAAGGTCCGTGAGGAAGTGCGTTATGTGTGAGTCCTGATTGAAAAAGGAAAAGGTCCGTGAGGAAGTGTGTTATGTATGAGTCCTGATTGAAAAAGGAAAATGTCCGTGAGGATGTGTGTTGTGTGTGAGTCCTGATTTAAAAAGGTCCGTGAGGGCGTGAGTTGTGTGTGAGTCTTATTCAAAAAGGAAAATGTCCGTGAGTGTCTGTGTTGTGTGCGAGTCCTGATTCAAAAAGGAAAAAGGTCCGTGAGTATGTGTGCTGTGTGTGAGTCCAGATTGAAAAAGTAAAAGGATCATGTGGATGTGTGTTGTGTGAGAGTCCTGATTCAAAAAGAAAAAGGTCCGTCAGGATGTGTGTTGTGTGTGAGTCCAGATTGAAAAAGGAAAAGGATCGTGAGGATGTGTTTTGTGTGCGAGTCCTGATTCAAAAAGGAAAAGGATCGTGAGGATGTGTGTCGTGTGCGAGTCCTTATTCAAAAAGGAAAAGGTCCGTGAGTGTCTGTGTTGTGTGTGAGTCCAGATAGAAAAAAGGAAAAGGTCCGTGAGGATGTGTTGTGTGCGAGTCCTAATTCAAAAAGGAATAGGTCCTTGAGGATGTGTGATGTGTTTGAGTCCTGATTTAAAAAGGTCCTTGAGGGTGTGTGTTATGCGTGAGTCCTGATTGAAAAAGGAAAAGGTCCGTGAGGAAGTGTGTTATGTGTGAGTCCTTATTGAAAATGGAAAAGGTCCGTGAGGAAGTGTGTTATGTGTGAGTCCGGATTGAAAAAGTAAAAGGTCCGTGAAGAAGTGTGTTATGTGTGAGTCCTGATTGAAAAAGTAAAAGGTCCGTGAGGAAGTGCGTTATGTGTGAGTCCTGATTGAAAAAGGAAAAGGTCCGTGAGGAAGTGTGTTATGTATGAGTCCTGATTGAAAAAGGAAAATGTCCGTGAGGATGTGTGTTGTGTGTGAGTACTGATTTAAAAAGGTCCGTGAGGGCGTGAGTTGTGTGTGAGTCTTATTCAAAAAGGAAAAGGAACGTGAGGATGTGTGTTGTGTGTGAGTCCGGATTGAAAAAGGAAAAGAATCGTGAGGATGTGTTTTGTGTGCGAGTCCTGATTCAAAAAGGAAAAGGATCGTGAGGATGTGTGTCGTGTGCGAGTCCTTATTCAAAAAGGAAAAGGTCCGTGAGTGTCTGTGTTGTGTGTGAGTCCAGATAGAAAAAAGGAAAAGGTCCGTGAGGATGTGTTGTGTGCGAGTCCTAATTCAAAAAGGAATAGGTCCTTGAGGATGTGTGATGTGTTTGAGTCCTGATTTAAAAACGTCCTTGAGGGTGTGTGTTATGCGTGAGTCCTGATTGAAAAAGGAAAAGTTCCGTGAGGAAGTGTGTTATGTGTGAGTCCTGATTGAAAAAGGAAAAGGTCCGTGAGGAAGTGTGTTATGTGTGAGTCCGGATTGAAAAAGTAAAATGTCCGTGAGGAAGTGTGTTATGTGTGAGTCCTGATTGAAAAAGTAAAAGGTCCGTGAGGAAGTGCATTATGTGTGAGTCCTGATTGAAAAAGGAAAAGGTCCATGAGGAAGTGTGTTATTTGTGAGTCCTGATGGAAAAAGGATAATGTCCGTCAGGATGTGTGTTGTGTGTGAGTCCTGATTTAAAAAGGTCCGTGAGGGCGTGAGTTGTGTGTGAGTCTTATTCAAAAAGGAAAAGGTCCGTGAGTGTCTCTGTTGTGTGCGAGTCCTGATTCAAAAAGGAAAAAGGTCCGTGAGTATGTGTGCTGTGTGTGAGTCCAGATTGAAAAAGTAAAAGGATCGTGTGGATGTGTGTTGTGTGAGAGTCCTGATTCAAAAAGAAAAAGGTCCGTGAGGATGTGTGTTGTGTGAGAGTCCTGATTGAAAAAGGAAAAGGATCGTGAGGATGTGTGTCGTGTGCTAGTCCTGATTCAAAAAGGAAAAGGTCCGTGAGTGTCTGTGTTGTGTGTGAGTCCAGATAGAAAAAAGGAAAAGGTCCGTGCGGATGTGTGTTGTGTGTGAGTCCTAATTGAAAAAGGAAAGGCTTCCGTGGGGCTGTGTGTTGTGTGTGAGTCTTGATTGAAAAAGGAAAAGTTCCGTGATGTTGTGCGTTGTGTGTGAGTCCTGATTGAAAAAGATCCGTGAGTGTGTTTGTTGTGTGTGAGTCCTGATTGAAAAAGGTTCGTGAGGGTGTGTGTTGTGTGTGAGTCCTGATTGAAAAAGGAAAAGGATCTTGAGGGTGTGTGTTGTATGTGAGTCCTAATTGAAAAATTTCCGTGAGGGTGTGTGTTGTGTGTGAGCCCTGTTTGAAAAAGGAAAAGGTCTGTGAAGGTGTGTGTTGTGTGTGAGTCCTGATTGAAAAAGGTCCTTGAGGGTGTGTGTTGTATGTGAGTCCTGATTGAAAAAGGAAAATGTCCATGAGGATGTGTGTTGCGTGTGAGTCCTGTTTCAAAAAGGAAAATGGCCGTGGGGATGTGTTGTGTGTGAGTGCTGATTCAAAAAAGGAAAAGGTCCATGAGAATGTGTTTTGTGTGTGAGTGCTGATTGAAAAAGGTCTGTGAGGGTTTGTGTTGTGTGTGAGTCCTGATTGAAATTGGAAAAGGTCCGTGAGGGTGTGTTATGTGTGAGTCCTGATTCAAATTGGAAAAGGTCCGTGAGGGTGTGTGTTGTGTGTGAGTCCTGATTGAAAGAGGTCCGTGAAGATGTGTGTTGTATGTGAGTCCAGATTGAAAAAGGTTTGTGAGGGTGTGTGTTGTGTGTGAGTCGTGACTGAAAAGGTCCGTCAGCTTGTGTGTTGTGTGGGAGTCCTGATTGAAAAAGGTCCGTGAGCTTGTGTGTTGTGTGTGAGGTCTGATTGAAAAAGGTCCTTGAAGGTGTGTATTGTGTGTGAGTCCTGATTGAAAAAGGTCCGTGAGGATGTTGGTTGTGTGTGAGTCCTGATTGAAAAAGGTCCGTGAGGGTGTGATTTGTGTGTGAGTCCTGATTGAAAAAGGAGAAGGTCCGTGAGGATGTGTTGTGTGCGAGTCCTAATTCAAAAAGGAATAGGTCCTTGAGGATGTGGGATGTGTTTGAGTCCTGATTTAAAAAGGTCCTTGAGGGTGTGTGTTATGCGTGAGTCCTGATTGAAAAAGGAAAAGTTCCGTGAGGAAGTGTGTTATGTGTGAGTCCTGATTGAAAAAGAAAAAGGTGCGTGACGAAGTGTGTTATGTGTGAGTCCGGATTGAAAAAGTAAAAGGTCCGTGAGGAAGTTTGTTATGTGTGAGTCCTGATTGAAAAAGTAAAAGGTCCGTGAGGAAGTGCGTTATGTGTGAGTCCTGATTGAAAAAGGAAAAGGTCCGTGAGG
Source organism: Hymenopus coronatus (assembly GCA_030762935.1). NCBI lineage: Eukaryota > Metazoa > Arthropoda > Insecta > Mantodea > Hymenopodidae > Hymenopus > Hymenopus coronatus. The sequence continues at coordinate 2,565,941 of CM060886.1, read as the reverse complement.
AAGTGTGTTATGTGTGAGTCCTGATTGAAAAAGGAAAATGTCCGTGAGGATGTGTGTTGTGTGTGAGTCCTGATTTAAAAAGGTCCGTGAGGGCGTGAGTTGTGTGTGAGTCTTATTCAAAAAGGAAAAGGTCCGTGAGTGTCTCTGTTGTGTGCGAGTCCTGATTCAAAAAGGAAAATGTCCGTGAGTGTCTGTGTTGTGTGCGAGTCCTGATTCAAAAAGGAAAAAGGTCCGTGAGTATGTGTGCTGTGTGTGAGTTCAGATTGAAAAATGAAAAGGATCGTGTGGATGTGTGTTGTGTGAGAGTCCTGATTCAAAAAGAAAAAGGTTCGTGAGGATGTGTGTTGTGTGTGAGTCCAGATTGAAAAAGGAAAAGGATCGTGAGGATGTGTTTTGTTTGCGAGTCCTGATTCAAAAAGGAAAAGGTCTGTGAGGATGTGTGTTGTGTGAGAGTCCTGATTGAAAAAGGAAAAGGATCGTGAGGATGTGTGTCGTGTGCGAGTCCTGATTCAAAAAGGAAAAGGTCCGTGAGTGTCTGTGTTGTGTGTGAGTCCAGATAGAAAAAAGGAAAAGGTCCGTGAGGATGTGTGTTGTGTGTGAGTCCTAATTGAAAAAGGAAAAGGTCCGTGGGGCTGTGTGTTGTGTGTGAGTCTTGATTGAAAAAGGAAAATTTCCGTGATGGTGTGCGTTGTGTGTGAGTCCTGATTGAAAAAGGTCCGTGAGTGTGTTTGTTGTGTGTGAGTCCTGATTGAAAAAGGTTCGTGAGGGTGTGTGTTGTGTGTGAGTCCTGATTGAAAAAGGAAAAGGATCTTGAGGGTGTGTGTTGTATGTGAGTCTTAATTGAAAAATTTCCGTGAGGGTGTGTGTTGTGTGTGAGCCCTGTTTGAAAAAGGAAAAGGTCTGTGAAGGTGTGTGTTGTGTGTGAGTCCTGATTGAAAAAGGTCTTTGAGGGTGTGTGTTGTATGTGAGTCCTGATTGAAAAAGGAAAATGTCCGTGAGGATGTGCGTTGCGTGTGAGTCCTGTTTCAAAAAGGAAAATGGCCGTGGGGATGTGTTTTGTGTGAGTGCTGATTCAAAAAAGGAAAAGGTCCATGAGAATGTGTTTTGTGTGTGAGTGCTGAATGAAAAAGGTCCATGAGGGTGTGAGTTGTGTGTGAGTCCTGATTGAAAAAGGAAAATGTCCGTGAGGATGTGTGTTGTGTGTGGGTCCTGATTGAAAATGGAAAAGGTCCGTGAAGGTGTGTGTTGAGTGTGAGTCCTGATTGAAGAAGGTAAAGGTCCGTGAGGATGTTTGTTGTGTGTGGGTCCTGATTAAAAAAGGAAAAGGTCCGTGAGTGTGTGTGTTGTGTGTGAGTCCTGATTAAAAAAGGAAAAGGTCCGTGAGTGTGTGTGTTGTGTGTGAGTCCTGATTAAAAAAGGAAAAGGTCCGTGAGTGTGTGTGTTGTGTGTGAGTCCTGATTAAAAAAGGAAAAGGTCCGTGAGTGTGTGTGTTATGTGTGAGTCCTGATTAAAAAAGGAAAAGGTCCGTGAGAATGTGTGTTGTATGTGAGTCCTGATTCAAAAAGGAAAAATTCCGTGAGGATGTGTGTTGTGTGTGAGTCCTTATTCAAAAAAAAAGGACCTTTAAATACCAATGATGCAACACGAAGATTTTGAAGAAAGTTCGCCACCCCAATCTATGCTTTTCATGGAATATTTTAGATACTTTTACTTGAAGTGGTACGTATATCTTGAGAAAGGCTTCTAAAGTGTTCCTAATTATAGATGACTTTTGTCAATCTGGTAAAGCGAAAACTTACACCACAGAAATGTATATAACGTTAAAACACGATTTGAGTGCAATACAACTTTTGTGTGGTTAACTATTTCCGAGATATTCCGTGTTATTTGTTTTGTTTTTCTTTGCTTATACTTTTCTCAAACGGAATGTCACATAATGCCCGGCTCCTTAACATTTAAGTATCGCTAAATATTCTCTCAATTCTCTTACATATATACTGAAGTAAGTAATACAGTAGTTATGCAGACGTTTATCTCGATTAACTCGAATTAGAGAAGAATGCTTTCTAAAGGTACATTGCCTGAAGAATCGATAGAAAAAGTAATGTGAATGCACCACATCAGATTTGTCTTCAAAGAAGATTGTCTCCGATCGTAAAATTTCCTTCCAATTAATATCCTCGCCTACTGACTTATACCTTCTTTGTTTTTGTCTTTGGCTCCATCCAAAAGCTTTACATATAGAGAGGACATACTTTAGGAACTTCCTCTTGGGTTCATAGACGCCTGTGCTTAGAGTAGCCAACAAGTCAGTTTACAAATTACCGGATAAATGTTGGGGAGTCATACTAGCTGTTTCTAGCGACAGAACAGGTTCCTCTTTGATAACTGTTACATGAATTACCGAAACGTTACTTAGCAGTCTGTCACAATGCTGTTTCTAGCGACAGAACAGGTTCCTCTTTGATAACTGTTACATGAATTACCGAAACGTTACTTAGCAGTCTGACACAATGCTGTTTCTAGCGACAGAACAGGTTCCTCTTTGATAACTTGTTACATGAATTACCGAAACGTTACTTAGCAGTCTGTCACAATGCTGTTTCTAGCGACAGAACAGGTTCCTCTTTGATAACTTGTTACATGAATTACCGAAACGTTACTTAGCAGTCTGACACAATGCTGTTTCTAGCGACAGAACAGGTTCCTCTTTGATAACTTGTTACATGAATTACCGAAACGTTACTTAGCAGTCTGTCACAATGCTGTTTCTAGCGACAGAACAGGTTCCTCTTTGATAACTTGTTACATGAATTACCGAAACGTTACTTAGCAGTCTGACACAATGCTGTTTCTAGCGACAGAACAGGTTCCTCTTTGATAACTTGTTACATGAATTACCGAAACGTTACTTAGCAGTCTGACACAATGCTGTTTCTAGCGACAGAACAGGTTCCTCTTTGATAACTTGTTACATGAATTACCGAAACGTTACTTAGCAGTCTGACACAATGCTCTTAACAACTAATCTTAGGAATGCCAACTACTATACCAGAAAATAAGATTAAACCTGATATTACAATTAAAAACAGGATATTTTTTCGTTAAGCTGCGATGCTGTTTAGTGAAAGCAGATCGAAAATACACATGTAATATACGTGTTTTGGGCTTCTGTCCCGTATGCCCAATTTTGAGATGAAAAAATGATTTACAAATTAGAATGATTGACTACCAGTTTTAAATTGCTTGTATATGTCGGTGTTTAAAAAGAATTAAACGAGAGAACTTACACACGTAAGGTATTCTTATCACGAGTTTACGCAGTAGATTGAGAACATTGTATTTCAGTTTTTATTCCTTTAAAAACATTTAATTCATTGGAATAAATTAACATTTTGTATTTTTATTACTTTAAGTTGGATTAATAGTAAGTTTTACAACACCTCGATATCGAGATTTGCGGCAATGTATGTATTGAGGACCTCTGAGACCAAAACCAAACATTTTTAGAAAAAGGTCCCTGCGGAATATGTGTCTGTTTGTGTGTGTATATGTGTGTGTGGGTATATGTGTGTCTGGGTATATGTGTGTGGGAATATGTGTGTGGGCATATGTGTGTGTGGGGGTATATGTGCGTGTGTGGGTATATGTGTGTGTTTGTGTGTGTGAGGGTATATGTGCGTGTGTGTGGGTAAATGTGCATGTGTGTGTGCGTATATGTGCGTGTGTGTGGGTATATGTGTGGGGTATATGTGTGTCTGTGGGGATATATGTGGGTGTGTGTGGGGGCATATGTGTGTGTGGGGGTATATGTGTGTGTGGGTATATGTGCGTGTGTGTGGGTATATATGTGTCTGTGGGGGTATATGTGGGTGTGTATGGGGTATATGTGTGTGTGGGGGGTATATGTGCGTGTGTGTGGGGGTATATGTGTGTCTGTGGGGGGTATATATGGGTGTGTGTGGGGATATATGTGTGGGGGGTATATGTGCGTGTGGGGGTATATGTGTGTGTGTGGGTATATGTGTGCGGAGGTATATGTGCGTGTGCGGGGTATATGTGAGGAGGGTATATGTGTGTGTCGGTATATGTGTGTGTGGGTATATTTGTGTATATGTGTGTGTGTGTGGGTATATGTGTGTGTGGGGGTTATAAGTGTGTGTGGGGTATATGTGTGTGTGGGGGTATAAGTGTGTGTAAGTGGGGGTATGTGTGTGGGGGGTATATATGTGTGTGGGGGGTATATGTGTGTGTGGGTATTTGTGTGTGGGGTATGTGTGTGGGGTATATGTGTGGGGGGTATATGTGTGGGGGTATATGTGTGGGGGGTATATGTGCGTGTGTGTGGGTATATGTGTGTCTGTGGGGGGTATATGTGGGTGTGTATGGGGGTATATGTGTGTGTGGGGGTATATGTGGGTGTGTGTGGGTATATGTGTGGGAGTATATGTGTGTCTGTGGGGGGTATATGTGGGTGTGTGGGGATATATGTGGGGGGGTATATGTGTGTGTGGGTATATGTGTGTGGAGGTATATGTGCGTGTGCGGGGTATATGTGTGGGGGTATATGTGTGTGTGTCGATATATTTGTGTATATGTGTGTGTGGGTATATGTGTGTGTGGGGGTTATATGTGTGTGTGGGGGCATATGTGTGTGGGGGTATAAGTGTGTGTAAGTGGGGGTATATGTGTGTGAGGGGTATATATGTGTGTGTGGAGGGTATATGTGTGTGTGGGTATTTGTGTGTGGGGTATATTTGTGGGGGGTATATATGTGTGTCGGTATATGTGTGTGTTGGTATATGTGTGTATATGTGTGTGAGGGGGTATATGTGTGTGTGGGGGTATAAGTGTGTGTAAGTGGGGGGTATATGCGTTTGTGGGGTATATATGTGTGTGTGGGGTATATGTGTGTGTGGGGTATATGTGTTGTTTGGGGGTATATATGTGTGTATGAGTGTGTTGGTGTATATGTGTGTATGTGTGTATGGAGGTATATGTGTGTGTGGGGGTATATGTGTTTGTGTGGGGGTATATGTATGTTTGGGGATAAATGTGTGTGTGTGGGGTATATGTGTGCATGTGTGTGGGTATATGTGTGTATGTGTGTGGGTGGGTGTATATGTGCGTGTGGGGGTATATGTGTGTGTGGGGGTATATGTGTATGTGTGTGTGGGGGTATATGTGTGTATGTTGTGTGGAGTATATGAGTGTGTGGGGGTATATGTGTGTATGTTGTGTGGAGTATATGAGTGTGTGGGGGTATATGTGTGTATGTTGTGTGGAGTATATGTGTGTGTGTATATGTGTTTGTGGGTATATGTGTGTGTGGGTATATGTGTTTGTGTGGGTATATGTGTGTGTCGGTAACTGTGTGTGTGGTTATATGTGTTTGTGTGGGTATATGTGTGTGTGGGGGTATATGTATGTGTGGGGGTAAATGTGTGTGTGGGGGTATATGTGTGCATGTGGGGGGTATATGTGTGTATGTGTGTGTGGGAAGGTGTATATGTGCGTGTGGGGGTATATGTGTGTGTTTGTGTGCGCGAGGGTATATGTGCGTGTGTGTGGGTAAATGTGCATGGGAGTGTGCATATATGTGCGTGTGTGTGGGTATATGTGTGGGGGTATATGTGTGTCTGTGGGGATATATGTGGGTGTGTGGGGGGGCATATGTGTGTGTGGGGGTATATGTCTGTGTGGGTATATGTCTGTGTGGGTATATGTGCGTGTGTGTGGGTATATGTGTGTCTGTGGGGTATATGTGGGTGTGTATGGGGTATATGTGTGTGTGGGGGGTATATGTGCGTGTGTGTGGGTATATGTGTGGGGGTATATGTGTGTCTGTGGGGGGTATATGTGGATGTGTGTGGGGATATATGTGTGGGGGGTTAATGTGCGTGTGGGTGCATATGTGTGTGCGTGTGGGTGTATGTGTGTGGAGGTATATGTGCGAATGCGGGTTATATGTGTGGGGGGTATATGTGTGGGGGGTATATGTGTGTGTGGGTATATGTGTGTGTGGGGGTTATAAGTGTGTGTGGGGGTATATGTGTGTGGGGGTATATTTGTGTGGGGGTATAAGTGTGTGTAAGTGGGGGTATATGTGTGTGGGGGGTATATATGTGTGTGAGGGGGTATATGTGTGTGTGGGGTATATGTGTGGGGGATATATGTGTGTGTGTGTGGGTATAGTTGTGTCTGTGGGGGGTATATGTGGGTGTGTATGGGGGTATATGTGTGTGTGGGTATATGTGTGGGGGTATAAGTGTGTGTAAGTGGGGGGTATATGTGTGTGGGGGTATATATGTGTGTGTGGGGTATATGTGTGTGTGTGTGGGGTATATGTGTGTGTGTGTGGGGTATATGTGTGTGTGGGGGTATATATGTGTGTGTGGGGTATATGTGTGTGTGTGGGGTATATGTGTGTGTGGGGGTATATATGTGTGTATGTGTGTGTTGGTGTATATGTGTGTGTATGTGTGTATGGAGGCATATGTGTGTGTGGGGATATATGAGTTTGTGTGGGGGTATATGCATGTTTGGGGATAAATGTGTGTGTGTGGGGTATATGTGTGCATGTGTGTGGGTATATGAGTGTATGTGTATGGGTGGGTGTATATGTGCGTGTGGGGGTATATGTGTATGTGTGTGTGGGGGTATATGTGTGTATGTGTGTGTTGGTGTATATGTGTGTGTATGTGTGTACGGAGGCATATGTGTGTGTGTGGGTATATGTGTTTGTGTGGGTATATGTGTGTGTCGGTAACTGTGTGTGTGGGTATATGTGTGTGTGTGTGGGGGTATATGTATGTGTGGGGGTAAATGCGTGTGTGGGGGTATATGTGTGTGTATGTGTGTGTGGGGGTATATATGTGTATGTGTGGAGGGGTATATGTGTGTTTGTGGGTATATGTGTGTATGTTTGTGTGGGGTATATGTGTGTATATGTGTGTGTGGGTATATGTGTGTAGGTATATGTGTGTGTCGGTAAATGTGTGTGTGTGCGTGGGGGGAGTATATGTGTGTAAAAATGGAAATGGCGTATTATTTATGGACGCTCTTTAACTGCTTTGGTTCTCAGCGTCCCATTCTATACTGGGCGTGAAAGATCGCTTAATTTTTCTCAGAGGCCTCTCTTATCAGATTTGAGGTTCTTTTACGTGCCGTAAATCTACGACACGGGACCCACGGCTTTATTTCCCTTCCGAAGGAGTCTATGCTAAGGATTTTTACATCTGAAAAAATCCATCGTCCTCCGCCGGGTTTGAACCCATGACCTTGGGTATATGAAGTTAGCATGGTAACCATTACACCAAGAAGGGCGACGGTATATGTGTGTGTGTGGGTATATGTGGGTGTGGGTATATGTGTATGTGTGTGTGGGTGGGGTGTATTTGTGGGTGGGGGTATATGTGTGTATGTGTGGGGGTATATATATATGTGTGTGTGGGGGGTATATGTGTGTATGGGGGTATATATGTGTGTGTGGGGGTATATGTGTGTGTGTGGGGAGTATATATATATGTGTGTGTGTGGGGGGGTAAATGTGTGTATGTGTGTATGGGGAGTATATGTGTGTATGTGTGTCTGGAGGTGTATGTGTGTGTAGGTATATGTGTGTGTGGGTATATGTGTGTGTGAATATATGTGTGTGTGGGTATATGTGTGTGTGGGTATACGTGTGTGTTTGTATATGTGTGTGGGTATATGTGTGTGAGTTTATGTCTGTGTGGGTATGTGTGTGTGGGTATATGTGTGTGGGTATATGTGTGGGTATATGTGTGTGGGTATATGTGCGGGTATATATGTGGGTATATATGTGTGTGGGTATATGTGTGTGGATATATGTGTGCGTGGGTATATCTGTGAGGGTATATGTGTGTGTGGGTATATGTTTGGGTATATGTGTGGGTATATATGTGTGTGGGTATAAGTGTGTATGTGTGTGTGGGTATATGTGTGTGTTTGTGGGTATATGTGTGTATATGTGTGTGTGGGTATATGTGTGTGTTTGTGGGTATATGTGTGTGTTTGTGGGTATATGTGTGTATATGTGTGTGTTTGTGGGTATATGTGTGTGTGGGTATATGTGCGTGTGTGGGTATATGTGTGTGTGTGGGTATATGTGTGTGGGTATATATATATGTGTGTGTGTGGATATATATATATATATATATATATATATATATATATATATATGTGTGTGTGTGTGTGTGTGTGTGTGTTAATCACCAAATAAAGATAGTTAGAAAAAAAAACCAACCAAACTACCCTTAGATAGGAAATGTTTTATTTTCTCAAAAAGGGCCCCAAAGATTTTGATTAACTTGATATGTTTAAAATATTTGTTTACAAAGGAAGTGCATATCCTTAATTTTGTAGGAATAGCGTAAGAAGAGCTCTTCCTTGTGGACGAGTTACGTATAACTGACAAACCGTAAGAGACACTCAAATGTCATAGATCTCTTTAAAACACACATTTTAGGTCTTATCCTTTTTACTTTCTCTACACGTACTATGTACATAGTGTATAGAGAAGGTATTGTTTTACACCCAAAAATTCAATACCGAAATTACACCGGAAACATGTTTTTGTATCCCCTGTATCGATAAAAAAACATTTCCAGAAAAAGGTGTGTAAGTGTGTGTGTGTGTGTGTGTGTGTGTGTGTGTGTGTGTGCCTGTATGTCTGTGAACACTACAACTCAAAAACGAAAGTCGGTATAATACCAAACATTTTATTTAACTTTAGTATCTTCCAGGGATGCCACGCGAATATTTTGAGAAAAAACCCTCACCCCAAAGCACCCTTTACATTGAACATTTTACAAAACTTTTTATTTTATTAAAAATGGCTGTAACGATTTTGATTAAAATATGGTATATTAAGGATGTTTAACTGACAAATTAAGTATATATTTTGAAGTTTCTGGAAGCAGCCACTGAAGACTACTTTATTCTGGATGAATTTTACAGAATTTTGCATAACTGCTAAACCGTAAGTGGTGGACAAAAACTTACAGTACAATTAATGTAGAGCACATTAAAACACACAATTTATGTTGTATACATTTTTCGTTGAGTTGATCGTTTTTTAGATATTCCTTGTTTTCTGGTTTCAGCTTTGAAAAACATACGTTTCTCATACGTGAGTTTGTCAACTCTGTTCATACAAAGGAACTTCAGTGACATACTAACCAGCTTTTGACTATCTCTTTAACCTATGGTACTCCCTTTTTTCTCTTTTACTTACAAGGAAGCAAGTAATAAGACTATTTCTGCTAATTTTTCGGCGATTAGTATGAAATAAATAGAAGCATGTTTTTAACGATAATTTATTGCAGAGATGTAGAGAAAGTCTTGTGAATGTAACACATCAGACTTTTTTCTTGTAGAGTTAATCTTTTCCGAAATATTCCTTGATATCGGTTTCAATTTACAACTATTTGAACTTTGCTCAAGAAACTCCCTTTCGTTTCATTTCTCTTATAGTTTACTCCTAGCCTTGGAAAGAGAATCGAATTTCAATCACAAATGCAAAGCGATAGCTTTTAAAATATTTTGTCTATCGATTTAGCCTAATGTGTTCCCTTATTTAGTTTTTGCGCATAAGCAACTAAACAATAAGAGTATTTCTGGTAATGTTTATATTTGGTTAACATTGTATGAATAAAAGAAAAAGCTTTTGTAGGAATTGTTGGGCTGCACGACGAGAGAAAGTTATGAATGGAACATATATGATTCTTAATTCTATTACTTCGTCACAGGAGAAAAATAAGGCAGCTGTTCGTTGAACGGAAGACAGACTTAAAGTCTGCCAATGCAACTTAAAACCACATGTTTTCTGTCAGTGGGCACTCTATAGGAGAGCATGCCGTCACAGCGTGTTTTTGTTTTCGTTGCATTTGAATATACAAAATTGCAGCTCAATTTGTGACATCAAATGCCAAGGCGTTCTTTGATTTTCTCTCTTATACATAACTGGTCCTTTATTTAACCTACTGCTCCTCTTTTACTGAACATTCACCGCCCGTTTATTCTTCGTCACATGATCAGTAAGTGAGAAAAACAGAAACTTGAAAAGAACATTCTGAAGCCCTGAGGGAAACTCAAAAATATTTTCCCTTTCAACAACAAGCTTCTTGAAAAATTCAGTCTTCATATTTTTATAACATTTCTATCTTTAGCGCTTCCATAACTCCGGGATGTGAGCAGTTCGGGAAGTTACAAAAGAGAAGGAATAGAAAGGAACAAGGAAAAGAATCACGTTTGAAACTATGCTTGAGGTCAGACCAGCGCCCAACTTCAGGTAGCAGAGCAACTGAGTACTTTTCATGCAGGTCATCCTAAATAACTGTACACTATGGGCAAAAAGAAAGAATTTTAGGTCCAAGTGAAATGTTTAAAGAGCACATTCTGCTTTTCTGTCGAACACTACAATTAATCCAATTAAGTAAAATGTCGCTTGATTTGGAGCTGAGTATCATGAGAAACTCTATAAAGGCTTAGGTGGTGGAAATATTTTAAACAGCAGAAATTTAAGGAATTTAAATGACGCGAGAAGCAAGTTAATACAGTTTTAATTGTAAACGCCTCATCTTGGGGAAGTAACTAAAACAAAACAAACTTTGTAAATAATGGAAAATGTCAACTCACATTTACAACGCGAAGATCACCAATTTGGGATTTGTGGGTACTGGTGTAGCTGAATGTGCAGGATTATATAACACGAGGAGAATTGTAGTACTGGCAAGGTCATTTATACTTGAGTAGCATTTGTAGTCGCAACATTACGTTATTAGTCTTAAACAGCTCACTTGTGTTTTTCCTTTTGTACCTAAGCTTGTGTGTTTTCTCCGTGTAGCAAAAATACATACAGTGGAACCTCACTTATATGTTTTTCAAGAGAGACTACTAAAACACTGTATAAATGAGAAACTGAATTTCTCTTGTGGTGTGGAACTCATCCAGAAAATATAATTTTTCACCAAGAGTTACGTATTTTGCTGTTTTCTTCCTTGTTGTTGATATTCTCATTTTCATCTCCTGAAGTATCTCCACATAAAATAGATAAGTGACTGTTGGACCGACATGACGACAATGAAAGCATCGTATAACGAAAACGTATAATTGAACATAATTTAAATGGATAACGACTGGTCCCTGAAATTTTTGTGTATATGTGCGAAAAATGTTGAAATGAATAACGTATAAGTGAGTTTCAAATGTATAACGTAATTCAAATTTGAAGTTGTGGATATTCCTATTCTTTTATTTCAAATAAAGAAATACAATAAATTGAAAAAATGTGTAGTGTTAGAAAAGTGTTCCCACAACACGTTTACATTATATCTAAATTGTAAATTACGTTTAAAATAAACTAAAGTTAATTTAGTTTAATAAATGTATATATTAACAATATTATAATTACAACCTCATAATCAATTTCAGGTTACATGAAATGGCATGATAATTTTGGTATAAATGAAAATCATATTTTTAAGTTTAATTTGTTTACTTTCCAAGTACATGCTCTCATACATAGGAGTTTGATATTTAGCTTTATGTAATGTTACATTAATTTCTTGAATATTTAACACAGACAGTTAATCTCGTCTCGAGGACAGGCAGTGGCCACAGATAATTAATCTCGTCCTGAGGACTGGTAGTTGCCACCAACAGTTAATCTCGTCTCTAGGACTGGTGGTTGCCACAGACAATTAATCTCGTCCCTAGGACTGGTAGTTGCCACAAACAGTTAATCTCCTCTCTAGGACTGGTGGTTGCCACATACAATTAATCTTGTCTAAAGGACTGGTAGTTGCCACATACAGTTAATCTCGACTTGAGGACTGGTAGTTGCCACAGACAATTAATCTCGTCTTGAAGACTGGTAGTTGCCACAAGCAACTAATCTCGTCTCTAGGACTGGTAGTTGCCACAAACAGTTAATCTCGTCTTTAGGACTGGTAGTTACCACATACAATTAATTTCGTCTCTAGGACTGGTGGTTGCCACAAACAGTTGATCTCGTCTCTAAGACTCGTAGTTGCCACAAACAGTTAATCTCGTTTCTGGGACTGGTGGTTGCCACAGACAATTAAGCTCGTCTTGAGGACTGGTAGTTGCCACAGACAATTAATCTCGTCTTGAGAACTGGTAATTGCCACAAGCAATTAATCTCGTCTCTAGGACTGGTGGTTGCCACAAACTGTTGATCTCGTCTCTAAGACTCCTAGTTGCCACAAATAGTTAATCTCGTCTCTAGGACTGGTGGTTGCCACAAACAGTTAATCTCGTTTCTGGGACTGGTGGTTGCCACAGACAATTAATCTCGTCTCGAGGACTGGTAGGTGCTACCAACAGCTAATCTATCTCTAGGACTGGTAGCTGCCATAAACAGTTAGTCTCGTCTCTAGGACTGGTAGTTGCCACAAACAGCTAATCTAGTCTCTACGACTGGTATTTGCCGCAAACAATTAATCTCGTCTCTAGGACTGGTAGTTGCCACAAACAGTAAATCCCGTCTCTAGGACTGGTAGTTGCCACATACAGCTAATCTCGTCTCTAAGACTGGTAGTTGCCACCAACAGTTAATCTCGTCACGAGGACTGGTAGTTTCCACCAACAGTTAATCTCGTCACGAGGACTGGTAGCTGCCACAAACAGTAAATCTCGTCTCTAGGACTGGTAGTTGCCACATACAGCTAATCTCGTCTCAAGGGCTGGTAGTTGCCACATACAGTTAATCTCGTCTCGAGGACTGGTATTTGCCACCAACAGTTAATCTCGTCACGAGGACTGGTAGTTGCCACATACAGTTAATCTCGTCTCTAGGACTGGTAGTTGCCACCAACAGTTAATCTCGTCACGAGGACTGGTAGTTGCCACCAACAGTTAATCTCGTCCTGAGGACTGGTAGTTGCCACATAGAGTTAATCTCGTCTCTAGGACTGGTAGTTGCCACAAACAGTTAATCTCGTATCTAGGACTGGTAGCTGCCACAAACAGTTAATCTCGTCTCTAGGACTGGTAGTTGCCACATACAGTTAATATCGTCTCTAGGACTGGTAGCTGCCACAAACAGTTAATCTCGTCTGTAGGACTGGTAGTTGCCACATACAGCTAATCTCGTCTCTAGGACTGGTAGTTGCCACCAACAGTTAATCTCGTCAAGAGGACTGGTAGTTGCCACATACAGTTAATCTCGTTTCTAGGACTGGTAATTGCCACAAACAGTTAATCTCGTCGCTAGGACTGGTACTTGCCACATACGGTTAATATCGTCATTAGGACTGGTAGTTGCCACATACGGTTAATTTCGTCTCTAAGTCTGGTAGTTGCCACAAACAGTTAATCTTGTCTCTAGGACTGGTAGCTGCCACAAACAGCTAATCCCGTCTCTAGGACTGGTAGTTGCCAAATACAGTTCATCTCGTCACGAGGACTGGTATTTGCCACATATAGTTATTCTCGTCTCTAGGAGTGGTAGTGGCCACAAACAGTTAATCTCGTCACGACAACTGGTAGTTGCACTATACGGTTAATCTCGTCACTAGGTCTGGTAGTTGCCAACAACAGTTAAACTCGTCTCTAGGATTGGTAGTTGCCACAAACAGTTAATCTTGTCTCTAGGACTGGTAGTTGCCACATACTGTTAATCTCGCCTCTAGGACTGGTAGTTGCCAGAAACAGTTAATCTCGTCACGAGGACTGGTAGTTGCCGCATACAGTTAATCTCGTCTCTAGGTCTGGTAGCTGACACAAACAGTTAATCTCGCCTCTAGGACTTGTAGTTGCCACAAACAGTTAATCTCGTCTCTAGGACTGGTAGTTGCCGCATACAGTTAATCTCGTCACGAGGACTGGTAGTTGCCACATACGGTTAATCTCGTCTCTAGGTCAGGTAGTTACCAAAAACCATTAATCTTGTCTCTAGGACTGGTAGTTGCCACAAACAGCTAATCTCATCTCTAGGACTGGTAGTTGCCACAAACAGTTAATCTCGTCTCTAGGACTGGTAGTTGCTTCAAACAGATACTCTCGTCTCTAGGACTGGTAGGTGCTACTATCAGTTAATCTCGTCTCTGGGACTGGTAGCTGCCACAAACAGTTAATCTCGTCACGAGGACTGGTAGTTGCCACTTACAGTTAATCCTGTCTCTAGGACTGGTAGTTGCCACCAACAGTTAATCTCGTCACGAGGACTGGTAGTTGCCACATACAGTTAATCTCGTCTCCAGGACTGGTAGTTGCCACAAACAGTTAATCTCGTCTCTATGACTGGTAGTTGCCACAAACAGTTAATCTTGTCACGAGGACTGGTAGTTGCCACATACAGTTAATCTCGTCTCTAGGTCTGGTAGCTGCCACAAACAGTTAATCTTGTCTCTAGGACTGGTAGCTGCCACAAACAGTTAATATCGTCTCAAGGGCTGGTAGTTGCCACAAACAGTTAATCTCGTCTCTAGGACTGGTAGGTGCTACTAACAGTTAATCTCGTCTCTACGACTGGTAGCTGCCAAAAGCAGTTAATCTCTTCTATAGGACTGGTGGTTGCAACAGACAAATAATATCGTCTCTAGGACTGGTAGTTGCCACAAACAGTTAATCTTGTCTGTAGGACTGGTAGGTGCTACAAACAGTTAATCTCGTCTCTAGGACTGGTGGTTGCAACAGACAACTAATCTCGTCTCTAGGACTGGTAGTTGCCACAAACAGCTAATCTTGTCTCTAGGACTGGTAGCTGCCACAAACAGTTAATCTCGTATCTAGGACTGGTAGGTGCTACAGACAATTAATCTCGTCTCTAGGACTGGTAGTTGCCACAAACAGTTAATCTTGTCTCTAAGCCTGGTAGTTGCCACATACAGTTAATCTCGTCTCTAGGACTGGTAGTTGCCATAGACATTTAATCTCGTCTTTTGGACTGGTAGTTGCCACACACAGTTAATCTTGTCTCTAGGACTGGTAGTTGCCACAAACAGTTAATCTCGTCTCTAGGACTGGTAGTTGCCACAAACAATTAATCTCGAATCTAGTACTGGTAGTTGCCACAAACAGTTAATCCCGTCACGAGGACTGGTAGTTGCAACAAACAATTAATCTCGTCTCTAGGACTGGTAGCTGCCACAAGCAGTTAATCTCGTCTCTAGGATTGGTGGTTGCAACAGACAATTAATCTCGTCTCTACGACTGGTGGTTGCCACAAACAGTTAATCTTGTCTCTAGGACTGTAGTTGCCACACACAATTAATCTCGTCTTTAGGACTGGTAGTGGCCACATACAGCTAATCTCGTCTCTAGGACTGGTAGTTGCCACAAACAGTTAATCACGTCTCTAGGACTGGTAGGTGCTACAGACAACTAATCTCGTCTCTAGGACCGGTAGTTGCCACAAACAGTTAATCTTGTCTCCAAGCCTGGTAGCTGCCACAAACAGTTAATCTCGTCCCTAGGACTGGTAGTTGCCATAGACAATTAATCTCGTCTCTAGGACTGGTAGTTGCCACAAACAGTTAATCTTGTCTCTAGGTGTGGTAGTTGCCACAAACAGTGAATCTCGTCTCTAGGACTGGTGGTTGCAACAGACAATTAATCTCGTCTCTAGGACTGGTACTTGCCAATAACAGTTAATCTCGTCACGAGGACTGGTAGTTGCCACACACAGTTAAACTCGTCTCTATGACTGGTAGTTGCCACCAACAGTTAATCTCGTCACGAGGACTGGTAGTTGCCACCAACTGTTAATCTCGTCCTGAGGACTGGTAGTAGCCACATACAGTTAATCTCGTCTCTAGGACTGGTAGTTGCCACAAACAGTTAATCTCGTCTCTAGGACTGGTAGCTGCCTCAAACAGTTAATCTCGTCTCTAGGACTGGTAGTTGCCACATACAGTTAATCTCGTCTCTAGGACTGGTAGCTGCCACAAACAGTTAGTCTCGTCTCTAGGACTGGTAGTTGCCACATACAGCTAATCTCGTCTCTAGGACTGGTAGTTGCCACCAACAGTTAATCTCGTCACGAGGACTGGTAGTTGCCACTTGCAGTTAATCTCGTCTCTAGGACTGACATTTGCCACAAACAGTTAATCTCGTCTCTATGACTGGTAATTGCCACAAACAGTTAATCTCGTCGCTAGGACTGGTACTTGCCACATACGGTTAATATCGTCATGAGGACTGGTAGTTGCCACATACGGTTAATTTCGTCTCTAGGTCTGGTAGTTGCCACAAACAGTTAATCTTGTCTCTAGGACTGGTAGCTGCCACAAACAGTTAATCCAGTCTCTAGGACTGGTAGTTGCCACATACAGTTCATCTCGTCACGAGGACTGGTATTTGCCACATATAGTTATTCTCGTCTCTAGGAGTAGTAGTTGCCACAAACAGTTAATCTCGTCACGAGGACTGGTAGTTGCGCTATACGGTTAATCTCGTCTCTAGGTCTGGTAGTTGCCAACAACAGTTAATCTCGTCTCTAGGATTGGTAGTTGCCACAAACAGTTAATCTTGTCTCTAGGACTGGTAGTTGCCACATACTGTTAATCTCGCCTCTAGGACTGGTAGTTGCCACAAACAGTTAATCTCGTCACGAGGACTGGTAGTTGCCGCATACAGTTAATCTCGTCTCTAGGTCTGGTAGCGGCCACAAACAGTTAATCTCGCCTCTAGGACTTGTAGTTGCCACAAACAGTTAATCTCGTCTCTAGGACTGGTAGTTGCCGCATACAGTTAATCTCGTCACGAGGACTGGTAGTTTCCACATACGGTTAATTTCGTCTCTAGGTCAGGTAGTTACCAAAAACATTTAATCTTGTCTCTAGGACTGGTATTTGCCACAAACAGTTAATCTTATCTCTAGGAATGGAAGTTGCTTCAAACAGTTAATCTCGTCTCTAGGACTGGTAGGTGCTACTATCAGTTAATCTCGTTTCTGGGACTGGTAGCTGCCACAAACAGTTAATCTCGTCACGAGGACTGGTAGTTGCCACTTACAGTTAATCTTGTCTCTAGGACTGGTAGTTGCCACAAACAGTTAATCTCGTCACTAGGACTGGTAGTTGACACATACAGTTAATCTCGTCTCCAGGACTGGTAGTTGCCACAAACAGTTATTCTCGTCTCTAGGACTTGTGGTTGCCACAGACAATTAATCTAATCCCTAGGACTGGTAGTTGCCACAAACAGTTAATCTCCTCTCTAGGACTGGTGGTTGCCACATACAATTAATCTTGTCTAAAGGACTGGTAGTTGCCACATACAGTTAATCTTGTCTATAGGACTGGTGGTTGCCACAGACAATTAATCTCGTCTTGAGGACTGGTAGTTGCCACAGACAATTAATCTCGTCTTGAGGACTGGTAGTTGCCACAAGCAACTAATCTCGTCTCTAGGACTGGTAGTTGCCACAAACAGTTTATCTCGTCTCTAGGACTGGTAGTTACCACATACAGTTAATTTCGTCTTGGACTCGTGGTTGCCACAAACAGTTGATCTCGTCTCTAAGACTCGTAGTTGCCACAAACAGTTAATCTCGTTTCTGGGACTGGTGGTTGCCACAGACAATTAATCTCGTCTTGAGGACTGGTAGTTGCCCCAGACAATTAATCTCGTCTTGAGAACTGGTAGTTGCCACAAGCAATTAATCTCGTCTCTAGGACCCGTGGTTGCCACAAACAGTTGATCTCGTCTCTAAGACTCCTAGTTGCCAAAAACAGTTAATCTCGTCTCTAGGACTGGTGGTCGCCACAAACAGTTAATCTCGTTTCTGAGACTGGTGGTTGCAACAGACAATTAACCTCGTCTCGAGGACTGGTAGGTGCTACCAACAGTTAATCTCCTCTCTAGGACTGGTAGCTGCCATAAACAGTTAGTCTCGTCTCTAGGACTGGTAGTTGCCACCAACAGCTAATCTAGTCTCTACGACTGGTATTTGCCACAAACAATTAATCTTGTCTCTAGGACTGGTAGTTGCCACATACAGCTAATATCGTCTCTAGGACTGGTAGTTGCCACCAACAGTTAATCTCGTCACGAGGACTGGTAGTTGCCACATACAGTTAATCTCGTCTCTAGGACTGGTAGTTGCCACCAACAGTTAATCTCGTCACGAGGACTGGTATTTGCCACCAACAGTTAATCTCGTCCTGAGGACTGGTAGTTGCCACATACAGTTAATCTCGTCTCTAGGACTGGTAGTTGCCACAAACAGTTAATCTCGTCTCTAGGACTGGTATCTGCCACAAACAGTGAATCTCGTCTCTAGGACTGGTAGTTGCCACATACAGTTAATCTCGTCTCTAGGACTGGTAGCTGCCACAAACAGTTAATCTTATCTCTAGGACTGGTAGTTGCTTCAAACAGTTAATCTCGTCTCTAGGACTGGTAGGTGCTACTATCAGTTAATCTCGTCTCTGGGACTGGTAGCTGCCACAAACAGTTAATCTCGTCAAGAGGACTGGTAGTTGCCACTTACAGTTAATCTTGTGTCTAGGACTGGTAGTTGCCACCAACAGTTAATCTCGTCACTAGGACTGGTAGTTGCCACATACAGTTAATCTCGTCTCCAGGATTGGTAGTTGCCACAAACAGTTATTCTCGTCTCTATGACTGGTGGTTGCCACAGACAATTAATCTCGTCCCTAGGACTGGTAGTTGCCACAAACAGTTAATCTCCTCTCTAGGACTGGTAGTTGCCACAGACAATTAATCTCGTCTTGAGAACTGGTATTTGCCACAAGCAATTAATCTCGTCTCTAGGACCGGTGGTTGCCACAAACAGTTGATCTCGTCTCTAAGACTCCTAGTGGCCACAAACAGTTAATCTCGTCTCTAGGACTGGTGGTCGCCACAAACAGTTAATCTCGTTTCTGATACTGGTGGTTGCAACAGACAATTAACCTCGTCTCGAGGACTGGTAGGTGCTACCAACAGTTAATCTCCTCTCTAGGACTGGTAGCTGCCATAAACAGTTAGTCTCGTCTCTAGGACTGGTAGTTGCCACAAACAGCTAATCTAGTCTCTACGACTGGTATTTGCCACAAACAATTAATCTCGTCTCTAGGACTGGTAGTTGCCACAAACAGTTAATCCCGTCTCGAAGACTGGTAGCTGCCACATACAGATAATATGTCTCTAGGACTGGTAGTTGCCACCAACAGTTAATCTCGTCACGAGTACTGGTAGTTGCCACATACAGTTAATCTCGTCTCAAGACTGGTAATTGCCACCAAGAGTTAATCTCGTCACGAGGACTGGTATTTGCTACCAACAGTTAATCTCGTCCTGAGGACTGGTAGTTGCCACATACAGTTAATCTCGTCTCTAGGACTGGTAGTTGCCACAAACAGTTAATCTCGTCTCTAGGACTGGTAGCTGCCACAAACAGTTAATCTCGTCTCTAGGACTGGTAGTTGCCACATACAGTTAATCTCGTCCTTAGGACTGGTAGCTGCCACAAACAGTTAATCTTATCTCTAGGACTGGTAGTTGCTTCAAACAGTTAATCTCGTCTCTAGGACTGGTAGGTGCTACTATCACTTAATCTCGTCTCTGGGACTGGTAGCTGCCACAAACAGTTAATCTCGTCACGAGGACTGGTAGTTGCCACTTACAGTTAATCTTGTCTCTAGGACTGGTAGTTGCCACCAACAGTTAATCTCGTCACTAGGACTGGTAGTTGCCACATACAGTTACTCTCGTCTCCAGGACTGGTAGTTGCCACAAACAGTTATTCTCATCTCTAGGACTGGTGGTTGCCACAGACAATTAATCTCGTCCCTAGGACTGGTAGTTGCCCCAAACAGTTAATCTCCTCTCTAGGACTGGTGGTTGCCACATACAATTAATCTTGTCTAAAGGACTGGTAGTTGCCACATACAGTTAATCTTGTCTATGGGACTGGTGGTTGCCACAGATAATTAATCTCGTCTTGAGGACTGGTAGTTGCCACAGACAATTAATCTCGTCTTGAGGACTGGTAGTTGCCACAAGCAACTAATCTCGTCTCTAGGACTGGTAGTTGCCTCAAACAGTTAATCTCGTCTCTAGGACTGGTAGTTACCACCTACAGTTAATTTCGTCTTGGACTCGTGGTTGCCACAAACAGTTGATCTCGTCTCTAAGACTCGTAGTTGCCACAAACAGTTAATCTCGTTTCTGGGACTGGTGGTTGCCACAGACAATTAATCTCGTCTTGAGGACTGGTAGTTGCCACAGACAATTAATCTCGTCTTGAGAACTGGTAGTTGCCACAAGCAATTAATCTCGTCTCTAGGACCGGTGGTTGCCACAAACAGTTGATCTCGTCTCTAAGACTCCTAGTTGCCACAAACAGTTAATCTCGTCTCTAGGACTGGTGGTCGCCACAAACAGTTAATCTCGTTTCTGAGACTGGTGGTTGCAACAGACAATTAACCTCGTCTCGAGGACTGGTAGGTGCTACCAACAGTTAATCTCCTCTCTAGGACTGGTAGCTGCCATAAACAGTTAGTCTCGTCTCTAGGACTGGTAGTTGCCACAAACAGCTAATCTAGTCTCTACGACTGGTATTTGCCACAAACAATTAATCTTGTCTCTAGGACTGGTAGTTGCCACATACAGCTAATATCGTCTCTAGGACTGGTAGTTGCCACCAACAGTTAATCTCGTCACGAGGACTGGTAGTTGCCACATACAGTTAATCTCGTCTCTAGGACTGGTAGTTGCCACCAACAGTTAATCTCGTCACGAGGACTGGTATTTGCCACCAACAGTTAATCTCGTCCTGAGGACTGGTAGTTGCCACATACAGTTAATCTCGTCTCTAGGACTGGTAGTTGCCACAAACAGTTAATCTCGTCTCTAGGACTGGTATCTGCCACAAACAGTGAATCTCGTCTCTAGGACTGGTAGTTGCCACATACAGTTAATCTCGTCTCTAGGACTGGTAGCTGCCACAAACAGTTAATCTTATCTCTAGGACTGGTAGTTGCTTCAAACAGTTAATCTCGTCTCTAGGACTGGTAGGTGCTACTATCAGTTAATCTCGTCTCTGGGACTGGTAGCTGCCACAAACAGTTAATCTCGTCAAGAGGACTGGTAGTTGCCACTTACAGTTAATCTTGTCTCTAGGACTGGTAGTTGCCACCAACAGTTAATCTCGTCACTAGGACTGGTAGTTGCCACATACAGTTAATCTCGTCAAGAGGACTGGTAGTTGCCACTTACAGTTAATCTTGTCTCTAGGACTGGTAGTTGCCACCAACAGTTAATCTCGTCACTAGGACTGGTAGTTGCCACATACAGTTAATCTCGTCTCCAGGATTGGTAGTTGCCACAAACAGTTATTCTCGTCTCTATGACTGGTGGTTGCCACAGACAATTAATCTCGTCCCTAGGACTGGTAGTTGCCACAAACAGTTAATCTCCTCTCTAGGACTGGTAGTTGCCACAGACAATTATACTCGTCTTGAGAACTGGTAGTTGCCACAAGCAATTAATCTCGTCTCTAGGACCTGTGGTTGCCACAAACAGTTGATCTCGTCTCTAAGACTCCTAGTGGCCACAAACAGTTAATCTCGTCTCTAGGACTGGTGGTCGCCACAAACAGTTAATCTCGTTTCTGAGACTGGTGGTTGCAACAGACAATTAACCTCGTCTCGAGGACTGGTAGGTGCTACCAACAGTTAATCTCCTCTCTAGGACTGGTAGCTGCCATAAACATTTAGTCTCGTCTCTAGGACTGGTAGTTGCCACAAACAGCTAATCTAGTCTCTACGACTGGTATTTGCCACAAACAATTAATCTCGTCTCTAGGACTGGTAGTTGCCACAAACAGTTAATCTCGTCTCTAAGACTGGTAGCTGCCACATACAGATAATATGTCTCTAGGACTGGTAGTTGCCACCAACAGTTAATCTCGTCACGAGTACTGGTAGTTGCCACATACAGTTAATCTCGTCTCAAGACTGGTAGTTGCCACCAAGAGTTAATCTCGTCACGAGGACTGGTATTTGCTACCAACAGTTAATCTCGTCCTGAGGACTGGTAGTTGCCACATACAGTTAATCTCGTCTCTAGGACTGGTAGTTGCCACAAACAGTTAATCTCGTCTCTAGGACTGGTAGCTGCCACAAACAGTTAATCTCGTCTCTAGGACTGGTAGTTGCCACATACAGTTAATCTCGTCTCTAGGACTGGTAGCTGCCACAAACAGTTAATCTTATCTCTAGGACTGGTAGTTGCTTCAAACAGTTAATCTCGTCTCTAGGACTGGTAGGTGCTACTATCACTTAATCTCGTCTCTGGGACTGGTAGCTACCACAAATAGTTAATCTCGTCACGAGGACTGGTAGTTGCCACTTACAGTTAATCTTGTCTCTAGGACTGGTAGTTGCCACCAACAGTTAATCTCGTCACTAGGACTGGTAGTTGCCACATACAGTTACTCTCGTCTCCAGGACTGGTAGTTGCCACAAACAGTTATTCTCGTCTCTAGGACTGGTGGTTGCCACAGACAATTAATCTCGTCCCTAGGACTGGTAGTTGCCCCAAACAGTTAATTTCCTCTCTAGGACTGGTGGTTGCCACGTACAATTAATCTTGTCTAAAGGACTGGTAGTTGCCACATACAGTTAATCTTGTCTATAGGACTGGTGGTTGCCACAGACAATTAATCTCGTCTTGAGGACTGGTAGTTGCCACAAGCAACTAATCTCGTCTCTAGGACTGGTAGTTGCCACAAACAGTTAATCTCGTCTCTTGGACTGGTAGTTACCACATACAGTTAATTTCGTCTCGGTCTGGTGATTGCCACAAACAGTTGATCTCGTCTCCAAGACTCGTAGTTGCCACAAACAGTTAATCTCGTTTCTGGGACTGGTGGTTGCCACAGACAATTAATCTCGTCTTGAGGACTGGTAGTTGCCACAGACAATTAATCTCGTCTTGAGAACTGGTAGTTGCCACAAGCAATTAATCTCGTCTCCAGGACTGGTGGTTGCCACAAACAGTTGATCTCGTCTCTAAGACTCCTAGTTGCCACAAACAGTTAATCTCGTTTCTAGGACTGGTGGTCGCCACAAACAGTTAATCTCGTTTCTGAGACTGGTGGTTGCAACAAACAATTAACCTCGTCTCGTGGACTGGTAGGAGCTACCAATAGTTAATCTCCTCTCTAGGACTGGTAGCTGCCATAAACAGTTAGTCTCGTCTCTAGGACTGGTAGTTGCCACAAACAGCTAATCTAGTCTCTACGGCTGGTATTTGCCACAAACAATTAATCTCGTCTCTAGGACTGGTAGTTGCAACAAACAGTTAATCTCGTCTCTAGGACTGGTAGCTGCCACTAACAGTTAATCTCGTCTCTAGGACTGGTAGTTGCCACATACAACTAATATCGTCTCTAGGACTGGTAGTTGCCACCAACAATTAATCTCGTCACGAGGACTGGTAGTTGCCACATACAGTTAATCTCGTCTCTAGGACTGGTAGTTGCCACCAACAGTTAATCTCGTCACGAGGACTGGTAGTTGCCACTAACAGTTAATCTCGTCCTGAGGACTGGTAGTTGCCACATACAGTTAATCTCGTCTCTAGGACTGGTAGCTGCCACAAACAGTTTATCTCGTCTCTAGGTCTGGTAGTTGCCACATACAGTTACTCTCGTCTCTAGGACTGGTAGTTGCCACATACAGCTAATTTCGTCTCTAGCACTGGTAGTTGCCACGAACAGTTAATCTCGTCACGAGGACTGGTAGTTGCCACATACAGTTAATCTCGTCTCTAGGACTTGTAATTGCCACAAACAGTTAATCTCGTCGCTAGGACTGGTAATTGCCAAAAACAGTTAATCTCGTCGCTAGGACTGGTACTTGCCACATACGGTTAATATCGTCATGAGGACTGGTAGTTGCCACATACGGTTTATTTCGTCTCTAGGTCTGGAATTTGCCACACACAGTTAATCTTGTCTCGAGGACTGGTAGCTGCCACAAACAGCTATCCCGTCTCTAGGACTGGTATTTGCCACATACAGTTCATCTCGTCCCGAGGACTGGTATTTGCCACATATAGTTATTCTCGTCTCTAGGAGTGGTAGTTGCCACAAACAGTTAATCTCGTCACGAGGACTGGTAGTTGCACTATACGGTTAATCTCGTCTCTAGATCTGGTAGTTGCCAAAAACAGTTAATCTCTTCTCTAGGATTGGTAGTTGCCACAAACAGTTAATCTTGTCTCTAGGACTGGTAATTGCCACATACTGCTAATCTCGCCTCTAGGACTGGTTGTTGCCACAAACAGTTAATCTCGTCACGAGAACTGGTAGTTGCCGCATACAGTTAATCTCGTCTCTAGGTCTGGCAGCTGCCACAAACAGTTAATCTCGCCTCTAGGACTTGTACTTGCCACAAACAGTTAATCTCGTCTCTAGGACTGGTAGTTGCCGCATACAGTTAATCTCGTCACGAGGACTGGTAGTTGCCACATACGGTTAATCTCGTCTCCAGGTCAGGTAGTTACCAAAACCTTTAATCTTGTCTCTAGGACTGGTAGTTGCCACATACAGTTAATCTCATCTCTAGGACTGGTAGTTGCCACAAACAGTTAATCTCATCTCTAGGACTGGTAGTTGCCACAAACAGTTAATCTCGTCTCTAGGACTGGTAGGTGCTACTATCAGTTAATCTCGTCTCTGGGACTGGTAGCTGCCACAAACAGTTAATCTCGTCTCTAGGACTGGTAGGTGCTACTGTCAGTTAATCTCGTTTCTGGGACTGGTAGCTGCCACAAACAGTTAATCTCGTCACGAGGACTGGTAGTTGCCACTTACAGTTAATCTTGTCTCTAGGACTGGTAGTTGCCACCAACAGTTAATCTCGTCACTAGGACTGGTAGTTGACACATACAGTTAATCTCGTCTCCAGGACTGGTAGTTGCCACAAACAGTTATTCTCGTCTCTAGGACTTGTGGTTGCCACAGACAATTAATCTAATCCCTAGGACTGGTAATTGCCACAAACAGTTTATCTCCTCTCTAGGACTGGTGGTTGCCACATACAATTAATCTTGTCTAAAGGACTGGTAGTTGCCACATACAGTTAATCTTGTCTATAGATCTGGTGGTTGCCACAGACAATTAATCTCGTCTTGAGGACTGGTAGTTGCCACAGACAATTAATCTCGTCTTGAGGACTGGTAGTTGCCACAAGCAACTAATCTCGTCTCTAGGACTGGTAGTTGCCACAAACAGTTAATCTCGTCTCTAGGACTGGTAGTTACCACATACAGTTAATTTCGTCTTGGACTAGTGGTTGCCACAAACAGTTGATCTCGTCTCTAAGACTCGTAGTTGCCACAAACAGTTAATCTCGTTTCTGGGACTGGTGGTTGCCACAGACAATTAATCTCGTCTTGAGGACTGGTAGTTGCCACAGACAATTAATCTCGTCTTGAGAACTGGTAGTTGCCACAAGCAATTAATCTCGTCTCTAGGACCGGTGGTTGCCACAAACAGTTGATCTCGTCTCTAAGACTCCTAGTTGCCACAAACAGTTAATCTCGTCTCTAGGACTGGTGGTCGCCACAAACAGTTAATCTCGTTTCTGAGACTGGTGGTTGCAACAGACAATTAACCTCGTCTCGAGGACTGGTAGGTTCTACCAACAGTTAATCTCGTCTCTAGGACTGGTAGTTGCCACCAACAGCTAATCTAGTCTCTACGACTGGTATTTGCCACAAACAATTAATCTTGTCTCTAGGACTGGTAGTTGCCACATACAGCTAATATCGTCTCTAGGACTGGTAGTTGCCACCAACAGTTAATCTCGTCACGAGGACTGGTAGTTGCCACATACAGTTAATCTCGTCTCTAGGACTGGTAGTTGCCACCAACAGTTAATCTCGTCACGAGGACTGGTATTTGCCACCAACAGTTAATCTCGTCCTGAGGACTGGTAGTTGCCACATACAGTTAATCTCGTCTCTAGGACTGGTAGTTGCCACAAACAGTTAATCTCGTCTCTAGGACTGGTATCTGCCACAAACAGTTAATCTCGTCTCTAGGACTGGTAGTTGCCACATACAGTTAATCTCGTCTCTAGGACTGGTAGGTGCCACAAACGGTTAATCTTATCTCTAGGACTGGTAGTTGCTTCAAACAGTTAATCTCGTCTCTAGGACTGGTAGGTGCTACTATCAGTTAATCTCGTCTCTGGGACTGGTAGCTGCCACAAACAGTTAATCTCGTCAAGAGGACTGGTAGTTGCCACTTACAGTTAATCTTGTCTCTAGGACTGGTAGTTGCATCCAACAGTTAATCTCGTCACTAGGACTGGTAGTTGCCACATACAGTTAATCTCGTCTCCAGGATTGGTAGTTGCCACAAACAGTTATTCTCGTCTCTAGGCTGGTGGTTGCCACAGACAATTAATCTCGTCCCTAGGACTGGTAGTTGCCACAGACAATTAATCTCGTCTTGAGAACTGGTAGTTGCCACAAGCAATTAATCTCGTCTCTAGGACCGGTGGTTGCCACAAACAGTTGATCTCGCCTCTAAGACTCCTAGTGGCCACAAACAGTTAATCTCGTCTCTAGGACTGGTGGTCGCCACAAACAGTTAATCTCGTTTCTGAGACTGGTGGTTGCAACAGACAATTAACCTCGTCTCGAGGACTGGTAGGTGCTACCAACAGTTAATCTCCTCTCTAGGACTGGTAGCTGCCATAAACAGTTAGTCTCGTCTCTAGGACTGGTAGTTGCCACAAACAGCTAATCTAGTCTCTACGACTGGTATTTGCCACAAACAATTAATCTCGTCTCTAGGACTGGTAGTTGCCACAAACAGTTAATCTCGTCTCTAGGACTGGTAGCTGCCACAAACAGTTAATCTCGTCTCTAAGACTGGTAGTTGCCACATACAGATAATATCGTCTCTAGGACTGGTAGTTGCCACCAACAGTTAATCTCGTCACGAGGACTGGTAGTTGCCACATACAGTTAATCTCGTCTCAAGACTGGTAGTTGCCACCAAGAGTTAATCTCGTCACGAGGACTGGTATTTGCCACCAACAGTTAATCTCGTCCTGAGGACTGGTAGTTGCCACATACAGTTAATCTCGTCTCTAGGACTGGTAGTTGCCACAAACAGTTAATCTCGTCTCTAGGACTGGTAGCTGCCACAAACAGTTAATCTCGTCTCTAGGACTGGTAGTTGCCACATACAGTTAATCTCTTCTCTAGGACTGGTAGCTGCCACAAACAGTTAATCTTATCTCTAGGACTGGTAGTTGCTTCAAACAGTTAATCTCGTCTCTAGGACTGGTAGGTGCTACTATCAGTTAATCTCGTCTCTGGGACTGGTAGCTGCCACAAACAGTTACTCTCGTCACGAGGACTGGTAGTTGCCACTTACAGTTAATCTTGTCTCTAGGACTGGTAGTTGCCACCAACAGTTAATCTCGTCACTAGGACTGGTAGTTGCCACATACAGTTAATCACGTCTCCAGGACTGGTAGTTGCCACAAACAGTTATTCTCGTCTCTAGGACTGGTGGTTGCCACAGACAATTAATCTCGTCCCTAGGACTGGTAGTTGCCACAAACAGTTAATCTCCTCTCTAGGACTGGTGGTTGCCACATACAAATAATCTTGTCTAAAGGACTGGTAGTTGCCACATACAGTTAATCTTGTCTATAGGACTGGTGGTTGCCACAGACAATTAATCTCGTCTTGAGGACTGGTAGTTGCCACAAGCAACTAATCTCGTCTCTAGGACTGGTAGTTGCCACAAACAGTTAATCTCGTCTCTTGGACTGGTAGTTACCACATACAGTTAATTTCGTCTCGGTCTGGTGATTGCCACAAACAGTTGATCTCGTCTCCAAGACTCGTAGTTGCCACAAACAGTTAATCTCGTTTCTGGGACTGGTGGTTGCCACAGACAATTAATCTCGTATTGAGGACTGGTAGTTGCCACAGACAATTAATCTCGTCTTGAGAACTGGTAGTTGCCACAAGCAATTAATCTCGTCTCTAGGACTGGTGGTTGCCACAAACAGTTGATCTCGTCTCTAAGACTCCTAGTTGCCACAAACAGTTAATCTCGTCTCTAGGACTGGTGGTCGCCACAAACAGTTAATCTCGTTTCTGAGACTGGTGGTTGCAACAGACAATTAACCTCGTCTCGAGGACTGGTAGGTGCTACCAACAGTTAATCTGCTCTCTAGGACTGGTAGCTGCCATAAACAGTTAGTCTCGTCTCTAGGACTGGTAGTTGCCACAAACAGCTAATCTAGTCTCTACGGCTGGTATTTGCCACAAACAATTAATCTCGTCTCTAGGACTGGTAGTTGCCACAAACAGTTAATCTCGTCTCTAGGACTGGTAGCTGCCACAAACAGTTAATCTCGTCTCTAGGACTGGTAGTTGCCACATACAGCTAATATCGTCTCTAGGACTGGTAGTTGCCACCAACAATTAATCTCGTCACGAGGACTGGTAGTTGCCACATACAGTTAATCTCGTCTCTAAGACTGGTAGCTGCCACAAACAGTTAATCTCGTCTCTGGGACTGGTAGTTGCCACATACAGTTAATCTCGTCTCTAGGACTGGTAGTTGCCACATACAGCTAATTTCGTCTCTAGCACTGGTAGTTGCCACGAACAGTTAATCTCGTCACGAGGAATGGTAGTTGCCACATACAGTTAATCTCGTCTCTAGGACTTGTAATTGCCACAAACAGTTAATCTCGTCGCTAGGACTGGTAATTGCCAAAAACAGTTAATCTCGTCGCTAGGACTGGTACTTGCCACATACGGTTAATATAGTCATGAGGACTGGTAGTTGACACATACGGTTTATTTCGTCTCTAGGTCTGGAATTTGCCACAAACAGTTAATCTTGTCTCTAGGACTGGTAGCTGCCACAAACAGCTATCCCGTCTCTAGGACTGGTATTTGCCACATACAGTTCATCTCGTCACGAGGACTGGTATTTGCCACATATAGTTATTCTCGTCTCTAGGAGTCGTAGTTGCCACAAACAGTTAATCTCGTCACGAGGACTGGTAGTTGCACTATACGGTTAATCTCGTCTCTAGATCTGGTAGTTGCCAAAAACAGTTAATCTCGTCTCTAGGATTGGTAGTTGCCACAAACAGTTAATCTTGTCTCTAGGACTGGTAATTGCCACATACTGTTAATCTCGCCTCTAGGACTGGTTGTTGCCACAAACAGTTAATCTCGTCACGAGAACTGGTAGTTGCCGCATACAGTTAATCTCGTCTCTAGGTCTGGTTGCTGCCACAAACAGTTAATCTCGCCTCTAGGACTTGTACTTGCCACAAACAGTTAATCTCGTCTCTAGGACTGCTAGTTGCCGCATACAGTTAATCTCGTCACGAGGACTGGTAGTTGCCACATACGGTTAATCTCGTCTCCAGGTCAGCTAGTTACCAAAAACGTTTAATCTTGTCTCTAGGACTGGTAGTTGCCACAAACAGTTAATCTCATCTCTAGGACTGGTAGTTGCCACAAACAGTTAATCTCATCTCTAGGACTGGTAGTTGCCACAAACAGTTAATCTCGTCTCTAGGACTGGTAGGTGCTACTATCAGTTAATCTCGTCTCTGGGACTGGTAGTTGCCACCAACAGTTAATCTCGTCACGAGGACTGGTAGTTGCCACATACAGTAAATCTCGTCTCCAGGACTAGTAGTTGCCACAAACAGTTAATCTCGTCTCTATGACTGGTAGTTGCCAAAAAACAGTTAATCTTGTCACGAGGACTGGTAGTTGCCACATACAGTTAGTCTCGTCTCTAGGTCTGGTAGCTGCCACAAACAGTTAATCTTGTCTCTAGGAGTGGTAGCTGCCACAAACAGTTAATCTCGTCTCAAGGGCTGGTAGTTGCCACAAACAGTTAATCTCGTCTCTAGGACTGGTAGGTGCTACTAACAGTTAATCTCGTCTCTAGGACTGGTAGCTGCCACAAACAGTCAATCTCTTCTCTAGGACTGGTGGTTGCAACAGACAATTAATATCGTCTCTAGGACTGGTGGTTGCAACAGACAATTAATCTCGTCTCTAGGACTGGTAGTTGCCACAAACAGGTAATCTTGTCTCTAGGACAGGTAGCTGCCACAAACATTTAATCTCGTCTCTAGGACTGGTAGGTGCTACAGACAATTAATCTCGTCTCTAGGACTGGTAGTTGCCACAAACAGTTAATCTTGTCTCTAAGCCTGGTTGTTGCCACAAACAGTTAATCTCGTCTCTAGGACTGGTAGTTGCCATAGACATTTAACCTCGTCTCTAGGACTGGTAGTTGCCACAAACAGTTAATCTTGTCTCTAGGACTGGTAGTTTTCCACAAACAGTTAATCTCGTCTCTAGGACTGGTAGTTGCCACAAACAGCTATCCCGTCTCTAGGACTGGTATTTGCCACATACAGTTCATCTCGTCCCGAGGACTGGTATTTGCCACATATAGTTATTCTCGTCTCTAGGAGTGGTAGTTGCCACAAACAGTTAATCTCGTCACGAGGACTGGTAGTTGCACTATACGGTTAATCTCGTCTCTAGATCTGGTAGTTGCCAAAAACAGTTAATCTCTTCTCTAGGATTGGTAGTTGCCACAAACAGTTAATCTTGTCTCTAGGACTGGTAATTGCCACATACTGCTAATCTCGCCTCTAGGACTGGTTGTTGCCACAAACAGTTAATCTCGTCACGAGAACTGGTAGTTGCCGCATACAGTTAATCTCGTCTCTAGGTCTGGCAGCTGCCACAAACAGTTAATCTCGCCTCTAGGACTTGTACTTGCCACAAACAGTTAATCTCGTCTCTAGGACTGGTAGTTGCCGCATACAGTTAATCTCGTCACGAGGACTGGTAGTTGCCACATACGGTTAATCTCGTCTCCAGGTCAGGTAGTTACCAAAACCTTTAATCTTGTCTCTAGGACTGGTAGTTGCCACATACAGTTAATCTCATCTCTAGGACTGGTAGTTGCCACAAACAGTTAATCTCATCTCTAGGACTGGTAGTTGCCACAAACAGTTAATCTCGTCTCTAGGACTGGTAGGTGCTACTATCAGTTAATCTCGTCTCTGGGACTGGTAGCTGCCACAAACAGTTAATCTCGTCTCTAGGACTGGTAGGTGCTACTGTCAGTTAATCTCGTTTCTGGGACTGGTAGCTGCCACAAACAGTTAATCTCGTCACGAGGACTGGTAGTTGCCACTTACAGTTAATCTTGTCTCTAGGACTGGTAGTTGCCACCAACAGTTAATCTCGTCACTAGGACTGGTAGTTGACACATAAAGTTAATCTCGTCTCCAGGACTGGTAGTTGCCACAAACAGTTATTCTCGTCTCTAGGACTTGTGGTTGCCACAGACAATTAATCTAATCCCTAGGACTGGTAATTGCCACAAACAGTTTATCTCCTCTCTAGGACTGGTGGTTGCCACATACAATTAATCTTGTCTAAAGGACTGGTAGTTGCCACATACAGTTAATCTTGTCTATAGATCTGGTGGTTGCCACAGACAATTAATCTCGTCTTGAGGACTGGTAGTTGCCACAGACAATTAATCTCGTCTTGAGGACTGGTAGTTGCCACAAGCAACTAATCTCGTCTCTAGGACTGGTAGTTGCCACAAACAGTTAATCTCGTCTCTAGGACTGGTAGTTACCACATACAGTTAGTTTCGTCTTGGACTAGTGGTTGCCACAAACAGTTGATCTCGTCTCTAAGACTCGTAGTTGCCACAAACAGTTAATCTCGTTTCTGGGACTGGTGGTTGCCACAGACAATTAATCTCGTCTTGAGGACTGGTAGTTGCCACAGACAATTAATCTCGTCTTGAGAACTGGTAGTTGCCACAAGCAATTAATCTCGTCTCTAGGACCGGTGGTTGCCACAAACAGTTGATCTCGTCTCTAAGACTCCTAGTTGCCACAAACAGTTAATCTCGTCTCTAGGACTGGTGGTCGCCACAAACAGTTAATCTCGTTTCTGAGACTGGTGGTTGCAACAGACAATTAACCTCGTCTCGAGGACTGGTAGGTTCTACCAACAGTTAATCTCGTCTCTAGGACTGGTAGTTGCCACCAACAGCTAATCTAGTCTCTACGACTGGTATTTGCCACAAACAATTAATCTTGTCTCTAGGACTGGTAGTTGCCACATACAGCTAATATCGTCTCTAGGACTGGTAGTTGCCACCAACAGTTAATCTCGTTACGAGGACTGGTAGTTGCCACATACAGTTAATCTCGTCTCTAGGACTGGTAGTTGCCACCAACAGTTAATCTCGTCACGAGGACTGGTATTTGCCACCAACAGTTAATCTCGTCCTGAGGACTGGTAGTTGCCACATACAGTTAATCTCGTCTCTAGGACTGGTAGTTGCCACAAACAGTTAATCTCGTCTCTAGGACTGGTATCTGCCACAAACAGTTAATCTCGTCTCTAGGACTGGTAGTTGCCACATACAGTTAATCTCGTCTCTAGGACTGGTAGCTGCCACAAACGGTTAATCTTCTCTCTAGGACTGGTAGTTGCTTCAAACAGTTAATCTCGTCTCTAGGACTGGTAGGTGCTACTATCAGTTAATCTCGTCTCTGGGACTGGTAGCTGCCACAAACAGTTAATCTCGTCAAGAGGACTGGTAGTTGCCACTTACAGTTAATCTTGTCTCTAGGACTGGTAGTTGCATCCAACAGTTAATCTCGTCACTAGGACTGGTAGTTGCCACATACAGTTAATCTCGTCTCCAGGATTGGTAGTTGCCACAAACAGTTATTCTCGTCTCTAGGCTGGTGGTTGCCACAGACAATTAATCTCGTCCCTAGGACTGGTAGTTGCCACAGACAATTAATCTCGTCTTGAGAACTGGTAGTTGCCACAAGCAATTAATCTCGTCTCTAGGACCGGTGGTTGCCACAAACAGTTGATCT
The DNA here is from genome assembly GCA_030762935.1 of Hymenopus coronatus. Lineage (NCBI taxonomy): Eukaryota > Metazoa > Arthropoda > Insecta > Mantodea > Hymenopodidae > Hymenopus > Hymenopus coronatus. The sequence goes on along the minus strand of CM060886.1, from coordinate 2,532,993 downwards.
CGCCTCTAAGACTCCTAGTGGCCACAAACAGTTAATCTCGTCTCTAGGACTGGTGGTCGCCACAAACAGTTAATCTCGTTTCTGAGACTGGTGGTTGCAACAGACAATTAACCTCGTCTCGAGGACTGGTAGGTGCTACCAACAGTTAATCTCCTCTCTAGGACTGGTAGCTGCCATAAACAGTTAGTCTCGTCTCTAGGACTGGTAGTTGCCACAAACAGCTAATCTAGTCTCTACGACTGGTATTTGCCACAAACAATTAATCTCGTCTCTAGGACTGGTAGTTGCCACAAACAGTTAATCTCGTCTCTAGGACTGGTAGCTGCCACAAACAGTTAATCTCGTCTCTAAGACTGGTAGTTGCCACATACAGATAATATCGTCTCTAGGACTGGTAGTTGCCACCAACAGTTAATCTCGTCACGAGGACTGGTAGTTGCCACATACAGTTAATCTCGTCTCAAGACTGGTAGTTGCCACCAAGAGTTAATCTCGTCACGAGGACTGGTATTTGCCACCAACAGTTAATCTCGTCCTGAGGACTGGTAGTTGCCACATACAGTTAATCTCGTCTCTAGGACTGGTAGTTGCCACAAACAGTTAATCTCGTCTCTAGGACTGGTAGCTGCCACAAACAGTTAATCTCGTCTCTAGGACTGGTAGTTGCCACATACAGTTAATCTCTTCTCTAGGACTGGTAGCTGCCACAAACAGTTAATCTTATCTCTAGGACTGGTAGTTGCTTCAAACAGTTAATCTCGTCTCTAGGACTGGTAGGTGCTACTATCAGTTAATCTCGTCTCTGGGACTGGTAGCTGCCACAAACAGTTACTCTCGTCACGAGGACTGGTAGTTGCCACTTACAGTTAATCTTGTCTCTAGGACTGGTAGTTGCCACCAACAGTTAATCTCGTCACTAGGACTGGTAGTTGCCACATACAGTTAATCACGTCTCCAGGACTGGTAGTTGCCACAAACAGTTATTCTCGTCTCTAGGACTGGTGGTTGCCACAGACAATTAATCTCGTCCCTAGGACTGGTAGTTGCCACAAACAGTTAATCTCCTCTCTAGGACTGGTGGTTGCCACATACAAATAATCTTGTCTAAAGGACTGGTAGTTGCCACATACAGTTAATCTTGTCTATAGGACTGGTGGTTGCCACAGACAATTAATCTCGTCTTGAGGACTGGTAGTTGCCACAAGCAACTAATCTCGTCTCTAGGACTGGTAGTTGCCACAAACAGTTAATCTCGTCTCTTGGACTGGTAGTTACCACATACAGTTAATTTCCTCTCGGTCTGGTGATTGCCACAAACAGTTGATCTCGTCTCCAAGACTCGTAGTTGCCACAAACAGTTAATCTCGTTTCTGGGACTGGTGGTTGCCACAGACAATTAATCTCGTATTGAGGACTGGTAGTTGCCACAGACAATTAATCTCGTCTTGAGAACTGGTAGTTGCCACAAGCAATTAATCTCGTCTCTAGGACTGGTGGTTGCCACAAACAGTTGATCTCGTCTCTAAGACTCCTAGTTGCCACAAACAGTTAATCTCGTCTCTAGGACTGGTGGTCGCCACAAACAGTTAATCTCGTTTCTGAGACTGGTGGTTGCAACAGACAATTAACCTCGTCTCGAGGACTGGTAGGTGCTACCAACAGTTAATCTGCTCTCTAGGACTGGTAGCTGCCATAAACAGTTAGTCTCGTCTCTAGGACTGGTAGTTGCCACAAACAGCTAATCTAGTCTCTACGGCTGGTATTTGCCACAAACAATTAATCTCGTCTCTAGGACTGGTAGTTGCCACAAACAGTTAATCTCGTCTCTAGGACTGGTAGCTGCCACAAACAGTTAATCTCGTCTCTAGGACTGGTAGTTGCCACATACAGCTAATATCGTCTCTAGGACTGGTAGTTGCCACCAACAATTAATCTCGTCACGAGGACTGGTAGTTGCCACATACAGTTAATCTCGTCTCTAGGACTGGTAGCTGCCACAAACAGTTAATCTCGTCTCTGGGACTGGTAGTTGCCACATACAGTTAATCTCGTCTCTAGGACTGGTAGTTGCCACATACAGCTAATTTCGTCTCTAGCACTGGTAGTTGCCACGAACAGTTAATCTCGTCACGAGGACTGGTAGTTGCCACATACAGTTAATCTCGTCTCTAGGACTTGTAATTGCCACAAACAGTTAATCTCGTCGCTAGGACTGGTAATTGCCAAAAACAGTTAATCTCGTCGCTAGGACTGGTACTTGCCACATACGGTTAATATAGTCATGAGGACTGGTAGTTGACACATACGGTTTATTTCGTCTCTAGGTCTGGAATTTGCCACAAACAGTTAATCTTGTCTCTAGGACTGGTAGCTGCCACAAACAGCTATCCCGTCTCTAGGACTGGTATTTGCCACATACAGTTCATCTCGTCACGAGGACTGGTATTTGCCACATATAGTTATTCTCGTCTCTAGGAGTCGTAGTTGCCACAAACAGTTAATCTCGTCACGAGGACTGGTAGTTGCACTATACGGTTAATCTCGTCTCTAGATCTGGTAGTTGCCAAAAACAGTTAATCTCGTCTCTAGGATTGGTAGTTGCCACAAACAGTTAATCTTGTCTCTAGGACTGGTAATTGCCACATACTGTTAATCTCGCCTCTAGGACTGGTTGTTGCCACAAACAGTTAATCTCGTCACGAGAACTGGTAGTTGCCGCATACAGTTAATCTCGTCTCTAGGTCTGGTTGCTGCCACAAACAGTTAATCTCGCCTCTAGGACTTGTACTTGCCACAAACAGTTAATCTCGTCTCTAGGACTGCTAGTTGCCGCATACAGTTAATCTCGTCACGAGGACTGGTAGTTGCCACATACGGTTAATCTCGTCTCCAGGTCAGGTAGTTACCAAAAACGTTTAATCTTGTCTCTAGGACTGGTAGTTGCCACAAACAGTTAATCTCATCTCTAGGACTGGTAGTTGCCACAAACAGTTAATCTCATCTCTAGGACTGGTAGTTGCCACAAACAGTTAATCTCGTCTCTAGGACTGGTAGGTGCTACTATCAGTTAATCTCGTCTCTGGGACTGGTAGTTGCCACCAACAGTTAATCTCGTCACGAGGACTGGTAGTTGCCACATACAGTAAATCTCGTCTCCAGGACTAGTAGTTGCCACAAACAGTTAATCTCGTCTCTATGACTGGTAGTTGCCAAAAAACAGTTAATCTTGTCACGAGGACTGGTAGTTGCCACATACAGTTAGTCTCGTCTCTAGGTCTGGTAGCTGCCACAAACAGTTAATCTTGTCTCTAGGAGTGGTAGCTGCCACAAACAGTTAATCTCGTCTCAAGGGCTGGTAGTTACCACAAACAGTTAATCTCGTCTCTAGGACTGGTAGGTGCTACTAACAGTTAATCTCGTCTCTAGGACTGGTAGCTGCCACAAACAGTCAATCTCTTCTCTAGGACTGGTGGTTGCAACAGACAATTAATATCGTCTCTAGGACTGGTGGTTGCAACAGACAATTAATCTCGTCTCTAGGACTGGTAGTTGCCACAAACAGGTAATCTTGTCTCTAGGACAGGTAGCTGCCACAAACATTTAATCTCGTCTCTAGGACTGGTAGGTGCTACAGACAATTAATCTCGTCTCTAGGACTGGTAGTTGCCACAAACAGTTAATCTTGTCTCTAAGCCTGGTTGTTGCCACAAACAGTTAATCTTGTCTCTAGGACTGGTAGTTGCCATAGACATTTAACCTCGTCTCTAGGACTGGTAGTTGCCACAAACAGTTAATCTTGTCTCTAGGACTGGTAGTTGCCACAAACAGTTAATCTCGTCTCTAGGACTGGTAGTTGCCACAAACAATTAATCTCGAATCTAGGACTGGTAGTTGCCACAAACAGTTAATCTCGTCACGAGGACTGGTAGTTGCAACAAACAATTAATCTCGTCTCTAGGACTGGTAGCTGCCACAAACAGTTAATCTCGTCTCTAGGACTGGTGGTTGCAACAGACAATTATTCTCGTCTCTAGGACTGGTGGTTGCCACAAACAGTTAATGTTGTCTCTAGGACTGGTAGTTGCCACACACAATTAATCTCGTCTTTAGGACTGGTAGTGGCCACAAACAGTTAATCTCGTCTCTAGGACTGGTAGGTGCTACAAACAGTTAATCTCATCTCTAGGACTGGTGGTTGCAACAGACAATTAATCTCGTCTCTAGGACTGGTAGTTGCCAGAAACAGTTAATCTTGTCTCTAGGCGGGTAGCTGCCACAAACAGTTAATCTCGTCTCTAGGACTGGTAGGTGCTACAGACAACTAATCTCGTCTCTAGGACCGGTAGTTGCCACAAACAGTTAATCTTGTCTCTAAGCCTGGTAGCTGCCACAAACAGTTAATCTTGTCTCTAGGACTGGTAGTTGCCATAGACAATTAATCTCGTCTCTAGGACTGGTAGTTGCCACAAACAGTTAATCTTGTCTCTAGGACTGGTAGTTGCCACAAACAGTTAATCTCGTCTCTAGGACTGATAGTTGCCACAAACAATAAATCTCGTATCTAGGACTGGTAGTTGCCACAAACAGTTAATCTCGTCACGAGGACTGGTTGTTGCCACAAACGAATGATCTCGTCTCTAGGACTGGTAGCTTCCACAAACAGTTAATCTCGTCTCTATGACTGGTGGTTGCACAGACAGTTAATCTCGTCTCTAGGACTGGTGGTTGCCACAAACAGTTAATCTTGTCTCTAGGACTGGTAGTTGCCACAAACAGTTAAATCTCGTCTCTAGGACTGGTCGTTGCAACAGACAATTAATCTCGTCTCTGGGACTTGTAGTTGCCACAAACGATTAATCTTGTCTCTAGGACTGGTAGTTGCCACAAACAGTTAATCTCGTCACGAGGACTGGTAGTTGCCACATACAGTTAATCTCGTCTCTAGGACTGGTGGTTGCAACAGACAATTAATCTCGTCTCTAGGACTGGTAGTTGCCACAAACAGTTAATCTTGTCTCTAGGACTGGTAGGTGCTACAAACAGTTGATCTCGTCTCTAGGGCTGGTATTTGCCACGTACAGTTAATATATAAGCAACCTCTTTAATCGTTTAATGATACATTTCCGTGTAAACTTACTGCATCATATACCTTATAGTTATTCATTTAAAAGGAACAACTGTTCTGTCGTTTTTACTTTTTCTGGCACCTAAGTATATAGTGTACAAAAGGTGTTATATTCCACCCAAAAATTGAATTCGTGATTTCAATGGAAATGTGTTTTGTGGTCCCCTGAGTCCACAAGAGCATGTTTAGAGAAACTCCCGAGTTGTATCTGTGAACAGCATTGCTGAATAACGAAAAGACCATTTTAGAAAGCAAAGTATTTATCTTTAGTATCTTCCTAGGATGCGACAAGAAGATTGTTTTAAACAAAATCCTCCTTACAACAACGTACCCTTCACGTGATATGTTTTTTGAAAATATTGTTTTTGTCAAAAATAGCTCTAAGTATTTTGACTAAAATACCGTGTGTTAAAGATATTTACATCTCAAATAAAGTGTATATTTTAATTTGATGAGAATAGTCTCTGAAGGCGTCTCTATTCTTCATGAATCTCTCAGAATGTTTCATAACGTTAAACTCCAAGAGATCGACAAAAGCTTAACTTACAAAGAATGTAGGTCTCCTTGAAACTCATAATTTATATCACATACATAATTCTTGCTATTAGTTTCAGTTTTGAACTCCCTAACTTTTCTGAAACGGAATCAAGCAAAACGAACCGAACCTCAATTGGATCACAGAGTGATCAGTGTTTAAAAGAATTGACTATCGTTTAGCCGAATGTATTCGCTTCTACATACAAGGAAGCAAGTAATAAAACAATTTCTGCCATTCTTTATCTTGATTTGCATGATATAAATAAAAGAATATTCTTTTGTAAGAATAGTTTTTGTGTGGAACAGATAGAGAAAGTTATGTGAATGGAACACTTTTTTGTTCTGGTTATGTCCGCAATGCAGTAATAGTTCCACTAGGTGGCTGCACTGGGGATGGAATCAGAATATTGTGACTACATAAGCGCCGTACGTGTGTATATGACTTGCTTCGTGAGTTGTAGCTGATTTATTACACTCGTGTTAATGGATACCTGTGCCGGAGGCAAGTTCTTTTGGCACCTTTGGGAGTGGACACTTGAGATTGCTAGCAGGTTCTTTGGCGCCGAGCCCGTGAGTTTCTGACAGTTTGCGACTGTTTCTGAAAAGTTTTCAGTCACGTGATCAAGAGGTATAAAACGGCCAAGGAAACCGTGCCGAGTGTGTTGTATTGCGAGCAACAGTTGAGCGGGAAATTCAGTCGCCGCGAACGTCGAATTGTTACAATTACTGTGAAGGACGACAATTTGTTTGTGAGAGCAGATTTTGTTTGTAATCAGTTTGTGGAATAAATACAGAGAGTTTGTTGAAGCAAAAAGGGAGTGCTTATTACAATGTTTAATTTTTTATCATTCTAAATTTATTTCATAAACAGATAGATGAGATTGGAAACAGAGAGCCAAACTGAAAAACCCCAATGACAAAGAACAGGATTTGAAACACGACTCTGTGGCTTACGTTCAGTTGACAGAAATTTAAAAACTAATTCGAGTTTATCCATGAAGAATTTAGACTTCCAATTAGAAAAAAAAAGAACTCAATAAAGGATCTACATTCTTATCCATTTTGTATAATAATTTTGTAGGTCTATTTCCATGTATTTTTAGCAGAACTAGTCATTAGTGAACATAATCCTTTGCGATTTAAAATACAATAGGACCAAGGATTTATAGAATAACCAACTCTTAGGTCAATTAACGACCTGCCCCTTCTGCTTGTAAGTTTTAATATCGCCATTCATTAGTTTGAATGAATTAATTTCATGTTAATTGTGTTTTTATACTCTTTATAGACCGAAGTTCGATCCCAAGGACCAACATGTGGGATTTGTGGACGACTGAGACACTACATGTCTTGTCACGGCGCTAAGAGTCAGTCAGAAGGGAAATATAAATGAGAAGGAAAGAAAGATTTGAAACACGTCTAAGTAGCCGAGTTGTCACGAGCTGGTAGCACAGTACCGTTAGGGGTAGAGCATTGAGGGTGAGAGTACACTGCCCGAGGGGAACATAACAGCAAAAGAGAAAACAATGCTCCCGCTGGTCAGGCGACTTGGCGTAGAACATCGGCAAAACCAAGATGTGATATTTCGGGTCCATGGTGGAGGAAAATAGTTATTGTAATACTGACCAGAGTACGGACGATATCACAGCATGAACATTAATAAGTAATAATAGTCGCGGTCGGATAAAGTGTAGTTTCAGAGTAGAAAATTAAGAAACGGCTTCTGGGCGGGTTTTCTCTGGGTGCTCCGGCGTCCCCCGCCACTCATTCTACCAGTTGCTCCATCAACATAACTTTGATCAACTTTCCCATCCATTTTACTTGTATTTCCTGTTGCTCACGCACATGCCTGCCGTGGCTCCCCACCAGCACTCTGACCCTAAATATTCCTTGTAGGTCAACACCATAGCCGGGATTTGAACCACGGATCTCCCGATCTCTAGCCGGTTACTCTACCACTGAGCTAACATGGCAACTTGCCGGCATATAATTGAATTTCTCAACTGACTCGCATGTTTCCCGGTAAACCACAAGGTGATCTCAAAATTATTTTAAGATGACAACCCCAATGACGACTTACTATGTTGTAAGTACTTAAGTCCCAGGATTCATAGTATAGCAACTATTATGATCAATTCTTATTGGAATATTTTTTTTCGGGAGGTCCGCGGTTCAAATGGCATTGCATTGTTCAGTCTGACTCATATCCAACTCCAGTCCTACACACGGCTTTTGGGAAAAAACATTATTCAAATACCACTTGAATGTTTTTCGAGTTTGTTTCATTTGGTACACGACGAGAGTCGCTAATCTCCTGGAGCCCGTCTCCAGGTCACAGATGGGCAGCTACTCATTCAATGGCGATCTTGTTAGACGTCCGTTAATGCAAATGAATAACTGTATCGTACGCAATGCTAGTGAGTAATTTTTGTTTCTGTTGTAAAACTTCTATTTAATGTTGCAGATATTCCATGTTCAACACACTTACAAAATGAATGACATGCTCGCTGAGCATATACAGCTTCATTCAGAGCTTCTGTCACAGAATACGAAAAAGAAAACGGAGTATTATGTTTAATTAAATGTTACCTGCTATTCATTTTATTTATGCTACATAATATATAGCATTTGGTATACTGACATTCAAATAAATGCATTACTCTGAGTTGAGTTTTGTTTTCTGTTTTGTTTACTCTGACAGAAATTCTGAATGAAGCTGAATATTCAGAATGGCTGCCTGCCGGGTAGGCACTTTTCTCTAGCCACATGATAGAGTCTTGTAATGTGAGCGTGATCTAAAGATATAAAGTTAGAAATGTAACGCTCCAGCACACGAGCAGACAGGCAATTAGCTCACACAATATTTATATCCCAACCACAAAATCTACCCACATTTTGCGCATTTCATGTTATTTTTTGTAATACTTGATGTTCAAATCTTTTTGTTCTACTGCATTCCGAAGTTGAAATTGCTGGATGCAAATAATTTGTGTTCCTTGTGCTTTTGTCGCGTGTAAGTGTTTTGATTTTGTCTATTTGATTTCGTTTTCCAACAATAAGTATCATAGTTACGTGTTGGTTTTCTGGCTTGTGAAGCCAGTTATCACAAAGAAAGACTTTTTCACAAGTATGGAAAAGACCACTTGGATATTACGCGTACATTAATGTATTCCCTTACAAATATATACAGGATTCAACAAAGCACATACATTAAATCGAGCGATTGCAGTTTCACTTTAGAATGGTACGAAATGATTACAAAATAAACTGCAATTCTACAAAGAAAATGCTAGTCATTTATTATTTAAGAAGTCACCAAACCCGTTAAAACGCACTCAGATGAGTCGATTGCTACTACAACCCAAACATAAGTGCGAATAGACTTTAAGTTCAAATTTAGCGCGCACACGAAGAGGCTCTCATGCTTCAAATGTGGCGCCAAACTCAAAGGTCCTAGAGGAAAAGCAGATCTCATATTTCAAATGTGGCGCCAAACTCAAAGGTCCTAGAGGAAAAGCAGATCTCATATTTCAAATGTGGCGCCAAACTCAAAGGGGCTCTAGGAAAAGCATATTTCATGTTTCAAATGTGGCACCAAACTCAAAGGTGCTCTAGGAAAAGTAGATCTCATGCTTCAAGTGAGGTGCCAAACTCAAAGGGGCTAGAGGAAAAGCAGATCTCATGCTTCAAGTGAGGCGCCAAACTCAAAGCGGCTAGAGAAAAAGCAGATCTCATGCTTCAAATGTGGTGCCAAACTCAAAGGTGCTAGACGAAAAGCATATCTCATGCTTCAAATGCGCCGCCAAACTCAAAGGTGATAGAGGAAAGGAAGATCTCATGTTTCAAATGTGGCGCCAAACTCAAAGGGACTAGAGGAAAAGCAGATCTCATCCTTAAAATGCGCCGCCAAACTCAAAGGGGCTCTAGAAAAAACAGAACTCATGCTTTGATGTGGCGCCAAACCCAAGGGGCTCTAGGTAAAGCAGAACTCATGCTTCAAATGTGGCGCCAAACTCAAAGGGGCTCCAGGAAAAGAACATCTCATGCTTCAAACGTGGCGCCAAACTCAAAGGTACTAGAGGAAAAGCAGACCTCATGCTTCAAATGTGGCACCAAACTCAAAGAGACTAGAGGAAAAGCAGATCTCATGTTTCAAATGTGGTGCCAAACTCAAAGGTGCTAGAGGAAAAGCAGATTTCATGCTTCTAATGTGGCGAAAAAATCAAAGGTGCTAGAGGAAAAGTAGATTTCAAATGTGGCGCCAAACTCAAAGGTGCTAGTGGAAAAGCAGATCTCATGCTTCAAGTGAGGTACCAAACTCAAAGGGGCTCTAGGAAAAACCGAACTCATGCTTCAAATGTGGCACCAAACACAAAGGTGCTACAGGAAAAGCAAATCTCATTCTTCAAATGCGCCGCCAAACTCAAAGGGGCTCTAGGAAAAAAAGAACTCATGCTTTAATTTGGCGCCAAACTGAAAGGTCCTAGAGGAAAAGCAGACCTCATGCTTCAAATGTGGCGCCAAAATCAAAGGGGCTCTAGAAAAAGCAGATCTCATGCTTCAAATGTGGCGACAAGCTCAAAGGGACTAGAGGAAAAGCAGACCTCATGCTTCAAATGTGGCGCCAAAATCAAAGGGACTCTAGAAAAAGCAGATCTCATGCTTCAAATGTGGCGACAAGCTCAAAGGGACTAGAGGAAAAGCAGATCTCATGCTTCAGATGTGGCGCAAAACTCAAAGGGACTAGAGGAGAAACAGATCTCATGCTTCAAATATGGCGCCAAACTCAAAGGGGCTCTAGGAAAAGCAGATCTCATGCTTCAAAGTGGCGCCAAACTCAAAGGGGCTCTAGGAAAAGCAGATCCCATGCTTCAAAATGTGGCGCCAAACTCAAAGGGGCTGGAGGAAAAGCAGATCTCATGATTCAAATGTAGTGCCAAACTCATAGGTGCTAGAGGAAAAGCACATCTCATGCTTCAAATGAGGTGCCAAACTCAAAGGGGCTAGAGGAAAGGCAGATCTAATTTTTCAAATGTGGCGCCAAACTCAAAGGGGCTAGAGGAAAAGCAGATCTCATGTTTCAAATTTGGTGCCAAACTCAAAGGGGCTAGAGGAAGAGCAGATCTCATCCTTCAAATGTGGCGCCAAACTCATAGGTGCTAGAGGAAAAGCAGATCTCATGCTTCAAATGAGGTGCCAAACTCAAAGGGGCTAGAGGAAAAGCAGATCTAATTTTTCAAATGTGGCGCCAAACCCAAAGGGGTTGGAGGAAAAGCAGATCTCATGTTTCAAATGTGGTGCCAAAGTCAAAGGGGTAGAGGAGGAGCAGATCTCATCCTTAAAATGTGGCGCCAAACTCAAAGGGACTAGAGGAAAAGCAGATCTCATGCTTCAAACGTGGCGCCAAACTCAAAGGGACTAGAGGAAAAGCAGATCTCATGCTTCAAACGTGGCGCCAAACTCAAAGTGACTAGAGGAAAAGCAAATCTCATGCTTCAAATGTGGGGCCAAACTCAAAGGGACTAGAGGAAAAGCAATTCTCATGCTTCATAGCTACACAAAGGAATTCCGCCGATTTCACTATGCGGTTAGCGGCAGAAATTGTCCCCAGAAATATGGTTCTCTTTTAGGTTAAGTTTAGGAGTTCTTAGCAATACATTACTCAGCTTTGTTGACTTTTCTAGTGCAGCCAAGACATAAATTATAATTGTGATTAAAGTAAATTTATTCTACTGCCAATCTTCAACGTAAATTAACATTATTTACCTCAAAAGTTGTTTTTACATTAATGTTATATATATATGCATGCTTGGAGCTAAAGTTGCTGTTTAGTTTAATAACACACAAGTTAAAGACCTTGAGACAAAACTTGATAACTGCAGAAATCTCTTAATGCTATAAATAAATACGTGATACGAAATTTCATAGTAAAGAGATAAAACAAAGAGAGTTTGCTTACAATAAATGTAATGAGACGTCAACAGTTCTATTTGTTACATTATATAATAATAATAATAATAATAATAATAATAATAATAATAATAATAATAAGTATGATAATAATAATATCTAATACTATTAATAATAATAATATTTTTCTCGGCAATAATGCCGAATATCCTGCATAATTGCTTGTGTCTGTTTTGTGTTCTAACTGACAGAATCCTTCATTTAATTTTAAGAAAACTTCTGACTTATTTGGTAACACCCATTACTGGAATATCGCGCGAAGTCTAACGAGTGTGCAAACAGACATTCTGGACGTTTTGGGCGTTCCAGCAGGAAATGATACACATACTCCTTTGCTATATCAAATGGAATATACTGGGACCTAACTTTTCCATATAGACAGACACAAATGGTACGAATTAATGGGCAACATTCAATCCTTAGAAAGGTCTAATGTACAATTCTGCCGTCACCAACGGTTTCTTTATATTTGTCGGCAAAATAGACCAAAACATGTCCCTAGACAGACTTGAGCCTCTGGAGTGACTCCGTTACAGTTTTTTTAAATATTCCCTCTTGGCGTCGAGATTTTGCAATTTACTTACTACATAATCAAAGAACTAACTTCCGAGGAAATATCACCTACCAGAATTACAAGCAGAGTTCTCCACATACAGTCTCAAAATCCAAAACAATTATACAAATGAAACTTTCTTCTATTTACTAAGTAAAAAGTGAAACAAGTGTTGTATCACCTTAATTAAGAAACACGTGCACTCATCCTGTATTTGTAATTATATTTTGTACTTATCAGAGCTAATTTTGGTATCAACAATCAGAGAAACGATTATATGGAGATGAAACGTGATCATCGAAAGATAAAATTTATTTGCAACTTAAATGGAACACAGCCGATGTTTGGATCCATCCCACTCAAGTTAGCACGTCATACACAGGATAGGCGTAGTGGAAAAACGGTGTAAATTACTCGAGGGTTAGAGTATAGAGGTGTTCTAAACGAGCGTGTTCATACATCATGCACAATTCCCCATTACAACAGTCCTAACATTTCAGTAATTGAATTTAATAAATCGATAATTACTGTCTATTTTCTAGTGCTAATGACATAAATGTAACGTCAACATAAATGTCCAGCATTACGCGATGGACTGTAGCATGCGTTTGACCTCCTCAATTTCCCGCGACGGCTCAGCATTCCACATTCGTTAGTCAACAGCATCATAGTGAGACCGCCATCAGAGCTGGTCTGAGCTGGAACGGGCTTAACAAGAGGTCAGCGCAGAGATAAACAGAGATGGGTAGCGCTCTCACTCAACGAAAATTATAACCTTCAGGATGTTTCCCTTCTCTCCACCTGGAACTATGTATACTCGCAAAAGAGCCAGCCTGCAGTTAGGTGAGTGAGTGAGTGCGAGAAACAGTGCCATTCTCCGAGCGCTTTCTTGAAATGAGTCCTTGTTAATACCATATCCGCGCTGCTGGTGTTCCATCCCACAGGAGTTCTTTAACATACCAGTAAATCTACTGACATGGGGTTATCAAGCTAGGCCGGGTTTGAGATGAACAAGCCAGCGCCTGAGTAACTGCTGGAGACTCCCCGGATGGCCACTACATCACAACAAGTGAAGAGACAGCTAAAACTGGAAAAAAACTCAGTCTGGAGGAGAAAATAGATAAGCAGGCTGTGGACGTTACAATGACCTGTATAATATGAAGGAAACAAGAAAATATTTCTTTGTGCAATGATCTCGTAGGATGGTCAGGGCCAGTGAGAACTTTCAGTGCCATAAGCAGTTTACAAAGGCTCTATGAGAAACTAAATTCCAAACTCAAGTGAACTAAGAAATGTTCTGCTATAGAATGACAAAACACAGTGCTAAACTGCGAATAAATCATCACATAAAGGCAAATGAACGTCCACATTTTTAATATGGAAAAACACAATTGACAATAAACTTGGATATTTAAACGCAGAAACTTTTCTGATAAGAGAGATAATGTAAAATGAAACAATTAGGCAGCAGTTGTCCATAAGAAAGGACTAGAATAGTGAGAACACTACTCTATATCAATCACTCTCTCCAGCTCCACTTTAAGGAGGAACGGAAAAGGAAAAAATAACAGTCAGAATCTTCTATGGCATTTGTAACAGAGAAGGAAAGAGAAAGGAGGTGCTAATGAAGATAAGTGACAACAGGTGAAGTATAGAATGAAGATAAACGCAAGCAATACAGTCAGTAAAGTTACTGGAAGAGGTACTAAAAAGATACATTGGAGAATTCGAGATGATGTAGTGGAGAAAGTAGAAAAGCTTCCTCAGGATTCTCGGAGATATAATAACAGTGCTAAAGGAAGCTCTTAATAATAAAAGACTGATTTCTTTGGAATTCGTGAAGACGAACGAAAGAAGCGATGGTGTCACCAACTGGCAGCCCTTTGAGTAAAGCCAAGAGCAAACATTCTCGATGCTCCTGCGCATTGCCTACTGCGTAATTAACGCCCAACTACGCGAAAAGCAAAAACAGATAATTCCATTATGTTGTGGCAATATGTAATATTTTGCGTTGGAAGTAAATAAACCACCTTTCATATAGATTTCATAATACACTGTTAGGCTCACGTTTGGTGCATCAATAGCTCTTTTGCATTAGTATTTATACTTCGGATTTGAAGATATACATATTTTTATTTTCTAGCAATAGTGAGTCATGATATAAATAATTACGAACATGCATCTTAACTTGGTTAGTATCATTGGAATCGCATTCTAACCCCAAAAGTAGACATGCGTATAAATGAGAGGGAACTTTCCCTTTAGGTCAGTGAATTTGAACAGCGATCCTGGTAATTAATTGATATCAAATACAATTGGAAAGATACGGTTCTTCTCCTCGGTCCTTATCGTACTCACTCGCATTGGTTGCTAGTGACGTACGTAGAGCGTTGCCGATAACATTTTCTGAATGCAGAACTTTGCCGCAAACTAGCCATATATTCCACCACTTTCTAAAAGTAAAAAATATGCCATAAAGTAGAAGTCTAGGTCTGCGTGTTTGATTGTTTTCAGTTCCCGGAATTTTAAACTGCCACACGACAAACTGTTCCTGCTGTCACGTGTTTGTTTTCAGTTCCCGAAGTTATAAACCTCTACACGACAAACTGCTCCTGCAGTCACGTGTTTGTTTGTTTTCAGTTCCCGAAATTGTAAACTGCCACACGACAAACTGTTCCTGCTGTCACGTGTTTGTTTTCAGTTCCCGAAGTTATAAACCTCTACACGACAAACTGTTCCTGCTGTCACGTGTTTGTTTGTTTTCAGTTCCCGAAGTTATAAACTGCCACAAGACAAACTGTTTCTGTGTCACGTGTTTGTTTTCAGTTCCCGAAGTTATAAACTGCCACAAGACAAACTGTTCCTGCTGTCACGTGATTGTTTTCAGTTCCCGAAGTTATAAACTGCCACAAGACAAACTGTTCCTGCTGTCACGTGTTTGTTTTCAGTTCCCGAAGTTATAAACTGCCACAAGACAAACTGTTCCTGCTGTCACGTGATTGTTTTCAGTTCCCGAAGTTATAAACTGCCACAAGACAAACTGTTCCTGCTGTCACGTGTTTGTTTTCAGTTCCCGAAGTTATAAACTGCCACAAGACAAACTGTTTCTGTGTCACGTGTTTGTTTTCAGTTCCCGAAGTTATAAACTGCCACAAGACAAACTGTTCCTGCTGTCACGTGTTTGTTTTCAGTTCCCGAATTTATAAACTGCCACAAGACAAACAGCTCCTGCAGTCACGTGTTTGTTTGTTTTCAGTTCCCGAAGTTATAAACTGTCACAAGACAAACTGTTCCTACAGTCACCTGTTTGTTTGTTTTCAGTTCCCGAAGTTATAAACTGCCACAAGACAAACTGTTCCTGCTGTCACGTGTTTGTTTTCAGTTCCCGAAGTTATAAACTGCCACAAGACAAACTGTTCCTGCTGTCACGTGTTTGTTTTCAGTTCCCAAAGTTATAAACTGCCACACGACAAACTGTTCCTGCTGTCACGTGTTTGTTTTCATTTCCCGAAGTTATAAACCTCTACACGACAAACTGTTCCTGCAGTCACGTGTTTGTTTTCAGTTCCCGAAGTTATAAAACTCTACACGACAAACTGTTCCTGCTGTCACGTGTTTGTTTTCAGTTCCCGAAGTTATAAACTGCCACAAGACAAACTGTTTCTGTGTCACGTGTTTGTTTTCAGTTCCCGAAGTTATAAACTGCCACAAGACAAACTCTTCCTGCAGTCACATGTTTGTTTTCATTTCCCGAAGTTATAAACCTCTACACGAAAAACTGCTCCTGCAGTCACGTGTTTGTTTGTTTTCAGTTCCCGAAATTGTAAACTGCCACACGACAAACTGTTCTGTGTCACGTGTTTGTTTTCAGTTCCCGAAGTTATAAACCTCTACACGAAAAACTGCTCCTGCAATCACGTGTTTGTTTGTTTTCAGTTCCCGAAATTGTAAACTGCCACACGACAAACTTTTCTGTGTCACGTGTTTGTTTTCAGTTCCCGAAATTATAAACTGCCACACGACAAACTGTTCTGTGTCACGTGTTTGTTTTCAGTTCCCGAAATTGTAAACTGCCACACAACAAACTGTTTTGTGTCACGTGTTTGTTTTCAGTTCCCGAAATTGTAAACTGCCACCCGACAAACTGTTCTGTGTCACGTGTTTGTTTTCAGTTCCCGAAATTATAAACTGCCACACGACAAACTTTTCTGTGTCACGTGTTTGTTTTCAGTTCCCGAAGTTATAAACCTCTACACGAAAAACTGCTCCTGCAATCAGGTGTTTGTTTGTTTTCAGTTCCCGAAATTGTAAACTGCCACACGACAAACTGTTCTGTGTCACGTGTTGGTTTTCAGTTCCCGAAATTGTAAACTAACTGTTCTGTATCACGTGTTTGTTTTCAGTTCCCGAAATTATAAACTGCCACACGACAAACTGTTCTGTGTCACGTGTTTGTTTTCAGTTCCCGAAATTATGAACTGCCACACGACAAACTGTTCCTGCTGTCACGTGTTTGTTTTCAGTTCCCGAAATTATAAATTGCCACACGACAAACTGTTTCTGTGTCACGTGTTTGTTTTCAGTTCCCGAAATTGTAAACTGCCACACAACAAACTGTTTTGTGTCACGTGTTTGTTTTCAGTTCCCGAAATTGTAAACTGCCACCCGACAAACTGTTCTGTGTCACGTGTTTGTTTTCAGTTCCCGAAATTATAAACTGCCACAAGACAAACTGTTCTGTGTCACGTGTTTGTTTTCAGTTCCCGAAGTTATAAACCTCTACACGAAAAACTGCTCCTGCAATCAGGTGTTTGTTTGTTTTCAGTTCCCGAAATTGTAAACTGCCACACGACAAACTGTTCTGTGTCACGTGTTTGTTTTCAGTTCCCGAAATTGTAAACTGCCACAAGACAAACTGTTCTGTGTCACGTGTTTGTTTTCAGTTCCCGAAATTGTAAACTGCCACAAGACAAACTGTTCCTCCTGTCACGTGTTTATTTATGAATGACTAACGGAGCAAACTTGCTCCGTGTGCCACAAAATCATCGCATTGATACGTTAGTGCATGGGTGTGCGTAAAGGTGGTGAAGAATCTTGTAAAAAGAGAACCAAAATAAGTAATGAAGATAATTTAGAAATATTGAGCTAAGAAAGAACAATGCTCAAACTCACTAGTAAAAGGAAGAAAAATTCGTTGAAGATAAGACGCAACTGTGGAAAGAAGAAAAGCATTAGAAGATCGGAAGATAAGTTAACCTAAAAGGTTCATTTGCGAAATAGAATGAGAAAAGAAGAAAAAAAATGGAGGAAGATATATTTGTTTTGAAGTGCTCTTGGACGCCGCAAATTTCTGAACATTGTACATAGAATACTCCAACACGGTTGAAACTTTATCTTTGGGGGATAATTTACTTATAAAGTACTGTTAAATAAATACATAACGTTAACTACAGGCTACCAGCTTGTAATAGAACTAGTCTTTCTTAGGTAATGAACGAATGGTTGATGACGTAAAAATTTGTGAACATGATGGCTTGCCTTTCCCCGCTGACACGTCTGTATATCGTGTGTGTGTACCCCAGCCTTCGTTTTATATCTTGTCACTCTGAGGGAAGAAGGGGCCTTCCCCAAGTTTTAACCCCAAACTGTCAACACGTCTTCCCCACTTAGCGCTGTCTCTATCAAGACAATAACTGTTGTTGCTGAAAAGATGAAAAGGCAACTTACGGGAAATTGTTTATATCACATTCTGCCTGCATGGAGTTTATATCTGTGTACACATGCACCTTCTTCCTTCCTTGAAACACATGAGTTTGTTATATTCCAGGAAAGGAAATGTAGAACATTTAAGGAGTGAAACTATTGAGGCGTCTGGGAATGGAAGGTATGAAGCCTAAAGTTGGAAAGCTTACAGAATGTATGTTGGGCTCTAACTTTTTATTAGATTCCTTAATGTGGTAAACACTGATTATTTCAATTCAGATACAAAACTATTTATAAATGTATGAAACCCAACGGGACGGCTTAGAAGGTAAACCTTCTAGTGGGCTTTGAAATTCTGATTTAACTAGGGTTTTTTCCCGATGTTTTTCATTCGCCAGCTTGAATGTTAATAGCACGATCCAAAGTTCGCTTCGGTCATTACATACCATCAACAAGATACATTAACTGTCCCACCAGTTAAAGTGACGTATACATTAAAACCAGCACATATCATCAACAAGACACATTATATGTCCCAGCAGTTAAAGTGACGTATACATTAAAACCAGCACATATCATCAACAAGATACATTATATGTCCCAGTAGTTAAAGTGACGTATACATTAAAACCAGCACATATCATCAACAAGATACATTGTATGTCCCAGCAGTTAAAGTGACGTATATATTAAAACCAGCACATATCCTCAACAAGACACATTCTATGTCCCTGCAGTTAAAGTGACGTATACATTAAAACCAGCACATATCATCAACAAGACAATTTATATGTTCCAGCAGTTAAAGTGACGTATACATTAAAACCAGCACATATCAACAAGACACATTCTATGTCCCTGCAGTTAAAGTGTCGTATACATTAAAACAAGCACATATCAACAAGACACATTATATGTCTCAGCAGTTAAAGTGACGTATACATTAAAACAAGCACATATCAACAAGACACATTATATGTCCCAGCAGTTAAAGTGACGTATACATTAAAACAAGCACATATCAACAAGACACATTATATGTCTCAGCAGTTAAAGTGACGTATACATTAAAACCAGCACATATCATCAACAAGACACATTCTATGTCCCTGCAGTTAAAGTGACGTATACATTAAAACCAGCACATATCATCAACAAGATACATTATATGTCCCACCAGTTAAAGTGACGTATACATTAAAACCAGCACATATCATCAACAAGATACATTATATGTCCCACCAGTTAAAGTGACGTATACATTAAAACCACCACATATCATCAACAAGATACATTATATGTCCCAGCAGTTAAAGTGACGTATACATTAAAACAAGCACATATCTTCAACAAGACACATTATATGTCCCAGCAGTTAAAGTGACATATACATTAAAACCAGCACATATCATCAACAAGATACATTATATGTCCCAGCAGTTAAAGTGACGTATACATTAAAACAAGCACATATCTTCAACAAGACACATTATATGTCCCAGCAGTTAAAGTGACGTATACATTAAAACCAGCACATATCATCAACAAGATACATTATATGTCCCAGCAGTTAAAGTGACGTATACATTAAAACCACCACATATCATCAACAAGATACATTATATGTCCCAGCAGTTAAAGTGACGTATACATTAAAACAAGCACATATCTTCAACAAGATACATTATATGTCCCACCAGTTAAAGTGACGTATACATTAAAACTACCACATATCATCAACAAGATACATTAACTGTCCCACCAGTTAAGTTGACGTATACATTAAAACCAGCACTTATCATTAACAAGACACATTAAATGTCCCAGCAGTTAAAGTGACGTATACATTAAAACCACCACATATCATCAACAAGATACATTAACTGTCCCACCAGTTAAGTTGACGTATACATTAAAACCAGCACTTATCATTAACAAGACACATTATATGTCCCAGCAGTTAAAGTGACGTATACATTAAAACCACCACATATCATCAACAAGATACATTATATGTCCCAGCAGCTAAAGTGACGTATACATTGAAACCAGCACATATTTTCAACAAGACAATTTATATGTTCCAGCAGTTACAGTGACGTATACATTAAAACCAGCACATATCATCAACAAGACACATTATATTGCCCAGCAGTTAAAGTGGCGTATACATTAAAACTAGCACATATCATCAACAAGACACATTATATGTCCCAGAAGTTAAAGTGACGTATACATTAAAACCACCTTATATCATCAACAAGATACATTATATGTCCCAGCAGCTAAAGTGACGTATACATTAAAACCACCACATATCATCAACAAGACACATTATATGTCCCAGCAGTTAAAGTGACGTATATATTAAAATCACCACATCTCATCAACAAGATACATTATATGTCCCACCAGTACAGTTGACATATACATTAAAACCAGCACATATCATCAACAAGATACATTATATGTCCCACCAGTTAAGTTGACGTATACATTAAAACCACCACATATCATCAACAAGGTACATTATATGTCCCAGCAGTTAAAGTGACGTATACATTAAAACCAGCACATATCATCAACAAGATACATTATATGTCCCAGCAGTTAAAGTGACATATACATTAAAACCAGCACATATCATCAACAAGATACATTATATGTCCCACCAGTTAAGTTGACATATACATTAAAACCACCACATATCATCAACAAGATACATTATATGTCCCACCAGTTAAGTTGACATATACATTGAAACCACCACATATCATCAACAAGATACATTATATATCCTAGCAGTTAAAGTGATGTATACATTAAAACCACCTTATATCATCAACAAGATACATTATATGTCCCAGCAGTTAAAGTGACGTATACATTAAAACCAGCACATATCATCAACAAGATACATTATATGTCCCACCAGTTAAGTTGACATATACATTAAAACCAGCACATATCATCAACAAGACACATTATATGTCCCAGCAGTTAAGTTGACGATTACATTAAAACCAGCACATATCATCAACAAGATACATTATATGTCCCACCAGTTAAGTTGACATATACATTAAAACCACCACATATCATCAACAAGATGCATTATATGTCCAACCAGTTAAGTTGACATATACATTGAAACCACCACATATCATCAACAAGATACATTATATATCCTAGCAGTTAAAGTGATGTATACATTAAAACCACCTTATATCATCAACAAGATACATTCTATGTCCCAGCAGTTAAAGTGACGTATACATTAAAACCAGCACATATCATCAACAAGATACATTATATGTCCCACCAGTTAAGTTGACATATACATTAAAACCAGCACATATCATCAACAAGACACATTATATGTCCCAGCAGTTAAGTTGACGATTACATTAAAACCAGCACATATCATCAACAAGACACATTATATGTCCCAGCAGTTAAGTTGACGATTACATTAAAACCAGCACATATCATCAACAAGACACATTATATGTCCCAGCAGTTAAGTTGACGATTACATTAAAACCAGCACATATCATCAACAAGACACATTATATGTCCCAGCAGTTAAGTTGACGATTACATTAAAACCAACACATATCATCAACAAGATACATTATATGTCCCAGCAGTTAAGTTGACGATTACATTAAAACCAACACATATCATCAACAAGATACATTATATGTCCCAGCAGTTAATTTGACGATTACATTAAAACCAGCACATATCATCAACAAGACACATTCTATGTCCCTGCAGTTAAAGTGACCTATACATTAAAACCAACACATATCATCAACAAGATACATTATATGTCCCAGCAGTTAAGTTGACGATTACATTAAAACCAGCACATATCATCAACAAGACACATTATATGTCCCAGGAGTTAAATTGACATATACATTAAAACCACCACATATCATCAACAAGATACATTATATGTCCCACGAGTTAAATTGACATATACATTAAAATCAGCACATATCATCAACAAGATACATTATATGTCCCAGCAGTTAAAGTGACGTATACATTAAAACAAGCACATATCAACAAGATACATTATATGTCCCACCAGTTAAAGTGACGTATACATTAAAACAAGCACATATCAACAAGATACATTATATGTCTCAGCAGTTAAAGTGACGTATACATTAAAACAAGCACATATCAACAAGATACATTATATGTCCCAGCAGTTAAAGTGACGTATACATTAAAACAAGCACATATCTTCAACAAGATACATTATATGTCCCACCAGTTAAAGTGACGTATACATTAAAACAAGCACATATCTTCAACAAGATACATTATATGTCCCACCAGTTAAAGTGATGTATACATTAAAACCAGCACATATCATCAACAAGATACATTGTATGTCCCAGCAGTTAAAGTGACGTATACATTAAAACAAGCACATATCTTCAACAAGATACATTATATGTCCCACCAGTTAAAATGATGTATACATTAAAACCAGCACATATCATCAACAAGATACATTATATATCCTAGCAGTTAAAGTGATGTATACATTAAAACCACCTTATATCATCAACAAGATACATTATATGTCCCAGCAGTTAAAGTGACGTATACATTAAAACCAGCACATATCATCAACAAGATACATTATATGTCCCACCAGTTAAATTGACATATACATTAAAATCAGCACATATCATCAACAAGATACATTATGTGTCCCAGCAGTTAAGGTGACGTATACATTAAAACCAACGCATATCATCAAGAAGATACATTATATGTCCCAGGAGTTAAATTGACATATACATTAAAACCACCACATATCATCAACAAGATACATTATATGTCCCACCAGTTAAATTGACATATACATTAAAACCAACACATATCATCAACAAGATACATTATATGTCCCAGTAGTTAAAATGACATATACATTAAAACCAGCACTTACCATCAACAAGAAACATTATATGTCCCACCAGTTAAATTGACATATAAATTAAAACCAACACATATCATCAACAAGATACATTATATGTCCCAGCAGTTAAAGTGACGTATACATTAAAACCAACACATACCATCAACAAGAAACATTATATGTCCCACCAGTTAAATTGACATATAATGTTTCTTGTTGATGGTAAGTGCTGGTTTTTATGTATATGTCCCAGCAGTTAAAGTGACGTATATATTAGCAACTGTGTATAAATTGGTTAAAAAGTAATTATTTCTGTAAAGGTATATATAGGTACCTCAATTAAAAGTAAGTATATCCAAAAACTAATCTTGGTGATGATTGGATGCACACTGATTAACGTTAGAAGACAATAATTTGTTTATAACACACAACTGTTTTGTGGACCTGTATGCATGGGGCTAGTGGATCATTGCTTAGCAACTCATTATAATTAGAGCATTGTGCATAATTTTGAATGAAATGACTACTTATTATCAGTATAAAGAAGGCATTTTTACATCAATTTTTCACCTTATCGTCTTTCACGTTTCACAAATCACTTATTAAAATATTCATTGGGAATGGAACGAGGTCTTTACTACAGTTGCAGCCTAAATTATGTTTATAGCGTCATAAATGCAACGTTTCAAAGTTTTTCTCTTGATTCACTCGTAAGCAAAGAATTGTATGCAGCAGCTAATTCTGAATAAGAAAGGATTTCCAGTAAGTAAACGGAAATGTAACGTGACAAGAAACAAAGGCGAAGCGCTTCTATTCACATCTGAATACAATGCTTCACTTGTCACCCACCTGTGCTTTCTATGTTCTAGCAATGGACATCTGTCAAGAAGTTCAAGCTGGAAAATGAGAAACGCTGCTGCAATAATGAACTTCTGAATATGCATTAACTAATACTGCAGGCAACTTAGCGATTAAGTTTTAGTCTTATATCTATGTATTTATAAGAACGCAGCATCTGTAACATGTAAAAGGAAACTTCGATCCTTTCTTGTTTTGTCTCTGTGTTTGCAGTTGCTTTTTTATGGTTATCGAATAAAGGCTATAT
Organism: Hymenopus coronatus; assembly: GCA_030762935.1. Classification (NCBI taxonomy): domain Eukaryota; kingdom Metazoa; phylum Arthropoda; class Insecta; order Mantodea; family Hymenopodidae; genus Hymenopus; species Hymenopus coronatus. Next base: position 2,509,055 of record CM060886.1, on the reverse strand, counting down.
CTCAAAAGTGCAATAGATCTCGCAGCATATATCTTAACTCGGGGATTTGCTTTGCGGCGATCAGGTTAACCTGATACGTTTGTTCCTTTCACCAGTCAGCTTTCATTTTCACATTGATTTTTGGTTGCATTTCTCTTCGTGTGGTTCTTTGTGATATATTAAACTTTATTTCTCGTCTGTGTTGATAGACCTTTGTTTTCCCTGCTTGTTGGTTGTTTCTCACTTTCCCTTTATATTTGTTCTTTTCACTCCGTTCTCTGTACTTTCTGCATTCATGTGTTTTGTTTCCTGTCATACTCAGTGTTTATCCCCAGCCATTCTCAGAATGAAGGTATTTTTACATTGTGATACTATTCATTGCTGTATTTCCATATTTCGTCCCATTTCATTTCATAAACGTTGAATGGGGAAGCATCTCTTTGTATAGAAGTGATGTTTCTTATTATTTCTTTGTGGGACTCTTGCTGAGAAACTGCCCTTGAGCATGCGTGCCAATGAATGTAAGTGTAAATATATTTATTTATTTGATGCGCAGAGTGGTTGCCATTACACTGCCGCGCATGCAGCAACAATGCTCTGATCCACACTGTATTGTAAGTAGTATTTGTTCTCTCTTTCCAGTTCCACTACCTAAAGCTGACCTAATTGCTTGTTATATTTGCTGAACAATCCACTTATAGCATTTTCCTGCCAGATTTGAACCATTTTCTGAAATATGAGCAGTCGTTAGCTAGTTGAGTGTCACCATTGGACGGTATACCATTTCTAAACCCTTTCATCAGCTCATAAGTGGGGTCGAAATGTCCCTATTCTGGCCATGCTAACGTTCACCCTTAACAGAACATGTCTTTAAGGTAAAGCGCAATTTTTCAAGGTATATTCGGCAATCCGTTACTCTTCATTCATGAAAAATAGAATACTTCTGTTCATTAGAAGGAACGCTATGATTTTATAAATAAAACTCTTTTAATTTTATTGAAAATGGTTATTTTTAAATTTAAAAATATCACTAATGCATAAAATAAAAACGCTTTTCGTTAAAATAAAGCGCATTTAGGTTTGAATGTGTGCTAAAACGTCAATAAATTTTTGAGATAGTGCGACATTTAAAGGTTTATTGCTTCAGAAATTACTTCAAAATATAAAATTTAAAGAAAAGTGAAACCTAACTTTCCAAACACAGCTTCTCACAGTAGCTGGAGACTGCCGCATAAGTAAACATAACAGGATGCCAATACTGCAAATAGCTAAGTAAAACTTTCCGATCACATTAAAGAATATTTTTCTCTAACACTAATATTTATAAAGTTATTGATGTTTACCAAGTGACGTATGTAAATGTTCTAAAAATACTACGCAGGATTATTTACAACAATATTGTTAAACTATTTACAATTATCGTACCTCTATGAAAAACATACCAAAATAAGCGGGAGATTAAAGACATTCTTGTGCAAATAAAATATGAAAATAGAAAACATTTCTCAAAATACCATTTCGACCGACCTTAATCATGCAGTGCCTTTAAGTTTCTCTTTGCTAATCTTATGTATAC
>CM060886.1:2342500-2505000 GCA_030762935.1 Hymenopus coronatus | reverse complement strand
AAACTAACATGAGTATTTTAGATAATGCTGCAGAAGCAAACGCATTTTCAGGATATCTATAAAACGAAAAATACACAAAATTCCTAACCTGTCAACCACAAATTGTGCCAAATAGGTATTCACGAATACTTTCAGTTGAAAAGAAAATTTGGGTTAATCCCCATACCTTAACAAACTTATCAATATCCACTGGATAAAGCGTTTCCGACATGAAACTTAGGGATGAAACAGCTACTCGAAATGGTGACGAGTTCACGACCGACTGTCCGGAGATAGATAACCTTAGCTCTAGGTATGGTACAAGTCTACAGATTTACTTGGTGCATTTGTATCTAATGGGCTGTGAGGAGATAGATAGCCTTAGCTCATGGTATGGTACATGCCTGCAGATTTACTTGGTGCATTTGTATCTAATGGGCTGCGAGGAGATAGATAGCCTTAGATCTAGGTGTAGTATATGCTTACAGATTTACATGGTGCATTTGTCTCTAATGTGCTGTGAGGAGATAGAAAGCCTTAGATCTAGGTGTAGTATATGCTTACAGATTTACTTGGTGCATTTGTATCTAACGGGGCATGTCTAGACCTAAAGTGACTTACGGTAGTATTCGTTAGCCCATCGAGGGTTCCAACTGTCAACATTTTGTAGAGAAGATTCTCTAACTATGAAGAACAATCGATAACATTTAAGTGTTCTAGTATTTTGAATTTGTTTTTATTAACTTTATACGTTTTGAAAATTTCCTTTATTATTTAAAGCCTTAGTGAAGTTTCTTTTTCAACATAATTAGAAAGAAAACTAAGGATCGAAGACTAAAGAACACATCAAATGAACTCTCGTTTGTTCTTCATTCGTATACCTTTTAGTTTACTCCTAAACTTATTGGAGTGACAAACACTGAAATAACTTTGCACCTTGTTGAATAATATACATAAAGACGAAACAAAAGTGCACGCAGACTGTGGGACTCGAACCCCTGACCTGCTGGAGGTGAGGAGGGAACATGAAACTAACCAGTCGAGCTACAATCATTGCGCCCGCTTGCCCCGTTAAAACTTGTAGGTATAGTGTCCCACATGTCTCCCTCTCCGCTTCTATCTCTTTATAACGGTTGTGTGACTTCTTTTTGTAGCTTAAGCCGTTCGTTTAACCTCAATACATTATAATTTACGTTGCAGGACGCATGACAGTGATTCTATTGATATAACTTGTAGGTATAGTGTCCCACATGTCTCCCTCTCCGCTTCTATCTCTTTATAACTGTTGTGTGACTCCTTTTTGTAGCTTAAGCCGTTCGTGTAGCCTTATACATTATAATTCACGTTGTGGAACATATGACAGCGATCCTAGTGATATAACATGTAGGTATAGTGTCCCACATGTCTCCCTCTCCGCTTCTATCTCTTTATAACTGTTGTGTGACCACTTTTTGTAGCTTAAGCCGTTCGTTTAACCTCAATACATTATAATTCACGTTGTGGAACACATGACAGCGATCCTAGTGATATAACTTGTAGGTATAGTGTCCCACATGTCTCCCTCTCCGCTTCTATCTCTTTATAACTGTTGTGTGACCACTTTTTGTAGCTTAAGCCGTTCGTGTAACCTTATACATTATAATTCACGTTGTGGAACACATGACTGCGATCCTAGTGATATAACATGTAGGTATAGTGTCCCACATGTCTCCCTCTCCGCTTCTATCTCTTTATAACTGTTGTGTGACTCCTTTTTGTAGCTTAAGCCGTTCGTGTAACCTCATTCATTATAATTTACGTTGTGGAACACATGACTGCGATCCTAGTGATATAACATGTAGGTATAGTGTCCCACATGTCTCCCTCTCCGCTTCTATCTCTTTATAACTGTTGTGTGACTCCTTTTTGTAGCTTAAGCCGTTCGTTTAACCTCAATACATTATAATTCACGTTGTGGAACACATGACTGCGATCCTAGTGATATAACATGTAGGTATAGTGTCCCACATGTCTCCCTCTCCGCTTCTATGTCTTTATAAATGTTGTGTGACCACTTTTTGTAGCTTAAGCCGTTCGTTTAACCTCAATACATTATAATTTACGTTGCAGGACGCATGACAGTGATTCTATTGATATAACATGCACTGTAACAAGGGTTATTAAGCGCATACTTTTGGAATGGACGCAACTATTGGCGATAATGTCTATTTTCCAATGAAGAGCAGGCTAGATTTGCATGGTTATCAAATGACCGACAAGTACGGTAATTTCGACCTTATTACTTTCAGAGTATGAAGTGTTGCCTATCTCCAAAAATAATAAGGAACAGGTGAACCACCTTGTGTATACCTCCCTTTCTTACGACCATTTTATCTGCACACAGAAAGTCAAAGAGCTTTTATCCACTATTGCACTAAGGAATTTTTGTATTTCTATGCCCTCAAATGTTTTCTTGCAGTTTCCAGAACCCATTTACGTTATTTTTCTCCTTCACTTGCTCATTCATCACTTTTAAACTCTTCTCTTGATATTCTAAAACATTGCTTTAAATCTACATAATATTTAATCAGCATGCATATGATTTATGTTAATAGCGGTAATGTACACGGCAGCAGTCAATGGTCCTATTTTAGAGCAAACATTCAAGCTGGGAGTTAGACAGGGTTCTGAAATGGTCATTTGTATATGGACAATTTTATCTAATTGGTGGATACTGGAAATAAATATCAATGACACTTGGTAAAAATAACTTGATCATGACACTCCTGTATGGAGATGACCTAAGGATTTTATCTGATAACAAAGTCAGCTACAAATGTATTAAATGAAATAGTGAACAAATATTATAGACCCAATCGCCCCAAACAAAACCAAAGTGACAGATTTTGAAGGTAATACTCCAGTAGTTTAAAAAACAAATCTGACTTGTGCCATTCATATGGCTTTCTCTACATCCCTGTAACAAATTATTGTTAAAAAGCTAATGCTTCTATTTACTCATGCTAATCGAGAAAAAATTAGCAGAAATACTCTTATTACTTGTAAGTAATAGTTGTAATTACTTGTAAGTAGAAGCGAAATAATGGAGTACCAATAGTTAAAGTGATAATCAACAGTTGATTGCTATGTGACTGAAGTTGCTTTGTTTGTATCGATATGAGTTGACAAATACCCGTATGAGAAAAGTGTTAATTTTTTCAAAGCTGAAACCAAAAACTAGGAATATCTACAAGACGATCAACTTCACAAACAAATTTTATATAATATAAATTGTGTGTTTTAAAGTGCTCTACATCTTTTGTGCGGTAAATTTTTGTCCATCTCTTACGATTTAGCAGTTATTGCAAAATTCCGTAAAATTGACACAGAATAAAGTAGTCTTCAGAGGCTATTCCCAGAAAATTCAAGATATACATTTTATTTGTCAGGTAAATACCTTAAACATACGATATTTTAATCAAAACCATTAGACCCATTTTTAAGAAAATTAAACTTTTGGAAAAAAGTTCCATGTAAAGGGTAGTTGGCGGTGGGGGATTTTCTTTAAAATCTTTGTGTCGCATCCGTATAAGATACCAAACTTAAATATCAAGTTTTATTTTTAATGGAATTTTCGTTTTTGAGCTATGCGGCCCATAGACACACACACGGAAATTTTTCTAAAAATGTTTTTTTTTGTTTTTTTTATTCAGGGAGTCTCAAAACATATACTTCCGGTGAAACCTCGGCATCGAATTTTTGGGTGACTTACAATACCTTCTCTATACACTATGTACATAGTACGTGTAGAAAAAGTAATAATTATTAAGAACAAATTATACAACATATACAGTTTTAATCGGTTGCAAAATATCAAATGAGGTGGCAGTAGACGACCGACATAAAATAAACGAATTTAATAAAATAAAATTGAACAACTAAAAACTAAAGGAGTAAAGACACATTTATTATATGTCATAAGACAGTTGCTTCACTCTTATGTTTGTATAACAGCAGAAGCTGGAGTTTAGTGAAGAGAGCTCAATACAAACATTGATTCCTTTATTATCAAACAGGAGTTTGGTTTTTATTTACATTTATATAACATTGTTGGTGAACTTGTTCAGTTGTCAAATATTGTAAAGATCTGACTCTTCCGAACACTTCACGCAGAGTGTGCTTCAACACTTTTATTGTATTTGTGAAGTGAGTAATCGGATTGACAAATATTGTAAAGATCTGACTCTTCCGAACACTTCACGCAGAGTGTGCTTCAACACTTTTATTGTATTTGTGAAGTGAGTAATCGGATTGACAAATATTGTAAAGATCTGACTCTTCCGAACACTTCACACATAGTGTGCTTCAACACTTTTATTGTATTTGTGAAGTGAGTAATCGGATTGTCAAATATTGTAAAGATCTGACTCTTCCGAACACTTCACGCAGAGTGTGCTTCAACACTTTTATTGTATTTGTGAAGTGAGTAATCGGATTGTCAAATATTGTAAAGATCTGACTCTTCCGAACACTTCACGCAGAGTGTGCTTCAACACTTTTATTGTATTTGTGAAGTGAGTAATCGGATTGTCAAATATTGTAAAGATCTGACTCTTCCGAACACATCACACATAGTGTGCTTCAACACTTTTATTGTATTTGTGAAGTGAGTAATCGGATTGTCAAATATTGTAAAGATCTGACTCTTCCGAACACTTCACGCAGAGTGTGCTTCAACACTTTTATTGTATTTGTGAAGTGAGTAATCGGATTGTCAAATATTGTAAAGATCTGACTCTTCCGAACACTTCACGCAGAGTGTGCTTCAACACTTTTATTGTATTTGTGAAGTGAGTAATCGGATTGTCAAATATTGTAAAGATCTGACTCTTCCGAACACTTCTCGCAGAGTGTGCTTCAACACTTTTATTGTATTTATGAAGTGAGTAATCGGATTGTCAAATATTGTAAAGATCTGACTCTTCCGAACACTTCACGCAGAGTGTGCTTCAACACTTTTATTGTATTTGTGAAGTGAGTAATCGGATTGACAAGGAGAAGCAGTAATTACATAAACTACATGGATGAAACGACTGTCAACTTTAGGCATTCGCATGCCGGAAGAAGAGAGCTTTAAGGAACAAACCTGGGTAGTCTGGTGGTGGCGTGTCTGCCTCACATTCAACAGGTCGTGAGTTCCAATCTCGCTTGGGGTGAGTTACCCGTATAAGGATTTTTCGGGGTTTCCCTTATCCTGAGAAGACGAATGTCGAGTAACTTTAAGCTCCATGGAGCCCGAGATCAGTTGGGCATAATTTCACCAATTTCATTCATCGTCTGATATGACCAACCATGTTAAAGGACGTTAAACCAAAAAAAAAAAAAAAAAAATCGTGGCTAAACATAGAAAGGTGTTACAGGACATGGACAGGCCAATTTGGAGACCTAACTGCAATAAGCCTTCATTTCGACTCGTCTGAATTAGAGTACAGCAGCGTACTCAACCACAAATGTGAAGCAGAATTGGAGAGGCAGCGTGGTAGCTTATACGTAACCAGGCAAAGTACTTGCTTCCTGCCACTACAGTTGATTGAGCTGTAACGTGGATGTGCATTCAAGCTTGAGCCGGTGTGCAGCATGTAGACACATGTGAGTCGCGAGTTATTCGCTGCTTTTTGGCGCGCACAAACAGTGAAATATCCTGGGCTTTTGTATGCACTAAAAGAAGCACCCCCGGAAATATTTCCCTTAACACCACTTCCTCTAGACGTACGAGATGTATTGCCATCTTAGCTGATTGTGTGTGTGTTTCTGTGTGTGTGTGTGTCTGTGTGTGTCTATGTGTCTCTGTGGAGTGTCTGTGTATTTCTTTGTGTATGTGTGTGCCTGTGTGTCTCTGTGTTTATCTGCGTGTGTGCCTCTGTGTATATGTGTGGCTGTGTTTGTGTGTATGTGTGAGTGTGTCCGTCTGTGTCTTTGTGTGTGTCTGTGTATTTCTGTGTGTGCCTTTGTGTGCCTTTGTGTACCTATGTGTGTCTGTGTGTCTCTGTGTGTGTCTGCGTGTGTCTGTGTGTCTCTGTGGAGTGTCTGTGTGTTTGTCTGAGTATGTGTGTGTCTGTGTGTCTCTGTGTGTGTGTCTCTGTGTGTGTCTATGTGTGTCTGTGCGTGTCTGTGCGTTTCTGTGTGTGTCTGTGTGTGTCTGTGTGTCTGTGTGTTTGTCTGTGTATGTGTGTGTCTCTGTGTGTGTCTGTGTGTCTGTGCGTGTCTGTGTGTCTGCGTGTCTCTGTGTGTGTCTGTGTGTGTCTGTGTGTATCTGTGTGTCTCTATGTGTGTCTGTGGAGTGTCTGTGTGTGTCTGTGTGTGTCTGTGGAGTGTCTGTGTGTCTCTGTGTGTCTCTATGTGTGACTGTGTGTGTGTATCTTTGTGTGACTGTGTGTGTGTATCTTTGTGTGTCTCTGTGTGTCTGTGTGTGCCTCTGTGTATGTCTGTGTATCTATGGAGTGTCTGTGTGTCTCTGTGTGTCTCTATGTGTGTATGTGTGTGTCTGTGGGGTGTCTGTGTGTCTATGGGTGTCTGTGTGTGTCTGTGTGTCTGTGCGTGTCTGTGTGTCTGCGTGTCTGTGTGTCTGCGTGTCTCTGTGTGTGTCTGTGTGTGTCTGTTTGTCTGTGTGTTTGTCTGTGTATGTGTGTGCCTCTGTGTATGTCTGTGTGTGTCTATGGAGTGTCTGTGTGTCTCTGTGTGTCTCTATGTGTGTCTGTGGAGTGACTGTGTGTCTGAGTGTGTCTGTGGAGTGTCTGTGTGTCTGTGTGTGTCTGTGTGTGTCTGTGTGTCTGTGTGTCTGTGGTGTGTCTGTGTGCCTCTATGTGTGTCTGTGGAGTGTCTGTGTGTGACTACGGAGTGTCTGTGTGTCTCTGTGTGTGTCTGTGTGTCTCTGTGTGTCTCTGTGTGTCTGTGCAGAATCTGTGGGTCTCTGTGTGTCTGTGTGTCTCTATGTTTGTCTGGGGAGTGTCTGTGTGTCTCCGTGTGTCTGTGTGTGTATGTGGAGTGTCTGGGTGCCTCTGTGTGTTTCTATGTGTGTCTGTGGAGTGTCTCTATGTGTGTCTGTGTGTGTCTGTGTGTGTCTGTGTCTCTGTGTGTGTCTGTGTGTCTGTGTGTGTCTGAGGAGTGTCTGGGTGTCTCTGTGTGTCTCTATGTGTGTCTGTGTGTGTCTGTGTCTCTGTGTGTGTGTCTGTGTATCTCTAAGTGTATCTCTGGAGTGTCTGTGTGTCTCTGTGTGTCTGTGGAGTGTCTGTGTGTCTCTGTGTGTGTCTGTGAAGTGTCTGTGTGTCTATGTGTGTCTGTGTGCCTGTGAGTGTCTATGTGTCTGTGTGTGTCTGCGGAGTGTCTTTGTTTCTCTGTGTGTGTCTGTGGAGTGTCTGTGGAGTGTCTGTGTGTCTGTGTGTGTCTGTGGAGTGTCTGTGTGTCTCTGTATGTCTGTGGAGTGTCTGTGTGTCTGTGTGTGTCTGTGTGTGTCTGTGTGTCTGTGTGTCTGCGTGTCTCTGTGTGTGTCTGTGTGTCTATGTGTGTCTGTATGTGTCTGTGTGTCTCTATGTATGTCTGTGTGTATCTGTGTGTGTCTGTGTGTCTCTATGTGTGTCTGTGTATCTCTGTGTCTCTATGTGTGTTTGTGTGTCTCTATGTGTGTCTGTGTGTCTCTATGTGTGTCTGTGTGTCTCTGTGTGTGTCTGTGTGTCCCTATGTGTGTCTGTGTGTCTCTATGTGTGTCTGTGTGTCTCTGTGTGTGTCCGTGTGTCTGTGTGTCTCTATGTGTGTCTGCGTGTCTATGTGTGTCTGTGTGTCTCTGCGTGTGTCTGTGGAGTGTCTGTGTGTCTCTGTGTGTCCCTATGTGTGTCTGTGTGTCTCTATGTTTGTCTGTGTGTCTCTATGTGTGTCTGTGTGTCTGTGTGTGTGTCTGCGTGTCTATGTGTGTCTGTGTGTCTCTGCGTGTGTCTGTGGAGTGTCTTTGTGTCTCTGTGTGTCCCTATGTGTGTCTGTGTGTGTCTGTGTGTCTCTGTGTGTCCCTATGTGTGTCTGCGTGTCTATGGAGTGTCTGTGTGTCTCTGTGTGTCTCTATGTGTGTCTGTGGAGTGACTGTGTGTCTGAGTGTGTCTGTGGAGTGTCTGTGTGTCTGTGTGTGTCTGTGTGTGTCTGTGTGTCTGTGTGTCTGTGGTGTGTCTGTGTGCCTCTATGTGTGTCTGTGGAGTGTCTGTGTGTGACTACGGAGTGTCTGTGTGTCTCTGTGTGTGTCTGTGTGTCTCTGTGTGTCTCTGTGTGTCTGTGCAGAATCTGTGGGTCTCTGTGTGTCTGTGTGTCTCTATGTTTGTCTGGGGAGTGTCTGTGTGTCTCCGTGTGTCTGTGTGTGTATGTGGAGTGTCTGGGTGCCTCTGTGTGTTTCTATGTGTGTCTGTGGAGTGTCTCTATGTGTGTCTGTGTGTGTCTGTGTGTGTCTGTGTCTCTGTGTGTGTCTGTGTGTCTGTGTGTGTCTGAGGAGTGTCTGGGTGTCTCTGTGTGTCTCTATGTGTGTCTGTGTGTGTCTGTGTCTCTGTGTGTGTGTCTGTGTATCTCTAAGTGTATCTCTGGAGTGTCTGTGTGTCTCTGTGTGTCTGTGGAGTGTCTGTGTGTCTCTGTGTGTGTCTGTGAAGTGTCTGTGTGTCTATGTGTGTCTGTGTGCCTGTGAGTGTCTATGTGTCTGTGTGTGTCTGCGGAGTGTCTTTGTTTCTCTGTGTGTGTCTGTGGAGTGTCTGTGGAGTGTCTGTGTGTCTGTGTGTGTCTGTGGAGTGTCTGTGTGTCTCTGTATGTCTGTGGAGTGTCTGTGTGTCTGTGTGTGTCTGTGTGTGTCTGTGTGTCTGTGTGTCTGCGTGTCTCTGTGTGTGTCTGTGTGTCTATGTGTGTCTGTATGTGTCTGTGTGTCTCTATGTATGTCTGTGTGTATCTGTGTGTGTCTGTGTGTCTCTATGTGTGTCTGTGTATCTCTGTGTCTCTATGTGTGTTTGTGTGTCTCTATGTGTGTCTGTGTGTCTCTATGTGTGTCTGTGTGTCTCTGTGTGTGTCTGTGTGTCCCTATGTGTGTCTGTGTGTCTCTATGTGTGTCTGTGTGTCTCTGTGTGTGTCCGTGTGTCTGTGTGTCTCTATGTGTGTCTGCGTGTCTATGTGTGTCTGTGTGTCTCTGCGTGTGTCTGTGGAGTGTCTGTGTGTCTCTGTGTGTCCCTATGTGTGTCTGTGTGTCTCTATGTTTGTCTGTGTGTCTCTATGTGTGTCTGTGTGTCTGTGTGTGTGTCTGCGTGTCTATGTGTGTCTGTGTGTCTCTGCGTGTGTCTGTGGAGTGTCTTTGTGTCTCTGTGTGTCCCTATGTGTGTCTGTGTGTGTCTGTGTGTCTCTGTGTGTCCCTATGTGTGTCTGCGTGTCTATGTGTGTCTGTGTGTCTCTGCGTGTGTCTGTGGAGTGTCTGTGTGTCTCTGTGTGTCCCTATGTGTGTCTGTGTGTGTCTGTGTGTCCCTATGTGTGTCTGTGTGTCTCTATGTGTGTCTGTGTGTCTGTGTGTGTGTCTGTGTGTCTATGTGTGTCTGTGTGTCTCTGTGTGTGTCTGTGTGTCTCTATGTGTGTCTGTGTGTCTCTATGTGTGTCTGTGTGTCTCTGTGTGTCTCTATGTGTGTCTGTGTGTGTCTGTGTGTCCCTATGTGTGTCTGTGTGTCTCTATGTGTGTCTGTGTGTCTCTGTGTGTGTCTGTGTCTCTATGTGTGTCTCTATGTGTGTCTGTGTGTGTGTCTGCGTGTCTATGTGTGTCTGTGTGTCTCTGCGTGTGTCTGTGGAGTGTCTGTGTGTCTCTGTGTGTCTGTGTGTCTCTATGTGTGTCTGTGTGTCTCTGCGTGTGTCTGTGGAGTGTCTGTGTCTCTATGTGTGTCTGTGTGTCTCTATGTGTGTCTGTGTGTCTCTGCGTGTGTCTGTGGAGTGTCTGTGTGTCTCTGTGTGTCTCTATGTGTGTCTCTGTGTGTGTCTGTGTGTCTCTGTGTGTCTTTGTGTGTGTCTGTGGAGTGTCTGTGTGTTTACGGAGAACGTCACATTCCCTATTGTTAGTGTTTATTGAACGTATAATAATATATGTATAATAATATGTTATGATCTTCTATAAAATAATGTAATAGCACACATAAATGGATATTTCACTTTTCAAAATAATTCGAAACAATTAGTGAGAACAGAATCTTGGCATATACTCAGGCTCATAATATATAAAGGAGCAAAATGAGGTATAATTAATAAATCCTAAAATTCCTTGCTATGTAAGCGAATATGAGACAGATTTTAATAAAACAGAACAAGATTAAATGTTCTGAAACGTTTAAAACACACGGTGACATATTTTGTTTTGCATAAGCCTCTATAAGATAAAGCAGTGCAAGTTACACGAGGAAAGGATATAAAAGAAACTTCTATTCCTTTATTAAAGCTGCTGTATTGCGCCTCGAATATGCTGTCTCTTCAGGTGTTTTTCTGTATTTAATATTGACAAAAACTCCACACCTCAAACGGGCAAGTATATATATAATTGGTTTAAATTCAAGACAAACATGCTGGGCTATTAACAAATGTCGGATCTAGGTGAACGGTGAAAAGGGAAGAGCAGGCAGATACCTAATTCACCTGAGAGGCTAGAAGACATACTTTGCAAAAAGCGATCCTCGCCAGCAATAGATGAATTCATTTCTTATTGGTTTGGCACCAACTCGTCGATTTCTGGCTCAGGAGCGAAGGAAACGGGGAAGTAAGATAAAGAAGAAGTGCTGGAATCAAATAAGTGATTAGGGTAGGCCGGGGCAGCACAATCTTAGAAAAACAAACATTATAACGGCAGGTGGACTGGCTAAGCTGCTACACATGGTATATGTATGTACTTTATATTGTATGCATACTTCTGAATGTTTAAAAGATGTTTTGCTTTTAGAAGCCTATTTGCACTAATCGCCACTTTTTCCAACAGCCACAGTAGTGTCCGGAGACCAGTGCTCTATTTGCACTAATCGCCACTCTTTCCAACAGCCACAGTAATGTCCGGAGACCAGTGTTCTACTTGCACTAGTCGCCACTCTTTCCGACAGCCATAGTAGTGTCTGGAGACCAGTGTTCTATTTGAATTAATCGCCACTCTTTCCAACAGTCATAGTAGTGTCCGGAGACCGGTGTTCTATTTGCACTAATCGCCACTCTTTCCAACAGTCATAGTAGTGTCCGGAGACCAGTGTTCTATTGCACTAATCGCCACTCTTTCCAACAGTCATAGTAATGTCCGGAGACCGGTGTTCTATTTGCACTAATCGCAACTCTTTCCGACAGCCATAGCAGTGTCCGGAGACCAGTGTTCTATTTGCACTAATCGACACTCTTTCCAGCAGTCATAGTAGTGTCCGGAGACCAGTGTTCTATTTGCACTAATCGCCACTCTTTCCAACAGTCATAGTAGTGTCCGGAGACCAGTGTTCTATTGCACTAATCGCCACTCTTTCCAACAGTCATATCAGTGTCCGGAGACCGGTGTTCTATTTGCACTAATCGCCACTCTTTCCAACAGTCATAGTAGTGTCCGGAGACCAGTGTTCTATTTGCACTAGTCGCCACTATTTCCGACACCCATAGTAGTGTCTGGAGACCAGTGTTCTATTTGCACTAGTCGCCACTCTTTCTGACAACCATAGTAGTGTCTGGAGACCAGTGTTCTATTTGCACTAGTCGCCACTCTTTCCGACAACCATAGTAGTGTCTGGAGACCAGTGTTCTATTTGCACTAATCGCCACTCTTTCCAACAGTCATAGTAGTGTCCGGAGACCGGTGTTCTATTTGCACTAATCGCCACTCTTTCCAACAGTCATAGTAGTGTCCGGAGACCAGTGTTCTATTGGCACTAATCGCCACTCTTTCCCACAGTAACAGTAGTGTCCGGAGACCAGTGTTCTATTTGCACTAATCGCCACTCTTTCCAACAGCCTTAGTTATGTGCTGAGACCAGTGTTCTATTTGCACTAATCGCCACTCTTTCCAACAGTCATATCAGTGTCCGGAGACCAGACTTCTGTTTGCACTAATCACCACTCTTTCCAACAGTCATAGTATCGTCCGGAGACCAGTGTTCTATTTGCACTAATCACCACTCTTTGCAACAGTCATAGTATCGTCCGGAGACCAGTGTTCTATTTGCACTAATCGACACTCTTTCCAACAGCCATAGTAATGTCTGGAGACCAGTGTTCTATTGGCACTAATCGCCACTCTTTCCAACAGCCATAGTAATGTCTGGAGACCAGTGTTCTATTTGCACTAATCGCCACTCTTTTCAACAGTCATAGTAGTGTAGGGAGACCAGTGGTCTATTTGCACTAAGCGACACTCTTTCCAACAGCCATAGTAATGTCTTGAGACCAGTGTTATATTTGCACTAAGCGACACTCTTTCCAACAGCCTTAGTAATGTCTTGAGACCAGTGTTATATTTGCACTAAGCGACACTCTTTGCAACAGTCATAGTAGTGTCTGGAGAACAGTGTTCTATTTGCACTAAGCGACACTCTTTCCAACTGCCTTAGTAGTGTCCGGAGACCAGTGTTATATTTGCACTAAGCGACACTCTTTCCAACAGTCATAGTAGTGTCTGGTGAACAGTTTTCTATTTGCACTAAGCGACACTCTTTCCAACTGCCTTAGTAGTGTCCGGAGACCAGTGTTATATTTGCACTAAGCGACACTCTTTCCAACAGTCATAGTAGTGTCTGGAGAACAGTGTTCTATTTGCACTAAGCGACACTCTTTCCAACAGCCATAGTAAGGTCTGGAGACCAGTGTTCTATCTGCACTAATCGCCACTGTTTCCGACAGTCATAGTGGTGTCCGGAGACCAGTGTGCTATTGGCACTAATCGCCACTCTTTCCAACTGCCTTAGTAGTGTGCGGAGACCAGTGTTCTATTTGCACTAATCGCCAATCTTTCCAACAGTCATAGTAATGTCTGGAGATCACTGTTCTATATGCACTAATCGCCACTCTTTCCAACAGGCATAGTAGTGTCCGGAGACCAGTGTTCTATTTGCACTAATCACCACTCTTTCCAACAGCTGTTGTAGTATCCCGAGACCAGTGCTCTATTTGCAGTAATCGCCACTCTTTCCGACAATAAAAGCAGTGTCCGGAGACCAGTGTTCTATTTGCACTAATCGCCACTCTTTCCAACAGTCATATTAGTGTCCGGGGACCAGTGCTCTATTTGCACTAATCGCCACTCCTTCCAACAGCCATAGTAATGTCTGGAGACCATTGTTCTATTTGCACTAATCGCCAATGTATCCAACAGCCATAGTAGTATCCGAAGACCAGTGTTCTGTTTGCACTAATCGCCACTCTTTCCAACAGCCATAGTAGTGTCCGGAGACCAGTGTTCTATTGGCACTAATCGCCACTCTTTCCAACAGTCATAGTAGTATCCGTAGACCAGTGTACTGTTTGCACTAATCGCCACTCTTTCCGACAGCCTTAGTAGTGTCCGGAGACCAGTGTTCTATTTGCAGTAATCGCCACTCTTTCCAACAGTCATAGTAGTGTCCGGAGACCAGTGTTCTATTTGCACTAATCGCCACTCTTTCCAACAGTCATAGTAGTGTCCGGAGACCAGTGTTCTATTTGCACTAATCGCCACTCTTTCCAACAGTCATAGTAGTGTCCCGAGACCAGTGCTCTATTTGCACTAATCGCCCCGGTTTCCAACAGGCATAGTAGTGTCCCGAGACTAGTGTTATGTTTGCTTTAATCGCCACTCTTTCCAACAGTCATAGTAGTGGCCGTAGACCAGTGTTCTATTTGCACTAATCGCCCCTCTTTCCAACAGCCTTAGTAGTGTCCGGAGACCAGTGTTCTGTTTGCACTAATCGCCACGCTTTCTAACAATCATTATAGTGATGGGAGACCAGTGTTCTATTTGCACTAAGCGGCACGCTTTCCAACAGCCTTAGTAGTGTCCCGAGACCAGTGTTCTAATTGCACTAATCGCCACTCTTTCCAAAAGTAATATCAGTGTCCGGAGACCAGTGTTCTATTTGCACTAATGGCCACTCTTTCCAGCAGTCATATCAGTGTCCGGAGACCAGTGTTCTATTTGCACTAATCGCCACTCTTTCCGACAGCCTTAGTAGTGTCCGGAGACCAGTGTTCTATTTGCACTAATCGCCACTCTTTCCAACAGTCATATCAGTGTCCGGAGACCAGTGTTCTATTTGCACTAATCGCCACTCTTTCCAACAGTCATATGAGTGTCCGGAGACCAGTGTTCTATTTGCACTAATCACCATTCTTTCCAACAGTCATAGTATCGTCCGGAGACCAGTGTTCTATTTGCACTAATCGCCACTCTTTCCAACAGTCATATCAGTGTCCGGAGACCAGTGTTCTATTTGCACTAATCACCACTCTTTCCAACAGTCATAGTATCTTCCGGAGACCATTGTTCTATTTGCACTAATCGCCACTCTTTCCAACAGTCATATCAGTGTCCGGAGACCATTGTTTTATTTGCACTAATCACCACTCTTTGCAACAGTCATAGTATCGTCCGGAGACCAGTGTTCTATTTGCACTAATCGACACTCTTTCCAGCAGCCATAGTAATGTCTGGAGACCAGTGTTCTATTGGCACTAATCGCCACTCTTTCCAACAGCCATAGTAATGTCTGGAGACCAGTGTTCTATTTGCACTAATCGCCACTCTTTCCAACAGCCATAGTAATGCCTGGAGGCCAGTGTTTTATTGGCACTAATCGCCACTCTTTCCAACAGCCATAGTAATGTCTGGAAACCAGTGTTCTAATTGCACTAATCGCCACTCTTTCCAACAGTCATAGTAGTGTCTGGAGACCAGTGTTATATTTGCACTAAGCGACACTCTTTCCAACAGCCATAGTAGTGTCTGGAGACCAGTGTTCTATTTGCACTAATCGCCACTATTTCCAACAGCCATAGTAGTGTCCGTAGACCAGTGTTCTATTGGCACTAATCGCCACTCTTTCCAACAATCATAGTAGTGTCCGGAGACCAGTGTTCTATTAGCACTAATAGCCAATCTTTCCAACAGTCATAGTAATGTCTGGAGATCACCGTTCTATATGCACTAATCGCCACTCTTTCCAACAGCCATAGTAGTGTCCGGATACCAGTGCTCTGTTTGCACTAATCGTCACTCTTTCCAACAGCCATAGTAGTGTCCGGAGACCAGTGCTCTATTTGCACTAATCACCACTCTTTCCAACAGCTATTGTAGTGTCCGGAGACCAGTGCTCTATTTGCACTAATCGCCACTCTTTCCGACAATCAAAGCAGTGTCCGGAGACCAGTGTTCTATTTGCAACTAATCGCCACTCTTTCCAACAGTCATATTAGTGTCCGGAGACCAGTGCTCTATTTGCACTAATCGCCACTCCTTCCAACAGCCATAGTAATGTCTGGAGACCAGTGTTCTATTTGCACTAATCGCCACTCTTTCCAACAGCCATAGTAGTGTCCGGAGACCAGTGTTCTATTGGCACTAATCGCCACTCTTTCCAACAGCCTTAGTAATGTCTGGAGACCATTGTTCTATTTGCACTAATCGCCACTCTTTCCAACAGCCATAGTAGTGTCCGGAGACCAGTGTTCTATTGGCATTAATCGCCACTCTTTCCAACAGCATTAGTAATGTCTGGAGACCAGTGTTCTATTTGCACTAATCGCCACTCTTTCCAACAGTCATAGTAGTGTCCGGAGACCAGTGTTCTATTGGCACTAATCGCCACTCTTTCCCACAGTAACAGTAGTGTCCGGAGACCAGTGTTCTATTTGCACTAATCGCCACTCTTTCCAACAGCCTTAGTTATGTGCTGAGACCAGTGTTCTATTTGCACTAATCGCCACTCTTTCCAACAGTCATATCAGTGTCCGGAGACCAGACTTCTGTTTGCACTAATCACCACTCTTTCCAACAGTCATAGTATCGTCCGGAGACCAGTGTTCTATTTGCACTAATCACCACTCTTTGCACCAGTCATAGTATCGTCCGGAGACCAGTGTTCTATTTGCACTAATCGACACTCTTTCCAACAGCCATAGTAATGTCTGGAGACCAGTGTTCTATTGGCACTAATCGCCACTCTTTCCAACAGCCATAGTAATGTCTGGAGACCAGTGTTCTATTTGCACTAATCGCCACTCTTTTCAACAGTCATAGTAGTGTAGGGAGACCAGTGGTCTATTTGCACTAAGCGACACTCTTTCCAACAGCCATAGTAATGTCTTGAGACCAGTGTTATATTTGCACTAAGCGACACTCTTTCCAACAGCCTTAGTAATGTCTTGAGACCAGTGTTATATTTGCACTAAGCGACACTCTTTGCAACAGTCATAGTAGTGTCTGGAGAACAGTGTTCTATTTGCACTAAGCGACACTCTTTCCAACTGCCTTAGTAGTGTCCGGAGACCAGTGTTATATTTGCACTAAGCGACACTCTTTCCAACAGTCATAGTAGTGTCTGGTGAACAGTTTTCTATTTGCACTAAGCGACTCTCTTTCCAACTGCCTTAGTAGTGTCCGGAGACCAGTGTTATATTTGCACTAAGCGACACTCTTTACAACAGTCATAGTAGTGTCTGGAGAACAGTGTTCTATTTGCACTAAGCGACACTCTTTCCAACAGCCATAGTAAGGTCTGGAGACCAGTGTTCTATCTGCATTAATCGCCACTGTTTCCGACAGTCATAGTGGTGTCCGGAGACCAGTGTACTATTGGCACTAATCGCCACTCTTTCCAACTGCCTTAGTAGTGTGCGGAGACCAGTGTTCTATTTGCACTAATCGCCAATCTTTCCAACAGTCATAGTAATGTCTGGAGATCACTGTTCTATATGCACTAATCGCCACTCTTTCCAACAGGCATAGTAGTGTCCGGAGACCAGTGTTCTATTTGCACTAATCACCACTCTTTCCAACAGCTGTTGTAGTATCCCGAGACCAGTGCTCTATTTGCACTAATCGCCACTCTTTCCGACAATCAAAGCAGTGTCCGGAGACCAGTGTTCTATTTGCACTAATCGCCACTCTTTCCAACAGTCATATTAGTGTCCGGGGACCAGTGCTCTATTTGCACTAATCGCCACTCCTTCCAACAGCCATAGTAATGTCTGGAGACCATTGTTCTATTTGCAACTAATCGCCACTGTATCCAACAGCCATAGTAGTATCCGAAGACCAGTGTTCTGTTTGCACTAATCGCCACTCTTTCCAACAGTCATAGTAGTGTCCGGAGACCAGTGTTCTATTTGCACTAATCGCCACTCTTTCCAACAGTCATAGTAGTGTCCCGAGACCAGTGCTCTATTTGCACTAATCGCCCCTGTTTCCAACAGGCATAGTAGTGTCCCGAGACTAGTGTTATGTTTGCTTTAATCGCCACTCTTTCCAACAGTCATAGTAGTGGCCGTAGACCAGTGTTCTATTTGCACTAATCGCCACTCTTTCCAACAGCCTTAGTAGTGTCCGGAGACCAGTGTTCTGTTTGCACTAATCGCCACGCTTTCTAACAATCATTATAGTGATGGGAGACCAGTGTTCTATTTGCACTAAGCGGCACGCTTTCCAACAGCCTTAGTAGTGTCCCGAGACCAGTGTTCTAATTGCACTAATCGCCACTCTTTCCAAAAGTAATATCAGTGTCCGGAGACCAGTGTTCTATTTGCACTAATGGCCACTCTTTCCAGCAGTCATATCAGTGTCCGGAGACCAGTGTTCTATTTGCACTAATCGCCACTCTTTCCGACAGCGTTAGTAGTGTCCGGAGACCAGTGTTCTATTTGCACTAATCGCCACTCTTTCCAACAGTCATATCAGTGTCCGGAGACCAGTTTTCTATTTGCACTAATCGCCACTCTTTCCAACAGTCATATGAGTGTCCGGAGACCAGTGTTCTATTTGCACTAATCACCATTCTTTCCAACAGTCATAGTATCGTCCGGAGACCAGTGTTCTATTTGCACTAATCGCCACTCTTTCCAACAGTCATATCAGTGTCCGGAGACCAGTGTTCTATTTGCACTAATCACCACTCTTTCCAACAGTCATAGTATCTTCCGGAGACCATTGTTCTATTTGCACTAATCGCCACTCTTTCCAACAGTCATATCAGTGTCCGGAGACCATTGTTCTATTTGCACTAATCACCACTCTTTGCAACAGTCATAGTATCGTCCGGAGACCAGTGTTCTATTTGCACTAATCGACACTCTTTCCAGCAGCCATAGTAATGTCTGGAGACCAGTGTTCTATTGGCACTAATCGCCACTCTTTCCAACAGCCATAGTAATGTCTGGAGACCAGTGTTCTATTTGCACTAATCGCCACTCTTTCCAACAGCCATAGTAATGCCTGGAGGCCAGTGTTTTATTGGCACTAATCGCCACTCTTTCCAACAGCCATAGTAATGTCTGGAAACCAGTGTTCTAATTGCACTAATCGCCACTCTTTCCAACAGTCATAGTAGTGTCTGGAGACCAGTGTTATATTTGCACTAAGCGACACTCTTTCCAACAGCCATAGTAGTGTCTGGAGACCAGTGTTCTATTTGCACTAATCGCCACTATTTCCAACAGCCATAGTAGTGTCCGTAGACCAGTGTTCTATTGGCACTAATCGCCACTCTTTCCAACAATCATAGTAGTGTCCGGAGACCAGTGTTCTATTAGCACTAATAGCCAATCTTTCCAACAGTCATAGTAATGTCTGGAGATCACCGTTCTATATGCACTAATCGCCACTCTTTCCAACAGCCATAGTAGTGTCCGGATACCAGTGCTCTGTTTGCACTAATCGTCACTCTTTCCAACAGCCATAGTAGTGTCCGGAGACCAGTGCTCTATTTGCACTAATCACCACTCTTTCCAACAGCTATTGTAGTGTCCGGAGACCAGTGCTCTATTTGCACTAATCGCCACTCTTTCCGACAATCAAAGCAGTGTCCGGAGACCAGTGTTCTATTTGCACTAATCGCCACTCTTTCCAACAGTCATATTAGTGTCCGGAGACCAGTGCTCTATTTGCACTAATCGCCACTCCTTCCAACAGCCATAGTAATGTCTGGAGACCAGTGTTCTATTTGCACTAATCGCCACTCTTTCCAACAGCCATAGTAGTGTCCGGAGACCAGTGTTCTATTGGCACTAATCGCCACTCTTTCCAACAGCCTTAGTAATGTCTGGAGACCAGTGTTCTATTTGCACTAATCGCCACTCTTTCCAACAGCCATAGTAGTGTCCGGAGACCAGTGTTCTATTGGCATTAATCGCCACTCTTTCCAACAGCATTAGTAATGTCTGGAGACCAGTGTTCTATTTGCACTAATCGCCACTCTTTCCAACAGCCATAGTAGTGTCCGGAGACCAGTGTTCTGTTTGCACTAATCACCACTCTTTCCAACAGCCTTAGTAGTGTCCGGAGACCAGTGTTCTATTTGCACTAATCGCCACTCTTTACAACAGCCTTAGTAGTGTCCGGAGACCAGTGTTCTACTTGCACTAGTCGCCACTCTTTCCGACAGCCATAGTAGTGTCTGGAGACCAGTGTTCTATTTGAATTAATCGCCACTCTTTCCAACAGTCATAGTAGTGTCCGGAGACCGGTGTTCTATTTGCACTAATCGCCACTCTTTCCAACAGTCATAGTAGTGTCCGGAGACCAGTGTTCTATTGCACTAATCGCCACTCTTTCCAACAGTCATAGTAATGTCCGGAGACCGGTGTTCTATTTGCACTAATCGCAACTCTTTCCGACAGCCATAGCAGTGTCCGGAGACCAGTGTTCTATTTGCACTAATCGACACTCTTTCCAGCAGTCATAGTAGTGTCCGGAGACCAGTGTTCTATTTGCACTAATCGCCACTCTTTCCAACAGTCATAGTAGTGTCCGGAGACCAGTGTTCTATTGCACTAATCGCCACTCTTTCCAACAGTCATATCAGTGTCCGGAGACCGGTGTTCTATTTGCACTAATCGCCACTCTTTCCAACAGTCATAGTAGTGTCCGGAGACCAGTGTTCTATTTGCACTAGTCGCCACTATTTCCGACACCCATAGTAGTGTCTGGAGACCAGTGTTCTATTTGCACTAGTCGCCACTCTTTCTGACAACCATAGTAGTGTCTGGAGACCAGTGTTCTATTTGCACTAGTCGCCACTCTTTCCGACAACCATAGTAGTGTCTGGAGACCAGTGTTCTATTTGCACTAATCGCCACTCTTTCCAACAGTCATAGTAGTGTCCGGAGACCGGTGTTCTATTTGCACTAATCGCCACTCTTTCCAACAGTCATAGTAGTGTCCGGAGACCAGTGTTCTATTGGCACTAATCGCCACTCTTTCCCACAGTAACAGTAGTGTCCGGAGACCAGTGTTCTATTTGCACTAATCGCCACTCTTTCCAACAGCCTTAGTTATGTGCTGAGACCAGTGTTCTATTTGCACTAATCGCCACTCTTTCCAACAGTCATATCAGTGTCCGGAGACCAGACTTCTGTTTGCACTAATCACCACTCTTTCCAACAGTCATAGTATCGTCCGGAGACCAGTGTTCTATTTGCACTAATCACCACTCTTTGCAACAGTCATAGTATCGTCCGGAGACCAGTGTTCTATTTGCACTAATCGACACTCTTTCCAACAGCCATAGTAATGTCTGGAGACCAGTGTTCTATTGGCACTAATCGCCACTCTTTCCAACAGCCATAGTAATGTCTGGAGACCAGTGTTCTATTTGCACTAATCGCCACTCTTTTCAACAGTCATAGTAGTGTAGGGAGACCAGTGGTCTATTTGCACTAAGCGACACTCTTTCCAACAGCCATAGTAATGTCTTGAGACCAGTGTTATATTTGCACTAAGCGACACTCTTTCCAACAGCCTTAGTAATGTCTTGAGACCAGTGTTATATTTGCACTAAGCGACACTCTTTGCAACAGTCATAGTAGTGTCTGGAGAACAGTGTTCTATTTGCACTAAGCGACACTCTTTCCAACTGCCTTAGTAGTGTCCGGAGACCAGTGTTATATTTGCACTAAGCGACACTCTTTCCAACAGTCATAGTAGTGTCTGGTGAACAGTTTTCTATTTGCACTAAGCGACACTCTTTCCAACTGCCTTAGTAGTGTCCGGAGACCAGTGTTATATTTGCACTAAGCGACACTCTTTCCAACAGTCATAGTAGTGTCTGGAGAACAGTGTTCTATTTGCACTAAGCGACACTCTTTCCAACAGCCATAGTAAGGTCTGGAGACCAGTGTTCTATCTGCACTAATCGCCACTGTTTCCGACAGTCATAGTGGTGTCCGGAGACCAGTGTGCTATTGGCACTAATCGCCACTCTTTCCAACTGCCTTAGTAGTGTGCGGAGACCAGTGTTCTATTTGCACTAATCGCCAATCTTTCCAACAGTCATAGTAATGTCTGGAGATCACTGTTCTATATGCACTAATCGCCACTCTTTCCAACAGGCATAGTAGTGTCCGGAGACCAGTGTTCTATTTGCACTAATCACCACTCTTTCCAACAGCTGTTGTAGTATCCCGAGACCAGTGCTCTATTTGCAGTAATCGCCACTCTTTCCGACAATAAAAGCAGTGTCCGGAGACCAGTGTTCTATTTGCACTAATCGCCACTCTTTCCAACAGTCATATTAGTGTCCGGGGACCAGTGCTCTATTTGCACTAATCGCCACTCCTTCCAACAGCCATAGTAATGTCTGGAGACCATTGTTCTATTTGCACTAATCGCCAATGTATCCAACAGCCATAGTAGTATCCGAAGACCAGTGTTCTGTTTGCACTAATCGCCACTCTTTCCAACAGCCATAGTAGTGTCCGGAGACCAGTGTTCTATTGGCACTAATCGCCACTCTTTCCAACAGTCATAGTAGTATCCGTAGACCAGTGTACTGTTTGCACTAATCGCCACTCTTTCCGACAGCCTTAGTAGTGTCCGGAGACCAGTGTTCTATTTGCAGTAATCGCCACTCTTTCCAACAGTCATAGTAGTGTCCGGAGACCAGTGTTCTATTTGCACTAATCGCCACTCTTTCCAACAGTCATAGTAGTGTCCGGAGACCAGTGTTCTATTTGCACTAATCGCCACTCTTTCCAACAGTCATAGTAGTGTCCCGAGACCAGTGCTCTATTTGCACTAATCGCCCCGGTTTCCAACAGGCATAGTAGTGTCCCGAGACTAGTGTTATGTTTGCTTTAATCGCCACTCTTTCCAACAGTCATAGTAGTGGCCGTAGACCAGTGTTCTATTTGCACTAATCGCCCCTCTTTCCAACAGCCTTAGTAGTGTCCGGAGACCAGTGTTCTGTTTGCACTAATCGCCACGCTTTCTAACAATCATTATAGTGATGGGAGACCAGTGTTCTATTTGCACTAAGCGGCACGCTTTCCAACAGCCTTAGTAGTGTCCCGAGACCAGTGTTCTAATTGCACTAATCGCCACTCTTTCCAAAAGTAATATCAGTGTCCGGAGACCAGTGTTCTATTTGCACTAATGGCCACTCTTTCCAGCAGTCATATCAGTGTCCGGAGACCAGTGTTCTATTTGCACTAATCGCCACTCTTTCCGACAGCCTTAGTAGTGTCCGGAGACCAGTGTTCTATTTGCACTAATCGCCACTCTTTCCAACAGTCATATCAGTGTCCGGAGACCAGTGTTCTATTTGCACTAATCGCCACTCTTTCCAACAGTCATATGAGTGTCCGGAGACCAGTGTTCTATTTGCACTAATCACCATTCTTTCCAACAGTCATAGTATCGTCCGGAGACCAGTGTTCTATTTGCACTAATCGCCACTCTTTCCAACAGTCATATCAGTGTCCGGAGACCAGTGTTCTATTTGCACTAATCACCACTCTTTCCAACAGTCATAGTATCTTCCGGAGACCATTGTTCTATTTGCACTAATCGCCACTCTTTCCAAC
Organism: Hymenopus coronatus; assembly: GCA_030762935.1. Lineage (NCBI taxonomy): Eukaryota > Metazoa > Arthropoda > Insecta > Mantodea > Hymenopodidae > Hymenopus > Hymenopus coronatus. The sequence continues at coordinate 2,481,993 of CM060886.1, read as the reverse complement.
AGTCATATCAGTGTCCGGAGACCATTGTTTTATTTGCACTAATCACCACTCTTTGCAACAGTCATAGTATCGTCCGGAGACCAGTGTTCTATTTGCACTAATCGACACTCTTTCCAGCAGCCATAGTAATGTCTGGAGACCAGTGTTCTATTGGCACTAATCGCCACTCTTTCCAACAGCCATAGTAATGTCTGGAGACCAGTGTTCTATTTGCACTAATCGCCACTCTTTCCAACAGCCATAGTAATGCCTGGAGGCCAGTGTTTTATTGGCACTAATCGCCACTCTTTCCAACAGCCATAGTAATGTCTGGAAACCAGTGTTCTAATTGCACTAATCGCCACTCTTTCCAACAGTCATAGTAGTGTCTGGAGACCAGTGTTATATTTGCACTAAGCGACACTCTTTCCAACAGCCATAGTAGTGTCTGGAGACCAGTGTTCTATTTGCACTAATCGCCACTATTTCCAACAGCCATAGTAGTGTCCGTAGACCAGTGTTCTATTGGCACTAATCGCCACTCTTTCCAACAATCATAGTAGTGTCCGGAGACCAGTGTTCTATTAGCACTAATAGCCAATCTTTCCAACAGTCATAGTAATGTCTGGAGATCACCGTTCTATATGCACTAATCGCCACTCTTTCCAACAGCCATAGTAGTGTCCGGATACCAGTGCTCTGTTTGCACTAATCGTCACTCTTTCCAACAGCCATAGTAGTGTCCGGAGACCAGTGCTCTATTTGCACTAATCACCACTCTTTCCAACAGCTATTGTAGTGTCCGGAGACCAGTGCTCTATTTGCACTAATCGCCACTCTTTCCGACAATCAAAGCAGTGTCCGGAGACCAGTGTTCTATTTGCAACTAATCGCCACTCTTTCCAACAGTCATATTAGTGTCCGGAGACCAGTGCTCTATTTGCACTAATCGCCACTCCTTCCAACAGCCATAGTAATGTCTGGAGACCAGTGTTCTATTTGCACTAATCGCCACTCTTTCCAACAGCCATAGTAGTGTCCGGAGACCAGTGTTCTATTGGCACTAATCGCCACTCTTTCCAACAGCCTTAGTAATGTCTGGAGACCATTGTTCTATTTGCACTAATCGCCACTCTTTCCAACAGCCATAGTAGTGTCCGGAGACCAGTGTTCTATTGGCATTAATCGCCACTCTTTCCAACAGCATTAGTAATGTCTGGAGACCAGTGTTCTATTTGCACTAATCGCCACTCTTTCCAACAGTCATAGTAGTGTCCGGAGACCAGTGTTCTATTGGCACTAATCGCCACTCTTTCCCACAGTAACAGTAGTGTCCGGAGACCAGTGTTCTATTTGCACTAATCGCCACTCTTTCCAACAGCCTTAGTTATGTGCTGAGACCAGTGTTCTATTTGCACTAATCGCCACTCTTTCCAACAGTCATATCAGTGTCCGGAGACCAGACTTCTGTTTGCACTAATCACCACTCTTTCCAACAGTCATAGTATCGTCCGGAGACCAGTGTTCTATTTGCACTAATCACCACTCTTTGCACCAGTCATAGTATCGTCCGGAGACCAGTGTTCTATTTGCACTAATCGACACTCTTTCCAACAGCCATAGTAATGTCTGGAGACCAGTGTTCTATTGGCACTAATCGCCACTCTTTCCAACAGCCATAGTAATGTCTGGAGACCAGTGTTCTATTTGCACTAATCGCCACTCTTTTCAACAGTCATAGTAGTGTAGGGAGACCAGTGGTCTATTTGCACTAAGCGACACTCTTTCCAACAGCCATAGTAATGTCTTGAGACCAGTGTTATATTTGCACTAAGCGACACTCTTTCCAACAGCCTTAGTAATGTCTTGAGACCAGTGTTATATTTGCACTAAGCGACACTCTTTGCAACAGTCATAGTAGTGTCTGGAGAACAGTGTTCTATTTGCACTAAGCGACACTCTTTCCAACTGCCTTAGTAGTGTCCGGAGACCAGTGTTATATTTGCACTAAGCGACACTCTTTCCAACAGTCATAGTAGTGTCTGGTGAACAGTTTTCTATTTGCACTAAGCGACTCTCTTTCCAACTGCCTTAGTAGTGTCCGGAGACCAGTGTTATATTTGCACTAAGCGACACTCTTTACAACAGTCATAGTAGTGTCTGGAGAACAGTGTTCTATTTGCACTAAGCGACACTCTTTCCAACAGCCATAGTAAGGTCTGGAGACCAGTGTTCTATCTGCATTAATCGCCACTGTTTCCGACAGTCATAGTGGTGTCCGGAGACCAGTGTACTATTGGCACTAATCGCCACTCTTTCCAACTGCCTTAGTAGTGTGCGGAGACCAGTGTTCTATTTGCACTAATCGCCAATCTTTCCAACAGTCATAGTAATGTCTGGAGATCACTGTTCTATATGCACTAATCGCCACTCTTTCCAACAGGCATAGTAGTGTCCGGAGACCAGTGTTCTATTTGCACTAATCACCACTCTTTCCAACAGCTGTTGTAGTATCCCGAGACCAGTGCTCTATTTGCACTAATCGCCACTCTTTCCGACAATCAAAGCAGTGTCCGGAGACCAGTGTTCTATTTGCACTAATCGCCACTCTTTCCAACAGTCATATTAGTGTCCGGGGACCAGTGCTCTATTTGCACTAATCGCCACTCCTTCCAACAGCCATAGTAATGTCTGGAGACCATTGTTCTATTTGCAACTAATCGCCACTGTATCCAACAGCCATAGTAGTATCCGAAGACCAGTGTTCTGTTTGCACTAATCGCCACTCTTTCCAACAGTCATAGTAGTGTCCGGAGACCAGTGTTCTATTTGCACTAATCGCCACTCTTTCCAACAGTCATAGTAGTGTCCCGAGACCAGTGCTCTATTTGCACTAATCGCCCCTGTTTCCAACAGGCATAGTAGTGTCCCGAGACTAGTGTTATGTTTGCTTTAATCGCCACTCTTTCCAACAGTCATAGTAGTGGCCGTAGACCAGTGTTCTATTTGCACTAATCGCCACTCTTTCCAACAGCCTTAGTAGTGTCCGGAGACCAGTGTTCTGTTTGCACTAATCGCCACGCTTTCTAACAATCATTATAGTGATGGGAGACCAGTGTTCTATTTGCACTAAGCGGCACGCTTTCCAACAGCCTTAGTAGTGTCCCGAGACCAGTGTTCTAATTGCACTAATCGCCACTCTTTCCAAAAGTAATATCAGTGTCCGGAGACCAGTGTTCTATTTGCACTAATGGCCACTCTTTCCAGCAGTCATATCAGTGTCCGGAGACCAGTGTTCTATTTGCACTAATCGCCACTCTTTCCGACAGCGTTAGTAGTGTCCGGAGACCAGTGTTCTATTTGCACTAATCGCCACTCTTTCCAACAGTCATATCAGTGTCCGGAGACCAGTTTTCTATTTGCACTAATCGCCACTCTTTCCAACAGTCATATGAGTGTCCGGAGACCAGTGTTCTATTTGCACTAATCACCATTCTTTCCAACAGTCATAGTATCGTCCGGAGACCAGTGTTCTATTTGCACTAATCGCCACTCTTTCCAACAGTCATATCAGTGTCCGGAGACCAGTGTTCTATTTGCACTAATCACCACTCTTTCCAACAGTCATAGTATCTTCCGGAGACCATTGTTCTATTTGCACTAATCGCCACTCTTTCCAACAGTCATATCAGTGTCCGGAGACCATTGTTCTATTTGCACTAATCACCACTCTTTGCAACAGTCATAGTATCGTCCGGAGACCAGTGTTCTATTTGCACTAATCGACACTCTTTCCAGCAGCCATAGTAATGTCTGGAGACCAGTGTTCTATTGGCACTAATCGCCACTCTTTCCAACAGCCATAGTAATGTCTGGAGACCAGTGTTCTATTTGCACTAATCGCCACTCTTTCCAACAGCCATAGTAATGCCTGGAGGCCAGTGTTTTATTGGCACTAATCGCCACTCTTTCCAACAGCCATAGTAATGTCTGGAAACCAGTGTTCTAATTGCACTAATCGCCACTCTTTCCAACAGTCATAGTAGTGTCTGGAGACCAGTGTTATATTTGCACTAAGCGACACTCTTTCCAACAGCCATAGTAGTGTCTGGAGACCAGTGTTCTATTTGCACTAATCGCCACTATTTCCAACAGCCATAGTAGTGTCCGTAGACCAGTGTTCTATTGGCACTAATCGCCACTCTTTCCAACAATCATAGTAGTGTCCGGAGACCAGTGTTCTATTAGCACTAATAGCCAATCTTTCCAACAGTCATAGTAATGTCTGGAGATCACCGTTCTATATGCACTAATCGCCACTCTTTCCAACAGCCATAGTAGTGTCCGGATACCAGTGCTCTGTTTGCACTAATCGTCACTCTTTCCAACAGCCATAGTAGTGTCCGGAGACCAGTGCTCTATTTGCACTAATCACCACTCTTTCCAACAGCTATTGTAGTGTCCGGAGACCAGTGCTCTATTTGCACTAATCGCCACTCTTTCCGACAATCAAAGCAGTGTCCGGAGACCAGTGTTCTATTTGCACTAATCGCCACTCTTTCCAACAGTCATATTAGTGTCCGGAGACCAGTGCTCTATTTGCACTAATCGCCACTCCTTCCAACAGCCATAGTAATGTCTGGAGACCAGTGTTCTATTTGCACTAATCGCCACTCTTTCCAACAGCCATAGTAGTGTCCGGAGACCAGTGTTCTATTGGCACTAATCGCCACTCTTTCCAACAGCCTTAGTAATGTCTGGAGACCAGTGTTCTATTTGCACTAATCGCCACTCTTTCCAACAGCCATAGTAGTGTCCGGAGACCAGTGTTCTATTGGCATTAATCGCCACTCTTTCCAACAGCATTAGTAATGTCTGGAGACCAGTGTTCTATTTGCACTAATCGCCACTCTTTCCAACAGCCATAGTAGTGTCCGGAGACCAGTGTTCTGTTTGCACTAATCACCACTCTTTCCAACAGCCTTAGTAGTGTCCGGAGACCAGTGTTCTATTTGCACTAATCGCCACTCTTTACAACAGCCTTAGTAGTGTCCGGAGACCAGTGTTCTGTTTGCACTAATCGCCCCTGTTTCCAACTGTCATAGCAGTGTCCAGAGACCAGTGTTCTATTTGCACTAATTTCTTATATGTTTGACATTGTTACGTGTCTCTTCTTGATTTAATGTTTGTTTTCATTTTATTTTCAGGTAAATAAATGGGCCACCATGATTGACGAAAGCTCTGTTCCGTTTTAAACAGCATGAAATGAAGATACCAGCATGCTGGAAATCGGTTAGTTAAGCCTGTAAGTTGCATCTTATTCCATTATTGTTAGTTAATTATTTAATTGTATTTATCCTATTAAACACTCGCGCAAACAATGCAACAATAGTTATATAAATTTAAATGATTCTATTTTCCCTAATTTGAGCATTTCTCAACCTGATTAAGATAGTCAATGTTACAGCTTCTCTTATTTTTGTGTTCTCCAAAAAGCCATAATATACGTGTATACAAAAATATCCTTACAGAAAAGGTTTATGTTAAAACGTGCTAAGTTCTTGACGCTCTTATGGAAAGTAGTGTGCAGAGTAAACCATAAAGTTTGTCATAATAAAAAATTGCACAAGCTAAAGGGAAATCTATACTTTCCATATCCTGAACTTAAAGACAGGTTGTGTGTTTCTAGAGCAAGGGATTAGGGACACCAGCTTATCACTTTTAAATATATAGCATACAAATTGTAATATTTTTATCTGATTATGTTTTAAATCATATATTTAATGTCAACTTTTATAAATAATGATTTTCTTATGTAAATTTTATTTTTCATAACTACCTGGAAAGGGGAATTTACGTATATTTGCTTGTGAGTAACCGTAAACTATTCAGGTCATATAAAATTATCAAGTCAAAATGTGTAACTCATTTTTAACATATTGCCTAATTTCACTAAACCATAAATTTTTGTGGAGAAAATGAAGAAAATAAGTCAGCTTTCAGTCTCGCTGCCGCTTAGCGCTTCTCTCGCAGTTATAGCTGGCAGGAGAGAGGTTGACCAACGAGCGTTCGGGAGTCTCGCTGAAAACAATGCGCGGAAACTGCATAATCAGTCTTGCGAGTTGTATTATTTCATCTGTTTAAATGATTTAAGAGTTAAATAACCTACCAGCATAAAGATGATATTCAAATAACCCACCTTAGGGAAAGGGATAAAAACGAAATGGGTGTACGTGGTCTCCACTTTTATTAAAGTAAGTGTGTATATATTTTATTACTCCTAAAATTACTATTATGTAGTAGGAAATAATTATATTTTCGGTTGTAATCTGAACATATTTATACTTAGTAACACAAAGTATCAGTATGTTATTTATTAACGGTTAATATCGCTGTTTCACTATATATGTACTGTTGAATGATGAGTAATGGTATTGTTATTTATTAACGATTAATATCGCTGTTTCACTATATATGTACTGTTGAATGATGAGTAATGGTATTGTTATTTATTAACGGTTAATATCGCTGTTTCACTATATATGTACTGTTGAATGATGAGTAATGGTATTGTTATTTATTAACGGTTAATATCGCTGTTTCACTATATATGTACTGTTGAATGATGAGTAATGGTATTTGTTATTTATTAACGGTTAATATCGCTGTTTCACTATATATGTACTGTTGAATGATGAGTAATGGTATTGTTATTTATTAACGATTAATATCGCTGTTTCACTATATATTTACTGTTGAATGATGAGCAATGGTATTATTACTAGAGCACGGATTTTAATATTTTTATAAATATAGTTTTATCCTTCCATTAACTCTTTGGATTCTTAAACAAACAATGTTTCTAACAATGTCCCTGGCCCTTTTTTTTCTTAGGGTTGTAAACAATTTTCCTACATACTTAAGGAAGTTGACGACAAACGCCTTTTATAAAATAATATAGATAAAAAACATGAAAACTATTTTACTTCACGGAAGCATGCTATTAATATGTACAGTAATTAAAGGTAATTTATTACACAGTATACTCTGCTCGAACACTTCAACTAAAAGTATTTTTAACATATAACACTCATTGAAAACAAACTTCACATTCCAGTAGTTTTGGTGTACACAACTAGCCACATTTCCAAATGTTGTTTTTAATATATATGCAGAAAAAGATCTTTGGTTCATACATGCAAATTCTATACCAAGATAAAAATCGTCTAAATTGTTTTCCCTGGTCAACTTCATACGTACACGCAAAACACAACTAAATGAATTGTTAAAAAAATTGCAATTCAAATGTATTGAAGAAAAACTGATACATTTTCAACCGAGGTTAAAAAAAAAAATAAAACTTAAATTTAGCAAACTTTAAGTGTTAAACTCCCATTTAGCTATTTTTAAGTTGAATAAGATTCACACACTAGCATCCAAACGGCTTGAAGCATAGCTTTCCTCTATAACTTACTTATAAGGGGGAAAAATTAGGTTAAAACCTAAACATCCGGGCCCTAGTTATTATGTAACCAGTTTATAGTACGGACCATACGTCAACCTACTTCCTTTGTAGTTACTATAATACTCGAGCACTAGTTCTCGATACAACACGAGACTCTCGAGAGCGGCGTGGCTTACGAGCGAGAGTGTTTTGACCGGCTCTGCTCTTTGCTACTGCCACGACCTCCCAAAACCAGTCCCTGGCGAAATTCTTGAGCTCGGTACTTTTAATTGTAATGGTGAACGTGTTCAATGTTCAATTTCAAATGGACAAGCAAAGGCCATAAAGTTACTTGAACACACTTGTATCCACTTAGCAACAAATGCTGTTCAATGTTCGATTTCAAATGGATAAGCAAAGGCCATAAAGTTACTTGAACACACTTGTATCCACTTAGCAACAAATGCTGTTCAATGTAGGATTTCAAATGGACAAGCAAAGGCCATAAAGTTACTTGAACACACTTGTATCCACTTAGCAACAAATGCTGTTCAATGTTCGATTTCAAATGGATAAGCAAAGGCCATAAAGTTACTTGAACACACTTGTATCCACTTAGCAACAAATGCTGTTCAATGTTCGATTTCAAATGGACAAGCAAAGGCCATAAAGTTACTTGAACACACTTGTATCCACTTAGCAACAAATGCTGTTCAATGTTCGATTTCAAATGGACAAGCAAAGGCCATAAAGTTACTTGAACACACTTGTATCCACTTAGCAACAAATGCTGTTCAATGTTCGATTTCAAATGGACAAGCAAAGGCCATAAAGTTACTTGAACACACTTGTATCCACTTAGCAACAAATGCTGTTCAATGTTCTATTTCAAATGGACAAGCAAAGGCCATAAAGTTACTTGAACACACTTGTATCCACTTAGCAACAAATGCTGCTCAATGTTCGATTTCAAATGGACAAGCAAAGGCCATAAAGTTACTTGAACACACTTGTATCCACTTAGCAACAAATGCTGCTCAATGTTCGATTTCAAATGGACAAGCAAAGGCCATAAAGTTACTTGAACACACTTGTATCCACTTAGCAACAAATGCTGTTCAATGTTCGATTTCAAATGGACAAGCAAAGGCCATAAAGTTACTTGAACACACTTAGCAACAACTGATTTGTGGCACATATCATATTGTACATTACTATAACAACTTAAAACTCCCCGCCACACAAATTATGTTCCCATCAGATTCCAGAGCGGTCCCATCAAAGAAACCCTTGTTTCTTATTTGAATTTTCTTTAAGGACAGAGAATATATATATTTGAAGTTATTTAGAACTGCACCCCTTAGCATTCGGGAAAATGAAATTACGATTTGCAGCTAGAGATTATTTAAACATAACTTTTGTTACATTAGCAACTAGTTTAGTACTTGAGTATTTCTTAGGCCCTTTGCTTTGTGCTACCTATTCCATCTCAGTCCCTGTTATTTACTCTCTCTCTGTTGCTTCTGTTATCCACTTTTCTTTTATATTCCCCAATATTACCCTATTTTTACTCTCTCTACACGTACTATGTACACAGTGTATAGAGAAGGTATTACACTCCACCCAAAAATTCCATACCGAGATTTTCCGGAAATATATGTTGTAGAGTCCCCTTTAACTAAAAAAAGCATTTTCGGAAAAAAGTACGTATGTCCGTGTGTGTGTATGTGTGTCTTTGAACACGATAACTCAAAAACGAAAAGTCTGTAAAATACCAAACTTGATATTTAAATTTAGTATCTTGCAGGGATGCGACACGAAGATTTTCAGAAAAATCCCTCACCCCAACTACCCTTTACATAGAACTTTTTTCGAAAATTTTGATATTTTCAAAAATGGCTCAAACGATATTGATTAAAATCGTATATTAAAGCTATTACCTGACAAATAAACTGTATATCTTGAATTTTCTGGGAATAGCATCTTAGGACTACTTTATTTTGGATGAATTTTACGGAATTTTGAATTACTGCTAAACTGTAAGAGATGGACAAAAACTTACTATACGAAGAATGTAGAGCACGTTAAAACACACAATTTATGATATATACGTCTTCTTCGTGGAGTTCATCTTTTTTTAGATATTCCTTGTTTTTGGTTTCAGCTTTAAAGAACTTATACTTTTCTCGTACAGGAATTTGTCAACTCGTGTCCATACAAACAAAGGAACTTCAGTCACATAGCAACCAGCTTCTGACTAGCACTTTAACTTATATACTACTCCCTTATTTCGCTTCTAGTTACAAGGAAGCAAGTAATAAGACTATTTCTGCTATTTTTTTTCTGATTAGCATGAAGTAAATAGAAGCATAAGCTTTTTAACAAAAATTTGTTGGAGAGATGTAGAGAAAGTCATGCGAATGGTACATATCAGATTTTTTTATATCTTCTCTTTCCCTTTATAGTCAACATTTTCATTACTACCATCTCTCCTGCTATACTATCCCATTTGTGTTCGCGAATTTGCTAGCTCCAATTTCTTGCCTCTTTACATTCCGTTAAATAGTGGACAATTCTGTTTCTCCCCGCATAAAATACAACGTTATAGTTCATTGCCACTCGTTCCTTTCTCATCCGAGCTTAGCTTTCCCACCATTTCTTGGTTACCAGACGCAAATGAACGTTGTATTTATAAGCTCTTATTGGGCATATAGCATTTTACCTCTATAAAGTCGAGGAAATTGACACAAGACAGATATTGTAGTGTTATGAAACGTAATATTTTCTGTTGAACACTTAAATTCTTCCAGGTTGAGTCAGTATGCCAACCTATACTTTTGTTTCTAATGAGTTCAGGGCCGAGAAATTTAGGAGCTTTCGAAAATAACTTCATGGTATAAATTATTTATTGTGCATATTACAACTTTCTGATTATGAAATAACTACTCTACTTCCTTATCCAAACAGTGAGATCACTATTTTCAATAATGGAATACTATTTCTATGACGCTATCCTAAGCCAAGACAGAATATTTCAGGGCTGTCAGCTGAACAGTTCAATCTGTTCGTTTATGTAAATTTAATTCATAGATTGTGCTAGTTGTAAAAAAGGACTTTTAGGTCCTTCATAATTAACTACATAGGTTTTGTCAGAGAGATAAAAAATGTGCTTTATAACAGCACGAATCAGTGTACTATAACACACCGAATTAGAAAAATGGTAGTATTTCATCAGCTAAGTTACATTTTTAATTAAAGCCTTCATCATATATTTATTGTTAAAATTAAAAACTATCCAATTAATTGTTAAGTATGGAGTTTTTGCGTACTGGACATTTCATCCCAAGAGACCGGCAATATATCCCTACATGATTTAGCACACAAACAAAAGTTAGTTTACATGATAAACCAGAGTACAATATATTAATGTCATAGACTTAATTAAAATCACGAATGTGAATTGACTTAGAATTAAAAGACTTTATTCATTATTTAACGATGTGTATAATTTAAAGCGGAGGAGCTTTCGAAATCTTTATCCAGATTTAAAGGTTATGTGTCATTTACAAAATGCTTAAAACTGTAATAATGCTATATTTATGAAATTCCTGTAATAATGTAATGATTTTTTTAAGAATACGAGAAATAAATAAAATTAAAGATGGTTGCCATTTAAGGTTTAAAATGTTTCCTTGCAATTCTGTGCAGTTTGCTATAGTTACCGTAAAAGGTAGAAGAATATCAGTATTAGTGAAGTGCTTATCGAACAATAATGCTAATAGGAAGTATATGCACATCAAACGTTTTATTTTTGGTAATAACTGACGCTCGAATGGTCTGAAAATGCGAAACCAACATGTGATATTCTATAAGGGATACAACTGCTTAATACCTCATTACTGAGTCCAGACGTCTGCCTGTATCCTCAGCTTAGCCTGGATCTGATTTCTTTCTTATGAAACACATCTTGTAGCTGCAGGTCTGGTGGACCGAGGACACATCCATTTCAATCAGCATCTTCATGTATCTGAGCTCCTAAAATGCTGGTGACACATTAAACGCTGTATGTGATCCATTTACACTACTTTCTCTACCTGTTCTGCAACGAAATATTCTTGCGAAGGTTTAGTCTTCTCTCTACCTTATGCTAATAAGGACAGACATTAGCGCGAATTTGTTTTACTGCATTCTTCTTATACATAAAAGGAGAATAATGGAAAACACTAGGCTAAAGTGAGAATCAAATCCTTTAAGATCTGATCACTGTGATGGCTTTAAAGTTTCGTTCTCCTTGTATTTCCAGATGGAGAAAGAGCAAACAATGATGACTTTCTATTTGAGAATAGCATAGTTATTGGAAAATTAAACTACTAACAAGGAATATGTCCAAACTTGTTAACTTCACAAGAAACAAATTGTTCTTTCTAAATTTATGACCGGTAACATTATGTCTATCAGTTAATAAAAGTCATCCAGAATGAAGAGAACTTCAGAGGCTATTTCCAGAAAATTCAATATATACATTATATTATACAATATGTTTCAAAAGTAAATGGAATAAATAAGGGGTGCGTTCCCCAAATGTAGATAGTAAAACAGTCCATTACAGCGGAAATGCTTCAAAACAGTGATATTGTTTTCCCCACAAGCTATGCTCTTCACTATACACCTCACATGACGGCCGTGTGAACTCGATTACCTGCCACATTCGATGTCAGGAAGTAAAAATCGACTGGCAAGAGATTGGGCCACCTCTACCTATCCATCGATCCAAGTACCGGCGAGCGGTCCGACGGAGCGTCTTCATACAAAGTCAGTTTGTTGACGAGCTGTTCAGTAGTGGACTGTCCTCATACACATGAGGTGTTTCCCAGGAGGCCTTTTTACGCCTGTCCCGTAAGTGTGTTTACTAACGGATCACCAATATACTGGCCCACGTGTTGATAGTCACCCAAAGTTGGTGATGAGAAGGAGCAATTGCATGTAGGTTTTCATTTGTATATATGCTGATTGTGGAAATCTGGATATTATGTCGTGATACCATCCAGGAAATTTCCGAACAACTGCTCCACGAACAACTAGCAGAACATCAACCAAGCAAGATAATCTGATGGTGACAGGGCCTGTACACGTTGAAAACGGTACAACTGGTGCTTTCGTAACAGCCTACAGACAGTCGAATGAACCTAACCTTCGTACTGATAGAAAGAGCGATTTGCATAGAATCTTCTCCTCTACGTCTGCAGTTGTTCCCACCTGAAACCAGGAGATGCAAACGTCCCATGGAGACTTCCGATCTGAACATCATCACTGTGAGTATAGACGCAACATTGCAGTACCTACATCAAGCGTGTTTCTGCCCGCTCCTGACTTAATTATATGGCGCTCAGTGAAACGCCAAACACAAAACTCAATGGACCCTTCACAAGAGTGTTTCTGCCCGCTCCTGACTAGGTTACATGTCGCTCAGTGAAACGCCAAACACAAAACTCAATGTATACTTCACAAGAGTGTTTCTGCCCGCTCCTGACTTGATTACATGTCGCTCACTGAAACGCCAAACACAAAACTCAATGGACCCTTCACAAGAGTGTTTCTGCCCGCTCCTGACTTGATTACATGTCGCTCACTGAAACGCCAAACACAAAACTCAATGGACCCTTCACAAGAGTGTTTCTGCCCGCTCCAGACTCGAGTACACGTAACTCAGCGGACGCCAAACACAAAACTCAATGGACCCTTCACAAGAGTGTTTCTGCCCGCTCCTGACTAGGTTACATGTCGCTCAGTGAAACGCCAAACACAAAACTCAATGTATACTTCACAAGAGTGTTTCTGCCCGCTCCTGACTTGATTACATGTCGCTCACTGAAACGCCAAACACAAAACTCAATGGAGCCTTCACAAGTGTTTCTGCCCGCTCCTGGCTTGATTAGATATCACTCAGTGAAATGCCAAACACAAAATTCAATCGACCCTTCAGAAGAGTGTTTCTGCCCGTTCCTGACTTGAGTACACGTCACTCAGTGAAACGTCAAACACAAAACTCAATGGACCGTTCATAAGAGTGTTTCTGCCCACTCCTGACTTCAGTACACGTCGTTCAGTAAAACGCCAAACACAAAACTCAATGGACCCTTCAAAAGAGTGTTTCTGCCCGCTCCTGACTTGATTACACGTCACTCAGTGAAACGTCAAACACAAAACTCAATATACCCTTCGCCTGGAATGAACTGTCCTTTAATAATCTTCTGTTACGGCAACGACCTGCGGGAACAAAAACATTCCGATGAATATCACTGCTTTGAAGGCCATACCCATTTCCGGACAGATGCTGCAATAGACTGCCCTTATTGCTTACATATGAGAAATGCATACTTGAATGTATGCTCTTTGTTTTTAAGTAACCTGTATGGATATCTTAAATAAATTTTACGTGAAACAAAATCGTCAGTCCCATTTTTGAGAGCATCAACATTTTCGAAAAATGCTCCTTGGTAAATATAGTTTGGTGTGGGGCTGTTTTCTGGAAAACCTTACTGTAGCATCCAAACAAATGCTCCTTGGTAAATATAGTTTGGTGTGGGGCTGTTTTCTGGAAAACCTTACTGTCGTATCCTAACAAATGCTCCTTGGTAAATATAGTTTGGTGTGGGGCTGTTTTCTGGAAAAACTTACTGTCGCATCCAAACAAATGCTCCTTGGTAAATATAGTTTGGTGTGGGGCTGTTTTGTGGAAAACCTTACTGTCGCATCCAAACAAATGCTCCTTGGTAAATATAGTTTGGTGTGGGGCTGTTTTCTGGAAAACCTTACTGTCGCATCCTAACAAATGCTCCTTGGTAAATATAGTTTGGTGTGGGGCTGTTTTCTGGAAAACATTACTGTCGCATCCAAACAAATGCTCCTTGGTAAATATAGTTTGATGTGGGGCTGTTTTCTGGAAAACATTACTGTCGCATCCAAACAAATGCTCCTTGGTAAATATAGTTTGGTGTGGGGCTGTTTTCTGGAAAACCTTACTGTCGCATCCAAATAAATGCTCCTTGGTAAATATAGTTTAGTGTGGGACTGTTTTCTGGAAAACCTTACTGTCGCATCCAAACAAATGCGGATTGAAATATTCAGTTTCCAATTTTGAGTCACGTATGCTGCTCACACAAACGTGATTATTTTGGGATACAGAGGACCTTAATATATATATTTTCGGCGGGCGGCGGGATGGATGGAGGGAGGGACGGACGGACGGACAGGTGGATATTTATGTAGCTTTATTGATGTCAAATTAATACAGTTGTTACCTAAACACTTATGCATAGATCGTTGATCGTACGTATGATATTTAAATACAATTTAAAGGTGATAGAAAGAAATGAAATAAAACACTAAATAGAAAGAAAGAGAACACACAGATAAATGCACTGTCTACCTGAACAAATTTGATCTCACTTCGCGCACTTTAACCTGGAAATTGCCAGTTGCATGGTCAGCCAATAGATCCTAATTGCCAGTTGCATGGTCAGCCAATAGATCCTAATTGCCAGTTGCTCTGGTCAGCCAATAGATCCTAATTGCCAGTTGCTCTGGTCAGCCAATAGATCCTACTTGCCAGTTGCTCTGGTCAGCCAATAGATCCTAATTGCCAGTTGCTCTGGTCAGCCAATAGATCCCAAATGCCATCTCTTCTATTAGGACTTTTTCTCTGGTTTATCCACTGTACACATTGCGTTAAAATATGTTGCCAATCTTCATCCAAACGACAGAATTCTCAGATTCTCCATCCAGAATTGCCTTTCATTGTCTGTGGCCTAAACCATGCCATTTCTGATCATTGTTTTCTTCGTTAGTGGAATACATATGACTGTTTACCCCAATTCAGCAAGAGGGTATAATATCATAATGGATTCCATTTCCTGCAGATTCATTTGTGTTCATCTTCTTTTGGCACCTTTGCAGAGGTTTTTAAAAAGTGATTCGCCTCTTTACCATACTGGCCCATGTCTGTCTATTCCTCTCAAATCCGTTTGGAGTTCAGCAGCCCGAGACTTCCTCTGTTAGTTATAACATACGGAACGTGCTTCAGCCTGAACAAAGTACTCCACATTGTGTCCTCATAACACGACATCTCTTGCACAAATACAGCATTAGATGTGCCTTGTGAAACTCCAAGAACTGTTTTTCAAAATGCTAGCTGAGTTATGTTTACGTTCTCTGCCAATTTCCACCCCCCCCCCGCTTACGAAATTTCACTTCCGTATAACAAAACCGTATCATAGAGTTACACTTATTTACTAATGTATCTAATGGCCCAATAGTTCATTTAACTGCCCTCGTGATTTATGATTAGTGAATGACACACGTTATTCCATTTTTGTCTTATGTTACATATTACTCTTAAATAGGAAAAATGTTTAACATTTTAAATTTCTAGCCCTTTGTAATATCCTTTTTCCATCTTGCAACCAGTTTTGCAAGCCATCATTTTCGTTTTGTTATGTTTACCACCATAACGGTTGTTTACAATAGTCCTTCTGCAAGCTTTCTATCGTCAGTGACAGCATTGCCATGTCATCCGCTTATCAAAGTACAGGGATGTTTACTTGCGGAGCATTCATTCCGTCTGCTATTAATACGTGAATAAATTGAACAGCAGGACGATCCTTGATGAATTGGCCGATTACACTCAGTTTTGGGCTATTTTAATGTTTCTATACAGACTATTGTAAATCAGCGTTACAGCTCTCATCATTTTATGTAAGTCTTGAACTTATAAAGGTGTCAGCTGTTTTTTATTGTTGCAGCAAGCTGTAATTACACGTACATACGATAAACTGAGTGTGTATTTGCTCAGAACCTTTAAGTTGATACCAACTTTTTAATCGGGTGCTCTTCTGTGTATAAATTGCACATCAATGTTTTCAACTATTGTCCTCTCTGATAGTTGCGTTAACATGAACACAGAATTACACCCTTTGCCTTTCAATTATGATGAAATGTAACGTGTTCAATTGTTTTCAGCTATACAATATAGAATCTTAATATAAATATTAATTCATATAGAGTTTGCATGGAGTTGTAACTCACGTCATATCAACGCCCAGTGTTCTTCTATACTTTCAATTGATCCTTTGCATTTCTTGCAAATACATTTACTAATTTGTTTAGGCTATATATAATAATTATTATATACAATAACATATATATATATATATATATATATATATATTTGTTTTGTCAGAATTTTCTCTGATAAATATATATTATGTTTTAATAAATTATACAATAATATGATACTTTCACATAATAAACAGAAACATTACACATATAGCTTGTGCTCGGTGTTTAAACATGGCTTCCTCGTGAAGTTTTACCTCTCTTTCTCTCGCACGCTCTCTGTTTCATTTGCTATTAAGGTTAGAGCAGTTGCATTACAGATCTCTGGCACAATAAATATGCACTTAATCAGAGTTAATTAACTTGGTCAAACGAATTCTACTTCATACCGAAGAGTCCTTTGCGGTGACGTTTTGCCCAAAAAGCATTCCGCTGCACGTTGTCAAAAGCCATTTTAAAATCAACAAAAGCGTAATAATATCTCCTTCTGTTGAAATTTTAATAAAGTGATGTTTTAGAACGAAAATATTGTGTGTAGCAGAAAACCTTGCCTGAAACTTGGAAATGATATCAAACACTTTGGCCAATGCCTTAATCTATCATAATTTTACAATAAAACTTACGCAGTATAGCATAAAAGGAAGCTATAGACCTCATTAATATACTACTTTGAAGCTTGTTAGTCAAAATTATGTGAGCCAATATCCATAGTCTAATTTTAAAAATTGTTTAAATCAAACACGAATTGTGAAAACACTTATTACTTTCTCCAGACGCACTATGTAGATAGTGTATAGAGAAGGTATTGCACTCCACCAAAAATTCGATCCTGAGATTTCACCGGAAATATATGTTTTAGGGTCCCCAATATCCAAAAAAAACATTTTCACAAAAAGGTCCGAGTGTGTGTGTGTGTGTGTGTGTGTCCGTGTGCCTGTGAACACGATAACTCAAAAACGAAAAGACGGTAAAATACCAAACTTGGTATTTAAGTTTAGTATCTTCCAGGGATGCGACACGAAGATTTTGAGAAAAATCCCCCCACCCCCAACTACCCTTTACATGGAACTTTTTTGGAAAATTTTGATTTTCTCAAAAATGGCTCTAACGATTTTGACTAAAATTTCGTATATTAAACATATTTACCTCACAAATAAAATGTATATCTTGAATTTTCTGGGTATAGCCTATGAAGAGTAGTTTATTATGGATGAATTTTACTAAATTTTGAATAAGTGCTAAATCGTAAAAGATGGACAAAAGCTTAATACACAAAAACTATAGAGCACATTAAAACATACAATTTATGTTATATACATTTTTTTAATGGAGTTCGTCGTTTTTGTGACATTCCTTATTTTTGGTTTCTGCTATGAAAAACGTATACTTTTTTCATACAGGAACTTTTCAACTCCTGTACATATAAACAAAGGAACTTCATTTTCATAACAACCAGCTTTTGACTATCACTTTAACCTACGGTTGTCCCTTATTTCGCTTCTACTTACAAGGAAGCGAGTAATTAGACTATTTCTGCTATTTTATTCTGATTAGCATAAAGTAAATAGAAGTATAAGCTTTTTAAGAATTATTTGTTGCAGGGATATGGAGAAGGTCATGTGAATGGTACACATCAGATTTTTTTTTAATTTGAAAGCCACAGCGTTTTAAAATCATTGTATATATTTGGAGAAACACATTGGTGTATTTATATTTTGTACCCACTGCAATGGTTAAAGTATATGTATGCAATTTTCAATTTGGATTTTTTTTCAGTGTTTCCAAAATTAGTTTAAAATTTTGATAAGGTGGAAACTGTTTAGTTTACAATGCTAAACAGGTTTAGGAAGATTGACTAAAAATATAGGTTTTCATTCCAAAACATGTAAACGTGCCTTAAGAAAGACAGCTCTTGTCGCGGTGCTCCGTGCAGATCCTATTGTTTCCAAAACCGAATGGTTTTCACGTTCTAGAATCTGTGGAAATGCTTGGCTGTGCTGCCTTTAACTCTGTTTGCTTCTTTGACGTGACGTTTCTACTCCATTTTGGCATTCCCCCTGGTATCGTTAGATAAGAGCGTAAGCAAATCCCAGGATAAACATCTGAATAACGTGCTTTGGCTTACTACTCTGTTTTAAGTTCCACGCAACCTGTTGAACTTTACGTGCTGGTCCATTCAATTAATTACGAGTATCTGCGTTATAAATGATTGTCTTCCGTCCTTAATATACAAAGTGTTATCAGGAGTTGGCAGCATTGCAATGAATAGATAAAAGTCCGCAATGTTACACGTGATCAAATGTGCTTATCAAGTAACGCCAACAACAAAAGAAGTGAACTGCAATAAATAATATTTCTACATAATAGCGATGCTTATTGATGTGTCGTGGTTGGAAACTGATGAAGGAATTTCTGACGAGTGTGTAACGCCAATTCTTAGAAACAATAGCGGTAGGCTGAAACTCTCAAAGCTTTACAAAATGGAGGTGTTGATATTAGCTGAAGTCATTTTCCTCTCAAAAGTCTGTTTCATCTTCGAGTTGAACACCTTTCAGAGGCAATCCAAATGTTAGTTTGCCACTTCCTTAATTTCAGACTTAAATATTAATTAATTATTTTAACTAGATATGCTTAATATAGTACTTCTGGCTTCCCTCCCAGAGGTCCCGGGTTTAATTCCCGGCTGGGGTGGGGAACTTTTCATTAACTAGAATTATTCCCTATTCCAAAAATACGGAAATATACATGGGACAGTGAATTTGATTATGTTAAATAAGTATAATACGGAAATATACATGTGACAGTGAATTTGATTATGTTAAATAAGTATAATACGGAAATATACATGTGACAGTGAATTTGATTATGTTAAATAAGTATAATACGGAAATATACACGTGACAGTGAATTTGATTATGTTAAATAAGTATAATACGGAAATATACATGTGACAGTGAATTTGATTATGTTAAATAAGTATAATACGGAAATATACACGTGACAGTGAATTTGATTATGTTAAATAAGTATAATACGGAAATATACACGTGACAGTGAATTTGATTATGTTAAATAAGTATAATACGGAAATATACACGTGACAGTGAATTTGATTATGTTAAATAAGTATAATACGGAAATATACATGGGACAGTGAATTTGATTATGTTAAATAAGTATAATACGGAAATATACACGTGACAGTGAATTTGATTATGTTAAATAAGTATAATACGGAAATATACATGGGACAGTGAATTTGATTATGTTAAATAAGTATAATACGGAAATATACATGTGACAGTGAATTTGATTATGTTAAATAAGTATAATACGGAAATATACATGGGACAGTGAATTTGATTATGTTAAATACTGAAAAATGAACCCCACACATTAACAAGATTCTTTCTGTAGACAAAGCCCCCAAAACGGTTAGAGTGGGGCTGTATAAATGAAATAATTAAAAAAAAATACTTTAGTTGGACATAGTTTGTGGCCTAAGAACCAATAAAAATATTTAATTTATAATTCATAATTATAAGTTAATGCCTTGTCATTTAACATTTCAGACCTCAATTTTTGTTAATAATGCCGACTAATAAAGGAGAATGACAAAGGTTCAAAAGATATCAAATGGTCAGATATATTTCTGTCACTGCATTTAGCACTACATTACAAATGTTACGCTTTATTGGAAATAATAATTGCTCTTAAATGATATATATATATGTATGTATATATATATATATATATATATATATATAATTCTTTTAGAAGGTTGATGTACAAATAAAACACAAGAATACTCTGACAGTAATCTAAGGAAAACATGCCTGGTGGGGCGGTAAGGTGGTTACGGGTTCGTATCCCGGGCGCAGGTTTTGGGTTGGAATGGCTGAGTACCCTGCACTAATTGTTCTTCAACATTATCATTCATAGCTGGTGCTATATCTCTTACTCTTTCTTGATCGTCAATTTAATACTTTCTCATTAGTAGATCTCGTAATATAACTTAACATTTCAAATTACACCCATAAAATAATAAAATGGGAATATTTGCATGGCAGAGAGAGAGAGAGAGGGAGAGAGAGAGAGAGAGAGAGAGAGAGAGAGAGAGAGAGAGAGAGTTCGTAAGGACCACCAAAAGATGTTCAAGTTGACTCCTATTTAAGGACACCCATCTGTATAGCTGCAAATGGCTTGGTCATGTTACACGTGGCCAGATACAACTCCTGCTCCACTCTTAGTTCAACAAACTATTATTATTATTATTATTATTATTATTATTATTATTATTATTATTATTATTATTATTATTATTATTATTATTATTATTATTATTATCATCATCATCATTATTAAAGTTAATGAAAATTTGGATCACATATTGCAGTTATTGTTTTAAAATACCCTTTAATTAATTTAACTCTTTAACAGTGTATTAACATTCATTATTTGTAATCCAATTATACTGATTGATTTTTAATTTCTCTACACGTACTATGTACATAGTCTATAGAGAAGGTATTGCACTCCACCCAAAAATTCAATACCGAAATTTCACCGGGAATATATGCTTTGGGTTCCCCTGTATCCAAAAAAAGAATGTTCAGAAAAAGGTCCGGTTGTGTGTGCGTCCGTGCGTATGTGAGCACGATAACTCGAAAACGAAAAGTCGGTAAAATAGCAAACTTGGTATTTAAGTTAAGTATCTTGCAGAGATGTGACACGAAGATTTTCAGAAAAATTCTCCCACCCCAAACTACCCTTTACATGGTACATGGTACTTGTTTCGAAAATTTTGATTTTCTCAAAAATGGCTGTAACGATTTTGATTAAAATATAATATTTTAAAGATATTTATGTAACAAATAAAATGTATAACTTGATTTTCTGGGAATAGCCTCTGAATGTTACATAACTGCTACACCGTAAAAGCACACAAAAATGTAGATCACGATAAAAACACACAATTTATGTCGTACACATTTTTATCGTGGAGTTGATCATTTTTGAGATATTCGTTGTTATTGCTTTCAGCTTTGAGAAACTTATACTTTTCTCATACAGGAATTTGTCAACTCGTGTCCATACAAAGAAAGGAACTTCAGTCACATAGCAACCAGCTTTTGACTATCACTTTAACCTATGGTACTCCCTTATTTAATTACAAGAAAGCAAGTAATAAGACTATTTGTGCTAACTTTTCTCAATTAGGATAAACGAAATAGAAGCATTAGTTTTTTAACAATAATTTTTTTGCGGAGATGTGAATGGTACACATCAGATTTTTAAATATACTATTAGTTTTGCACAGTAAAGATTGATTGTAGAATAAGCTGACAACAAAGCATTTTAACATGAAACATCTCATGTGTGCCAGTCAGATCCACAAGCAGACTCTTCCTACAGAATATTGTTATTTACACCGAGCTCATTGAGATACAAATTAGCACAGGCTATAAAGCGTTAGGCTAAGTTAAATCTTTTAAAAAAGCTTGTGGTTATATTGAAACAAATGTAATCCGGTTCCCTTTGCAGTGAAACCAAAGAGAGATGAGGAAGGTTTAATTACCTTAAAATTGAAACCAGTAACAAAGAATACCTAGGAAACGGTTAACTCTACAAAAGATGCATTTGACGTACATTATGTTTTAAAGAGACATACGCTTTTTGTATCTCTTACTGTTTACCAGTTAAACAAACATCATGTACTATTGTCAGAACATTAAAGATACACGTTTCAAAATATCTTACTCAAAATCACTACAACTATTTTTGAGAATATCAAAGTTTTCCATTTAAGAGGTAGCTGGGCATCCTTGGAACATACTCAACTTTAACAGCAGATTTCCAATTTAACCGACTTTTCGTTTTTGAGTTGTGCTGCCCTAGTGAGAGAGAGACACACACACACACACACGCACACACAGATCTCGGATTGGACCTTTTTTAATTTCTCTATACGTACTATCTACATAGTTAATAGAGAAGGAAGTGTATTACACCCAAAATATCGATAGCGAGATTTCACCGAAAATACATGTTTTGGGTTCCACTGAATACAAAAAAAAAAAAAAAAATTATGGAAAAAGGTCCGTGTGTGTGTCTGTGGACAGTATAGTTCAAAAACGAAAAGACAGTTAAATACTAAATGTATTTAAGTTTAATATCTTCCAAGGATACGACACGAACATTTTCAACAACAAAAAATCCCCCCACTCTCAAGTACCCTTTACATGGAACGTTTTTCGAAAATGTTGATTTTGCCAAAAATTACTCTAACGATTTTGATTAAAATGTCGTATATTAAAATATTTACCTGACAAGTACTATTTATATCTTGAATTTTCTGGGAATAACCTTAGAAGACTACTTTATTCTGGACGAGTTTTACGGAATTTTGCCTAAGTGCTAAACGTAAGAGATGGACAAAAACTTACCACACAGAAAATGTAGAGCACATTAAAACACACAATTTATATTACATACATTTTTTGCGTGGACTTGATCCTTTTTAAAATATTCCTTGTTTTTTGTTTTAGCTTTGAAAAACTTATACTTTTCTCATACAGGAATTTGTCAACTCGTGTCCATACAAACAAAGGAACTTCAGTCACATAGCAAGCAACTTTTGGCTATCACTTTAACCTATGGTACTTCCATATTTCGCTTCTACTTACAAGGAAGCAGGTAATAAGATTATTTGTGGTAATTTTTTCTAGATTAGGATGAGGTAAATGGAAGCACAAGATTTTTAACAATAATGTGTTGCAGAGATGTAGAGAAAGTCATGTGAATGGAACACATAAGATTTCTTAAAAATGTGTATTTGTATATCTGACGAAATCTCTGCATCAAATTTTTGAGTGCAATACACCACCTTCTGCATTGTATGTACGCCAGTGGACAAAAAAGGTAATTTCTCTAACGCTCAATTTGGCTAAGTTGTACAAGGCACAGCGCCTTGTGTACACCAACAGTTGTATAGCGGCAGCAACAAGCTGTCACTAGTTCCAAATCTTAATATTACTAACCCCTATGGTCAATAATCATAACCAATATGTAACTTAAACTACTTCAACAACATGATACAGATATGCCAGCTCTAACCATTTTGGGATTTGTCGATGATATAGTCATCATCGGGAACGATCAGGAAGCCGCTCTCGAATTAACAAGCCTTGTAACACAGCAATTTGAAGAGATACGGTTACAGGTGAATCCAAAAGAATGCACAGGACGTCACATCCAAAATGGAAATATAGCCAACACAACTCTAATAGCAGACCAGGCCAGCGAGATTGAAACCATCGCACCTGGAGATTCAATAAATTACTTGGGCGTGCTGGATTTTGGTAAGAATGGTGTAATTAAAAAACTTGACAACAAATTAGATCTGCTAGTATCCTCCCCTTTGCTTAAAGCTGAACAAAAATTTAACTGTTCCATCACATCATTAATTTACCATTTCCAAACCACTAAGCTGGCTAAAATACCAAACAAAGCTCTTAATGACTGTGACAAAATTATCAAAAGTTCCTTGCAGCTACCTATGGGTGTACCAGATCAGATGCTATAATCTGACATGTAACGGTCTCTTCAAAGCAGCGAGGGAAGCACATCCGCAGCACTCGTGCAAAACATTAATTCAACCCTCCAATCCGTACGTACAGACCAATCGAGACCTTACTGCTCAGATGTTTAAATTTAACATAGGACGATTCAATAAAGAATTCGCGCACTGAATTGTTTGACCTATCAGAAGGACACTTCGAGAAATAGAAGTAGACGCTTGGGCCGAACTTTCTCGGCGTCCAATTATTCAGAGAATGCAAGTCAGCGAATTTATGGATTCGAACCCTAATGGGCTAACATCAAATGACTGGTGTGAATCTATAAAAATGACAACTGCCGTGCGTTCCATACGGGGTAGATCGCCTCTGTCGGCGATGCCATAGAGAAATAGAAACACTTGCACACGTCTTGGGATCTACGCAACTCTCGCCATCACAAACTTCGCTCAAAGAGCGCCGAATGAACAACTACAAAGTCTTCCAAGAAGTCTACTAACGATAGCACAAAACGAATTGTCATGATTGCAATTCGAGAAGACACAAAAATAGGATTTATCATCGACCCTACCGTTAGGTTTGAAAAGCTCAAAGGAAGTTGTCGACAAAGAGAAAAGCGATATTTACGGTCCCATACTTCAAGGCAAAATACGATCTGAATATCAGCTGATGATCGGTGCTCGGGACACCATTCCCTTACATTTTTTCAATACCTGGAAGAAGTTTGGACTGAAGAAGGGAAAAACAAAAGAAATTGCCATATTTGCAATAAGAGGTTTAATTACTCTTTTTCGAACTAATTTGTTTAATAACCATTTTTAACATTTCCAGGGTCTATATTTCTTTGACAAATTATTTATTGTATGTTAATTTCAACGCCTCACCCTCCAATACTGCACCCCATCCATTACGTCTGTAGTGGACCGAGATGGGGAACGCAGCGGCCGGGCGGTAGGCCAAGGTTCCCCGTGAGCTGTCGTGCCATGGAGTTTCGTTATGTATGTTAATTTTATATTATGTGTAATAAGCTTTTTGCTGCTTTTAATTTCCTTTTCGATTGCTATACTAATGAAAACTGTCAATATTTTATTATCTTTATAGAAGAGTTTCAATTTTTTTTCTGTTTTTTTTTTTAGATAATTAATTTACAATGTGTCTGTTTTTCTCTGTCCATGTTGGCAGCCCGTAAATATGGGGGGTTGCTATTGTTTAAATAAACAAATAATTGTACTGACACGGTCCATGATTTTTTTTTTTTTTTAAGCTTAACGTCCTTTAACCTGGTTGGTTGGTCATATCGGACGATGAATGAAATTGGTGAAATGATGCTCAAATGTTCTCGGGGTCCACGGAGCTTAAAGTTACTCGACATTCGTCTTCTCAGGATAAGGGAAAACCCCGAAGAAAGAAAAAAATTATCCGGGTAACTCACCCTTAGCGAGATTTGAGCTCATAACCTTTTGAACGCGAGGCAGACACGATACCATCACACTACCAGGCGGTTGTGTTCAATACAGCGCTGTGGCAAAACGTAGGTTACTCCAATGGTGAGAGTCGTTTCTTGCATGCAGTTCCCCTTTCGTTAACGATGTTGAATCAGCATAGCGGCTACTTATTGTATACACGACGTTCGCCACTGCTTCTGTACGGATTTATTCTACCGCACACGAAAGCATGTGGTGTGCAGAATAGTACAAAAAAGCATCAGGCATGAACAATCATTTCTCATTGAGGAAACAAATTGAAATTGTACAGTATAAAAATACTAAAAGTATTGTTAAGAAAACCAATATTTTGAAACATTTTTAGGAATGTTTCTGTTTTTTGTTTGTTTTTTTTGTTCTGTTTTGTTTTACAACTCACCGTTCACAAAGCGATACAACAGGAAAATGCCAAAGAAGTCCCGATACGATACAAAGCGTATCTATCGTTTAAGTGGAGCCCCCTGTTGTCAATGCTAAGGTTTGTGTCTCCAGCTATTTAAGGTAATGAGCTGAATGTGTCTATCGTTTAAG
Organism: Hymenopus coronatus; assembly: GCA_030762935.1. Lineage (NCBI taxonomy): Eukaryota > Metazoa > Arthropoda > Insecta > Mantodea > Hymenopodidae > Hymenopus > Hymenopus coronatus. The sequence continues at coordinate 2,455,864 of CM060886.1, read as the reverse complement.
TGGAGCCCCTGTTGTCAATGCTAGAGTTTGTGTCTCCAGCTATTTAAGGTAGTCAGCTGAATGTGTCTATCGTTTAAGTGGAGCCCCCTGTTACCATTGCTAGATTTTGTGTCTCCAGCTATTTAAAGCGATGAGCTGAATGTGTCTATCGTTTAAGTGGAGCGCCTGTTGTCAATGCTAGAGTTTGTGTCTCCAGCTATTTAAAGCGATGAGCTGAATGTGTCTATCGTTTAAGTGGAGCCCATGTTGTCAATGCTAGAGTTTGTGTCTACAACTATTTAAGGTAATGAGCTGAATATATCTATCGTTTAAGTGGAGCCCTCGTTACTTATGTTAAGTTGGAGTTGCAGTCCGAGTGTGAAAGAGGACGGTCGTGTTTTGTGTCTTGCTCGTAGCTACCTGGAAGAAGTTCGACAGTGGAAAGCGTACGAGAACTCATCGGACAGTTGAGGCAAGAAATGCGTTTAGGATTTGAAAAGTGCAGCCTAAAGTCGCTGGAAAGTGCCGTGGAGAATGTGTCAGTTCGAATGCGTGCTCTGGAAGAGAAAATGGATTATTTAGAGAACCAATCTCGAAGAAATAATATTGTGCTATATGGTGTGACAGAAGAACCGGGAGAGAGTTGGGAGATTACGGAGGGAATAGTGAAAAGTGTCATCTCACAAATAGGAATCTAACTCCGCGAGTTTGATGTGGAGAGAGCCCATCGTGTAGGTCGACGTGGCAATGTAAGGCGACCTATTGTGTGTAAACTGGCCCATTATAAACTCAAGGTGGCCATCCTTCGAGATGCTCGTTATTTACGGGGAACGGGAATAAGCATTAGCGAGGATTTAGCCAGCGTGTAAGAGAAGAGAGAGAGTTCTTAAAGGGACACATTTTTGAGGCCAGGAAGCAGGGCTGTCATGCCGTATTGCACTATGACAAGCTCTTCATTAACGGGCGAGTTTGGAACCGACAGGAACTGGAGCGCATGGAACAGCCTAGAAGCAGTGCGGAAACCGAAACCAGGACAGGGCAGCAAGAGCAGGTAGCCAGTGCATCACCCCAGCAGGTAGCAGGTCCCTCAGCAGAACAACATCAGGTGCCTCAATGTATGTCGACAGGGCGGGGCAAAGAGGAGAGGAGGGTGAGACAGTCTTCGCCGGAGAAGCCAACAACAACGTCCCTCCGTGCCCTTAGGCTGACAACAGCTCGACAAGGGGTCAGCCAAGTTGTAGGAAGGCCAACAGTAAGGAATCAATAGGACCCAACCCCTTCTCTGAGGATTGTCACATGGAACATCGAAGGCTTCAAAAAAAGGTTGAGTAGCGCGAATTTCTTGTATTTCCTTAGTGATCTTGACGTTGTATGCTTAACAGAAATTTGGTTGAAAAATGGAGGAAATGTAACACTTGCTAATTTCCATAGTTTTAGTAGGGGAAGGGAGACACGGGGAAGGAGGGGAAGATGGCCAGGAGGTATCAGTTTCATTCAGGTCTGAGCTGGAGGCTGAGATAAATAAATTAGAAATCAGTTTGGAAGGGGTGATTGCTGTATCTTTGGCACAGGGGGGAGTACATATAATAGTTATAGGAATATACAACCAGCCAGCAACGTCCAAGTATGCAAACAGGAATTTCTTCAGTGACTTAACCGAAACGCTAGTGGAGTTACAGGAAAAGTTTCCAGGAGCTGAGTTAATTCTTTTAGGAGATTTTAATGCGAGGTTACGAGGGGAGAATATATCTCTAACGGGTGGTCACCAATGGGGGGAGGAATTCCGCGAAGGTCAACATTAGGAAATTTTTTATAAAAAAGCGAAGGGAGTATAAACAGCTCTTACGGGAAAAGAGAACTACGTGGCAAGACAAAATTACTCAGAAAATTAGTAATATTTTAACGCGGGGGGATAACGCTGAGATGTGGCAAGTAGTAAAACATTTAAGAGGCAACCGTCAGGCGCCCAACGAAATTTCTCCCAGAAAATGGGCAATGCATTTTACGGGAATATTCGGGAAAGGTGAAAGGGAAGGCATTTTTATAAAGGAAGTGCAAATTTTGGGAAATCTTGAGATCCCAATACTGGACGAGGAAATATCAGCACGAGAAATAGCAGAGGCGCTGAGGAGTCTGAAGGGAGGCAAAGCTCCAGGGTTGGATGGGCTGCCCCCGGAAGTTTTTAAAGCCGCAGCCAATGTTAATGAGTTTGATAGGAGTATGCTCCAGATATGTAACACATTGTTTATTGAGGGGAATTACCCTACCTGTTGGGGAAAGGGCATTATTCATCCCATTTATAAAGGGAAGGGAACTATTGGAAATCCGGATAACTATAGGGGGGTTACTCTTTTGCCAATTGTGGAGAAAATTTATTGTAGAGTGTTATATAACCGGATAAAGGACTGGGAATCTAAATTTGACAAACTTTCAAAATTTCAAATGGGTTTCAGAGAAGGACACAGTACCATAGATGCCACTTTCATATTAGACACTTTAAGGACGAAGCAACTGTTAGTTAAGCGGGGAAAGCTTCATTGTGCTTTTGTGGACTTTAAGAAGGCATTTGGCTCTATCAATCGAAATGCATTATGGTACAAACTAGGCAGAAAGGGGTTATCAAGTAAAATGGTTAGAGTATTGCAGGCAATGTATAAAAATGTCGAATTCTGTGTGAAGTACGACAGAAACAGAGTGTCCGAGAGCTGCCGAAGCTATAGGTGAGTGAGGCAGGGTTTTATTTTATCTCCCTTGCTATTTAATCTCTTTGTGGATGATATTACTGATACAATGATAGCAGAGAATATCCAAGCACCAGTAGTAGCGGATTTGCAGATCCCAACACTTTTATACGCAGACGATTTAGTATTGTGCTCTACGACAGTAAACGGATTGCAACGAGGACTGGACAAACTTAAGAACTATTGCGATGCATGGCTACTTACAGTTAATGTGAATAAGACTAAGGCAATGACTTTCAAAAAGGGTTGTGTTTATAGTAGGGAGGAGACTTGGACATATGCAGGACAGATACTGGACAATGTTAAATCTTTTGTGTACTTAGGACTCACATTCACAATGAACGGAAAATGGACAAAACACATTGACATTACGAAACACAAGGCAACGGTGAAAGCGACGGAAGCTCTCTGGATACGCTACACAATACCGAATATATCCATAACCTTAATGGAAACTGTATACGGAGCGACAGTTAGATCCACGATGGCATATGGAGAAGAAATATGGGGGGGGGGAACAAGCAGGGAATCTGGATCAAGTGAGGACCCAATTTTTGAAAGGAATTCGGAGTGTAGGGAGGGGTACGGCAAACTGCGGAATAATGAGGGAATTCGGGGCACATAGTGACACGATAGAGTGCAAAATCAGAACAGTTAAATATTGGCTGAGAATCGTTCACGGAAACCAAATCCCTAATTAGGGCAGTCTGCTACCGTGAACAGTTGCGAATGGAAGGTAATGCGACGTGGGCATCAAAATTAAAGAAAGGGTTGGAAACCATTGGGATGGGAGACATTTGGATGGCAGGGCAGGAAAACAGGCGAAGTATTTGGAGAAAAATTAAGAACCGCTTCTGTGATATTGACAGACAGCAAATAAGTGTGGTACAAAGTCATTAGAAGTACAGTCTGGGCTGAAATCGGAGTGGGGTATTGAGCAATACATCAAAACGGGTACCAACCTCATTAGAGAGGGGCTCGCGTGGATTAGACTAGGAGCATGGAGGAGCACGAAAATTTCTGACGAGAATGGTACGAAAGTCGGTCCCATTTGCGAGAAGGAAGAGTCGTGGACTCACATCTTGGCAAGATGTAGGGGTACGGAGGAATGGCGGGAAAAATATTTGCCGCGATTTTTTACCACTGCGGATGTAGGGCTAGAAGCATGTTGAACGCTACTGCCAGGCACGGAAAACATGGACGGGCTAGGTAAATTTATACTTATGGCAAGACAGCTGAGATCTGAGGAGGCTGCCAATATAGAAAGGGGGGGGGGGGGAGGAATAAGATCAACTAAACACAAGTGACTACATTGTTCTACATACATATATAATATGTCATACTTAGGTCACTGCTGTGCTATGGTTTTTATATATGTTGTATATATTATGTGTATATATGTCTTTTAAGTGTAATTTTCTATTATAAGAGGGTGCATTTATGAAGGTCTACTCTGTGCTGTAAATTTAAATTGCTATATATTAATTTCTTTGTATTTTTATTTTCGGGTTCAATCTTAATTCTTTATTGTTGTTTAATAATGCTTTGGACTGTGTATTTCCTTTGTCTTTTTATTTTCGTGTTTACTTTTTTAATTCTTTGTTGTGTATTACAAAGGCACGTACGGACTGTGGACCCGAGCGATTGTTGAAATTCTATGTATGATATTGCTATGTCAACAAATACACTTATTCATTCATACTTATGTTAAGGTTGTTGCTCCAGCTATTTAAGGTAATGAGCCGAATGTGTCTATCTTTTAAGTTCAGCCCCTGTTGTCAATGCTAGAGTTTGTGTCTCCAACTATTAAAGGTAATGAGCTGAATATGTCTATCCTTTAAGTGGAGCCCCCTGTTCCCAATGCTAAAGTTTATGTCTCCAGCTTTAAGGTAATCAGCTGAATGTATCTGTCGTTTAAGTGGAGCCCCCTGTTACCAATGCTAAAGTATCAGTCTCGAACTATTTAAGGTAATGAGCTGAATGTGTCTATCGTTTAGATCGAGCCCCTGTTGTCAATGCTAGAGCTTGTGTCTCCAGATATTTAAGGTAGTGAGCTGAATGAGTCTATCGTTTAAGCGGAGCCCCTGTTGTCAATGCTAGAGTTTGTGTCTCCAACTATTTAAGGTAATGAGCTGAATGTGTCTATCCTTTGAGTGGAGCCCCCTGTTATCAATACTAGTGTTTGTGTCTCCAGCTATTTAAGGTAGTGAGCTGAATGTGTCGATCGTTTAAGTAGAGCCCCTGTTGTCAATGCTAAAGTCTGTGTCTCCAGCTTTAAGGTAATGAGCTGAATGTGTCTATCGTTTGAGTGGAGCCCCCTGTTGTCAATGCTAGAGTTTGTGTCTCCAGCTATTTAAGGTAGTGAGCTGAAAGTGTCTATCGTTTGAGTGGAGCCCCCTGTTACCAATACTAGAGTTTGTGTCTCCAGCTATTTAAGGTAGTGAGCTGAAAGTGTCTATCGTTTGAGTGGAGCCCCCTGTTACCAATACTAGAGTTTGTGTCTCCAGCTATTTAAGGTAGTGAGCTGAAAGTGTCTATCGTTTGAGTGGAGCCCCCTGTTACCAATACTAGAGTTTGTGTCTCCAGCTATTTAAGGTAGTGAGCTGAATGTGTCTATCGTTTGAGTGGAGCCCCCTGTTACCAATACTAGAGTTTGTGTCTCCAGCTATTTAAGGTAGTGAGCTGAAAGTGTCTATCGTTTGAGTGGAGCCCCCTGTTACCAATACTAGAGTTTGTGTCTCCAGCTATTTAAGGTAGTGAGCTGAAAGTGTCTATCGTTTGAGTGGAGCCCCTGTTGTCAATACTAGAGTTTGTGTCTCCAGCTATTTAAGGTAATGAGCTGAATGTGTCTATCGTTTGAGTGGAGCCCCTGTTACCAATACTAGAGTTTGTGTCTCCAGCTATTTAAGGTAGTGAGCTGAATGTGTCTATCGTTTAAGTGGAGCCCCATTTACTAATGCTAGAGTTTGTGTTTCCAACTATTTAAGGTAATGAGCTGAAAGTGTATATGGTTTGAGTGGAGCCCCCTGTTACCAATACTAGGTGTTTGTGTCTCCAGCTATTTAAGGTAGTGAGCTGAATGTGTCGATCGTTTAAGTAGAACCCCTGTTGTCAATGCTAAAGTTTGTCTCCAGCTATTTAAGGAAATGAGCCGAATGTGTCTATCGTTTAAGTGGGGCCCCCTGTTAAAAATGCTAGAGTTTGTGTCTCCAGATATTTAAGGTAGTGAGCTGTGTGTGTCTATCGTTTAAGTGGAGACCCTGTTGTCAATGCTAGAGTTTGTGTCTCCAACTATTTAAGGTAATGAGCTGAATGTGTCTATCCTTTGAGTGGAGCCCCCTGTTATCAATACTAGTGTTTGTGTCTCCAGCTATTTAAGGTAGTGAGCTGAATGTGTCTATCGTTTAAGTGGAGCCCCTGTTGTCAATGGTAGCGTTTGTGTCTCCAGCTATTTAAGGAAATGAGCCGAATGTGTCTATCGTTTAAGTGGGGCCCCCTGTTACCAATGCTAGAGTTTGTGTCTCCAGATATTTAAGGTAATGAGCTGAATGTGTCTATCGTTTAAGTGGAGCACCTGTTTACAATGCTAGAGTTTGTGTCTCCATCTATTTAAGTTAATGAGCTGAATGTATCTATCGTTTAAGTGGAGCCCTCTGTTACTTTTGTTAAGTATGTGTCACCAGCTGTTAAAGTAATGAGCTGAATATGTCTGTTGTTTAAGTGGAGCCCCCTGTTACCAATGCTAGAGTTTGTGTCTCCAACTATTTAAATTAATGAGCTGAATGTGTCTATCGTTTAAGTGGAGCCCCTGTTGTAAATGCAAGAGTTCGTGTCTCCAGCTATTTAAAGTAATGAGCTGAATGTGTCTATCGTTTAAGTGGAGCGCCTGTTGTCAATGCTAGTGTTTGTGTCTCCAGCTATTTAAGGTACTGAACTGAATGTGTCTATCGTTTAAGTGGAGACCCTGTTGTCAATGCTTGAGTTTGTGTCTCCAACTTTAAGGTAATGATCTGAATGTATCTATCGTTTGAGTGGAGCCCCCTGTTACCAATACTAGAGTTTGTGTCTCCAGCTATTTAAGGTAGTGGGCTGAATGTGTCTATCGTTTAGATGGGGCCCCTGTTGTCAATGCTAGAGCTTGAGTCTCCAGCTATTTAAGGTAGTGAGCTGAATGAGTCTATCGTTTAAGTGGAGCCGCTGTTGTCAATACTAGTGTTTGTGTCTCCAGCTATTTAAGGTAGTGAGCTGAATGTGTCGATCGTTTAAGTAGAGCCCCTGTTGTCAATGCTAAAGTCTGTGTCTCTAGCTTTAAGGTAATGAGCTGAATGTGTCTATCGTTTGAGTGGAGCCCCCTGTTACCAATACTAGAGTTTGTGTCTCCAGCTATTTAAGGTAGTGAGCTGAATGTGTCTATCGTTTGAGTGGAGCCCCCTGTTACCAATACTAGAGTTTGTGTCTCCAGCTATTTAAGGTAGTGAGCTGAAAGTGTCTATCGTTTGAGTGGAGCCCCCTGTTACCAATACTAGAGTTTGTGTCTCCAGCTATTTAAGGTAGTGAGCTGAATGTGTCTATCGTTTGAGTGGAGCCCCCTGTTACCAATACTAGAGTTTGTGTCTCCAGCTATTTAAGGTAGTGAGCTGAAAGTGTCTATCGTTTGAGTGGAGCCCCCTGTTACCAATACTAGAGTTTGTGTCTCCAGCTATTTAAGGTAGTGAGCTGAATGTGTCTATCGTTTGAGTGGAGCCCCCTGTTACCAATACTAGAGTTTGTGTCTCCAGATATTTAAGGTAGTGAGCTGAATGTGTCTGAAGTTTAAGTGGAGCCGCTGTTGTCAATGCTAGAGTTTGTGTCTCCAGCTATTTAAGGTAATGAGCTGAATGTGTCTATCATTTAAGTGGAGCCCCTGTTACCAATGCTAGAGTTTGCGTTTCCAACTATTTAAGGTAATGAGCTGAATGTGCCTATCGTTTAAGTGGAGACCCTGTTGTCAATGCTAGAGTTTGTGTCTACAACTATTTAAGGTAATGAGCTGATGTGTCTATCCTTTGAGTGGAGCGCCTGCTGTCAATGCTAGTGTTTGTGTCTCCAGCTATTTAAGGTACTGAACTGAACGTGTCTATCATTTAAGTGGAGCCCCCTGTTACCAATGCTAGAGCTTGTGTTTCTAACTATTTAAGGTAATGAGCCGAATGTGTCTATCGTTTAAGTGGAGACCCTGTTGTCAATGCTAGAGTTTGTGTCTCCAGCTTTAAGGTAATGAGCTGAATGTGTCTATCTATTAAGTGGAGCCCCCTGTTACCAATGCTAGAATTAGTGTTTCCAACTATTTAAGTTAATGACCTGAATGTGTCTATCGTTTAAGTGGAGACCTTGTTGTCAATGCTAGAGTTTGTGGCTCCAGCTATTTAAGGTAATGAGCTCTTTGTGTCTATCCTTTCAGTGGAGCCCCGTGTTACCAATACTAGAGTTTGTGTCTCCAGCTATTTAAGGTAGTGAGCTAAATGTGTCGATTGTTTAAGTAGAGCCCCTGTTGTCAATGCTAAAGTTTGTCTCCAGCTAATTAAGATAATGAGCCGAAGGTTTCTATCGTTTAAGTGGGGCCCCCTGTTACCAATGCTAGAGTTTGTGTCTCCAGCTTTAAGGTAATGAGCTGAATGTGTCGATTGTTTAAGTAGAGCCCCTGTTGTCAATGCTAAAGTTTGTCTCCAGCTAATTAAGATAATGAGCCGAAGGTTTCTATCGTTTAAGTGGGGCCCCCTGTTACCAATGCTAGAGTTTGTGTCTCCAGCTTTAAGGTAATGAGCTGAATGTGTCTATCGTTTAAGTGGAGCCCCCTGTTACCAATGCTAGAGTTTGTTTTTCCAGCTGTTTAAGCTAATGATCTGAAAGTATCTATCGTTCAAGTAGAGCCCTCTGTTACTTATGTTAAGTATGTGTCACCAGCTGTTTAAGGCAATGAGCTGAATGTGTCTGTTGTTTAATTGGAGCCCCCTGTTACCAATGCTAGAGTTTGTGTCTCCAACTATTTAAGGTAATGAGCTGAATGTGTCTTTCGTTTAAGTGGAGCCCCTGTTGTCAATGCTAGAGTTTGTGTCTCCAGCTGTTTAAGGTAATGATCTGAAAGTATCTATCGTTCAAGTAGAGCCCTCTGTTACTTATGTTAAGTATGTGTCACCAGCTGTTTAAGGCAATGAGCTGAATGTGTCTGTTGTTTAATTGGAGCCCCCTGTTACCAATGTTAGAGTTTGTGTCTCCAACTATTTAAGGTAATGAGCTGAATGTGTCTTTCGTTTAAGTGGAGCCCCTGTTGTCAATGCTAGAGTTGGTGTCTCCAGCTATTTAAAGTAATGAGCTGAATGTGTGTATCATTTAAGTGGAGCGCCTGTTGTCAATGCTAGACTTCGTGTCTCCAGCTATTTAAGGTAATGAGCTGAATGTGTCTATCATTTAAGTGGAGACCCCTGTTACCAATGCTAGAGTTTGTTTTTCCAACTATTTAAGGTAATGAGCTGAATGTGTCTATCGTTTAAGTGGAGACCCTGTTGTCAATGCTAGAACTCGTGTCTCCAGCTATTTAAGGAAATGAGCCGAATGTGTCTATCGTTTATGTGGGGCCCCCTGTTACCAATGCTGGAGTTTGTGTCTCCAGATATTTAAGGTAGTGAGCTGAATGTGTCTGTTGTTTAAGTGGAGCCCCCTGTTACCAATGCTAGAGTTTGTGTCTCCAGATATTTAAGGTAGTGAGCTGAATGTGTCTGAAGTTTAAGTGGAGCCCCTGTTGTCAATGCTAGAGTTTGTGTCTCCAGCTATTTAAGGTAATGAGCTGACTGTATCTATCGTTTAAGTGGAGCCCTCTGTTACTTATGTTAAGTATGTGTCACCAGCTGTTTTAGGTAATGAGCTGAATTTGTCTTTTGTTTAAGTGGAGCCCCCTGTTACCAGTGCTAGAGTTTGTGTCTCCTACTATTTAAGGTAAAGAGCTGAATGTGTCTATCGTTTAAGTGGAGCACTTGTTGTCAATGCTAGGGTTCGTGTCTCTAGCTATTTAAAGCGATGAGATGAATGTGTCTATCGTTTAAGTAGAGCGCCTGTTGTCAATGCTAGTGTTTGTGTCTCCAGTCATTTAAGGTAATGAGCTGAATGTGTCTATCATTTAAGTGGAGCCCCCTGTTACCAATGCTAGAGTTTGTTTTTCCAACTATTTAAGGTAATGAGCTGAATGTGTCTATCGTTTAAGTGGAGACCTTGTTGTGAATGCTAGAGTTTGTGTCTCCAGGTTTAAGGTAATAAGCTGAAGGTGTCTATCGTTTGAGTGGAGCCCCCTGTTACCAATACTAGAGTTTGTGTCTCCAGCTATTTAAGGTAGTGAGCTGAATGTGTCGATCGTTTAAGTAGAGCCCCTGTTGTCAATGCTAAAGTTTGTCTCCAGCTATTTAAGGAAATGAGGCGAATGTGTCTATCGTTTAAGTGGGGCCCCCTGTTACCAATGCTAGAGTTTGTGTCTCCAGATATTTAAGGTAATGAACTGAATGTGTCTATCGTTTAAGTGGAGCCCCTGTTGTCAATGCTAGAGTTCGTGTCTCCAGCTATTTAAAGTAATGAGCTGAATGTGTCTATCGTTTAAGTAGAGCCCCTGTTGTCAATGCTAGGGTTTGTGTCTCCAGCTATCTAAGGTAATGAGCTGAATGTGTCTATCATTTAAGTGGAGCCCCCTGTTACCAATGCCTGAGTTTGTGTTTGCAACTATTTAAGGTAATGAGCTGAATGTGTCTATCGTTTAAGTGGAGACCCTGTTTTCAATGCTAGAGTTTGTGTCTCCAACTATAAGGTAATGAGCTGAGTGTGTCTATCGTTTGAGTGGAGCCCCCTGTTACCAATACTAGAGTTTGTGTCTCCAGCTATTTAAGGTGGTGAGCTGAATGTGTCGATCGTTTAAGTGGGGCCCCGTGTTACCGATGCTAGAGATTGTGTCTCCAGATATTTAAGGTAATGACATGAATGTGTCTATCGTTTAAGTGGAGCACTTTTGTCAATGCTAGAGTTTGTGTCTCCAGCTATTTAAGGTAATAAGCTGAAAGTGTCTCTCGTTTAAGTGGAGCTCCCTGTTACTAATGCTAGAGTTTATGTCTCCAACTATTTAAGGTAATGAGCTGAATGTGTCTGTTGTTTAAGTGGAGCCCCCTGTTACCAATGCTAGAGTTTGTGTCTCCAGCTATTTAAGGTAATGAGCTGAATGTGTCTATCGTTTAAGTGGAGCTCCTGCTGTCAATGCTAGTGTTCGTGTCTCCAGCTATTTAAAGTAATGTGCTGAATGTGTCTATCGTTTAAGTGGAGCCCCCTGTTACCAATGCTAGAGTTTGTGTCTCCAACTATTTAAGGTAATGAGCTGAATGTGTCTATCGTTTAAGTGGAGCCCCTGTTGTCAATGCTATTGCTCGTGTCTCCAGCTATTTAATGTAATGAGCTGAATGTGTCTATCGTTTAAGTGGAGCGCCTGTTGTCAATGCTAGAGTTTGTGTCTCCAGCTATTTAAGGTAATGAGCTGAATGTGGCTGCTGTTTAAGTTGAGCCCCCTGTTACCAATGCTAGAGTTTGTGTCTCCAGCTATTTAAGGTAATGAGCTGAATGTATCTATCGTTTAACTGGAGCCCCCTGTTACCAATCCTAGAGTTTGTGTCTCCAACTATTTAAGGTAATGAGCTGAATGTGTCTGTCGTTTATGTGGAGCCCCTGTTGTCAATGCTAGAGTTCGTGTCTCCAGCTATTTAAAGTAATGAGCTGAATGTATCTATCGTTTAAGTGGAGCGCATGTTGTCAATGCTAGAGTTTGTGTCTCCAGCTATTTAAGGTAATGAGCTGAATGTGTCTATCGTTTAAGTGGAGCCCCTGTTGTCAATGCTAGAGTTTGTGTCTCCAGCTATTAAAGTAATGAGCTGAATGTGTCTATCGTTTAAGTGGAGCCCCTGTTGTCAATTCTAGAGTTTGTGTCTCCAGCTATTTAAGGTAGTGAGCTAAAAGTGTCAATATATATTCAGCAGTAATATTGTTATCGAAAACTGTAATACATTTTTTCACTAGGAGGAACGGTTTTATTTCTTTAATAAAGCTCTGAAGTTTTACGGAGTAATGGTGATTTTTAAATTAAAAAATCACTAACCAATGTACATAATCATTTTAAAATAAAGCCTATTTAGATGCAAATGTGTGTAAAAATGTCAGTCCTTAGTGTCAATTAGTTACCGAAATAGTGGGGCATTTTATAGAAAAGTTTACTTCCTCATAAAATGCTTTTAAATATACATTTTTTTTTAAAAAAAAATATAGTCTAATTTTCGAAACTGAGCACCACTGTACTTCAAAACTCTGATATGTACGAAACATGTGTGTGGGATGCGAATGCTGCAAATAGCTAAACTAAACTTTTAAATCAATATATATATATATATATATATAAAGAAAAAAAAAGGATTGGATAGTGGGAGTCATACTGAAACATTTAATGTCACAGCCGTGATTTGAACCACTGACCTCCCGGTCTCTAGTCACGTGCTCTACCACTGAGCTAACATGGCAACAGGGCGGCAGGGAATTGAATTTCTCAACTGACTTGCATGTTTCGCGGTAAACCACAAGGTAATCTCAAATTATTTTGAGGTGACAACCCCAATGGCGACTTACAATGTTGTAAGTACTTTAAGTCCCATTATTCATAGTATAGCCAACTATTATCGTCAATTGGTATAGACATTTAATGCCATGCAGGCACGTTGACATGGTAATTCAGTGGTAGAGCAACCGGCAGATCCGTGGCTCAAATCCTGGCTACGGCACTGAATGTTTCATCTGACTCTCCTATCCAACTCCTGTCCTACACATGGCGGGTGTGAAAAACAATTAAATAAGAAAATCTCCTCTCTAACACTAATGTGTTTAAACGTTGCTGCTAAAAGAGGATACTCCATGCAAACAATGACGACAGTGTCAGCAATATAATTATTAATGTTTCAACATTATAGCAATTCACCTTCATGTTCATCTCCACATAAGCGATTATAAGATTTAATTTGAATCCAAAGCTGCAAGAAATAAGAAAATTTGCTACACAAAAAAACATCACGTGAAAGCAATAAAAATGTGATAGCAAAATTAATGCGTTGATTTTACATTGTGGTTTGTAAAGAGCTTAGCATCCGCACTGCGCCAAGAGGTAATAAAACTGCGTGACATCTGAAGACCGTATAAGGCTCGCGTCGATAAATAAACGTGGCTTTCCACGAATGGCCACTTGTATTAAAAGATGGCGGCAGGAAATGGCCATCATTTGTCTTAGCCAGGATACATTAGCTGTCGCCATGGCAACCAAGTTGATGCTCTGACTTGCCTTAAAAATGGTGCTCATTTGTATTGTGTTATGTTGATGTTGATGCAAAGAAAAGTGTCTGCCATCATACGCAACCTGCTAGAAACACGATCCCTTACACAATGTGCTGTTTTCACTACTTATCTCTAGCATTGAAACATTATATACAGGTGTTGAAAACTGCGTCTGTCTGCTCCATTCACCTTTAGCTTTGAAACATTATATACAGCATGTTCAATAGTGGGGCTGTCTTCCCCATTCCTCTCTAGAATTGAAACATTATATACAGGTTGTTCAAAACTGCGTCTGCCTTCACCATTCACCTTTAGCTTTGAAACATTATATACAGGATGTTCGAAACTGCGTTCTGCCTTCACCATTCACCTTTAGCTTTGAAACATTATAAACAGGGTGTTCAAAACTGCGTCTGCCTTCACCATTCACCTTTAGCTTTGAAACATTATATACAAGGTGTTCACAACTTGCGCTGTCTTCAGCATTCCTCTGTAGTATATACAGGGTGTTCGAAAGTGGGGCTGTCTTCACCATTCCTCCCCAGCATTGAAATTTTATATATATATATAGGGTATTCAATACTGCGGCTGTCTTCACTATTCATCTCTAGCATTGAAACATTATACACAAAGCGTTCAAAAGTGGGGCTATCTTCACCATTCATTTCTAGCATTGAAGCATTATATACAGGGTGTTCAAAACTGCGGCTGTCTAACCCATTAATTTCTAGCATTGAAGCTAGCATATACAGGATGTTCAAAACTGCGGCTGTCTTCACCATTCATCTTTAGCATGTAAACATTATATACAGGCTGTTCAAAACTGCGGCTGTATTCACCATTAATTTCTAGCATTGAAGCTAGTATATACAGCATGTTCAAAACATCGGCTGTCTTCACCATTCATCTTTAGCATTGAATCATTATATACAGGATGTTCAAAACTGCGGCTATCTTCACCATTCATCTTTAGCATTGAAACATTATATACATCATGTTCAATAGTGGGGCTGTCTTCCCCATTCATCTTTAGCATTGAAACATTATATACAGCATGTTCAATAGTGGGGCTGTATTCCCCATTCCTCTCTAGCATTAAAACATTATATACAGGATGTTCAAAACTACGGCTGTCTTCACCATTCATCTTTAGCATTGAAACATTATATACAGCATGTTCAATAGTGGGGCTGTCTTCACCATTCCTCTCTAGCATTGAAACATTATATACAGGATGTTCAATAGTGGGGCTCTCTTCACCATTCCTCTCTAGCATTGAAACATTATATACAGGATGTTCAATAGTGGAGCTGTCTTTACCAGTCCTCTCTAGCATTGAAACATTATATACAGGATGTTCAATAGTGGGGCTGTCTTTACCAGTCCTCTCTAGCATTGAAACATTATATACAGGATGTTCAATAGTGGAGCTGTCTTTACCAGTCCTCTCTAGCATTGAAACATTATATACAGGATGTTCAATAGTGGGGCTGTCTTCACCATTCCTCTCTAGCATTGAAACAGTATATACAGGATGTTCAATAGTGTGGCTGTCTTCCCCATTCCTCTCTAGCATTGAAACATTATATACAGAATGTTCAATAGTGGGGCTGTCTTTACCATTCCTCTCTAGCATTGAAACATTATATACAGAATGTTCAATAGTGGGGCTGTCTTCACCATTCCTCTCTAGCATTGAAACATTATATACAGGATGTTCATTAGTGGGGCTGTGTTTACCATTCCTCTCTAGCATTGAAACATTAAATACAGGATGTTCATTAGTGGGACTGTCTTTACCATTCCTCTCTAGCATTGAAACATTATATACAGGATGTTCAATAGTGGGGCTGTCTTCACCATTCCTGTCTAGCATTGAAACATTATATACAGGATGTTCAATAGTGGGGCTGTCTTTACCATTCCTCTCTAGCATTGAAACATTATATACAGGATGTTCAATAGTGGGGCTGCCTTCACCATTCCTCTCTAGCATTGAAACATTATATACAGGATGTTCAATAGTGGGGCTGTCTTCACCATTCCTCTCTAGCATTGAAACATTATATACAGGATGTTCAATGGTGGGGCTGTCTTCACCATTCCTCTCTAGCATTGAAACATTATATACAGGATGTTCAATGGTGGGGCTGTCTTCAATATTCATCTCTGGCATTGAAATATTAAATACAGGATGTTCAAAAGTGGTGGTGTCTTCAAAAGTCATCTCTAGTATTGAAACAAGTATATACAGGGTGTTCAAAAGTGGTGTTGTCTTGTAGCATAATATCGCCCTCTTTTGTTGAAGGCATTGTTTAATGGGTTTGACATATAATATTCATTGCTACCCAGTTTATAAGACGTGCTGACTATGCACAAGCCTAGAATTATTACTGTTCACCGTTATCATCTGAAAACTAATCAATTACACACTTGGTGTTTTTCAATATAAGCGTTGTGTTTATTCCAACTTAGCAAAATAGAATAATTATGCCATAAAACATGAGTGTGTGTTAGTACTCTTATAATCCGCAGGTATCAGCAACCACAAAACTTTCCTTCTTTCTGAAAGTCTGTGCGGCCATTATTGCATGGTAGATTGTCAATTGAGCTTATTTAAAATATTAAAGCGTTATTCTGATACTTACTTCATATTGCATCTCAATTTCCACTCACATTGCTATGAGCTGATAATGTGTGCCTGTCTAAAACTGATGAAAAGGAAACCGTGTGCCCTCAGTGTTAATATTCAGGAACCTGTCGGAAATAAGAGCGGGTGATATCCACAATAATTATTGTAACGGTATGAAGAACTCCAACTAGTATTTAGAAAGAGAACCACATTCATTTTCATTTCGATTTTATCAATAACTTTATATAATAAGTTTTTAAAGTTTTAAAATAAATGAATGTAATTCATAACCAAGAATTTGGTCGATTAGAAACTATGTTACTCGTGGAATAAAATTATATATAACTTAATTTATGAATTTTTACTTTCTCTATATGTACTGTGTAGATAGTGTATACAGAAGGTATTGTATTGCACCCAAAAATTCGATACCGAGATTTCACCGGAAATATATGTTTTCAGACACACTGAATCCAAAAAAAAAAAACAGTTTTAGAAAAGTGTCCATGTGTGTGTGTGTGTGTGTGTGGTCTGTCTGTCTGTATGTATGTGTGTGTGCGTGCGTGGGCAGAATAGCTTAATAACGAAAAGGTCGTTAAGTACCAAACTTGGTATTTAAGTTTGGTATCTTCCAAGGATGCAACACGAAGATTTTCAGGAAAATTCGCCCACCCCCAACAATCCTTTACATGGAACTTTTTTCAAAAGTGCTGATTTTCTAAAAATGGCTCTAACAATTTTGATTAAAGAATCGTAATATTAAAGATATTTACCTGCCAAATAAAAAGTATATCTTAAATTTTCTGGGAATAGCCTCTGAAGACTACTTTATTCTGGATGACTTTTACGAAATTTTGAATAGCTGCTAAACCGTAAAATGGAAAAAAATTTACTATGCAAAAAATGTAGAGCACGTTAAAACAAACACTCTATGTTAGGTATATACATGTTTTTCGTGGAGTTGATAGCTTTTTATATATTCTTTGTTTTTTGTTTCAGCTATGAAAAACTTAAGCTTTTCTCGTACAGGAATTTATCAACTCCTGTCCATACAAACAAATGAACTTCAGTCACATAGCAACCAGCTTTTGACCATCACATTAACTTATGGTACTCCTTTATTTCGTTTCTACTAACAAAAAACAAGTAATAAGAGTATTTCTGCTAATTTTGTCTCGATTAGCATGAAGTGAATGGAAGAATAAGCTTGTTAACAATACTTTCTTGCGGAGATGTAGAGAAAGACATGCGAATGGAACACATCACTTATTTTTACTTACACGCACATAATGTGTATAGAGGGTGTGGTATTCCACACAAAAATTAAATACTGAGATTTCTCCTGAAATATATTTTCAGGACTACCTGAATCCGAAAAAAAAAAAAAAAAAAAGCATTTTTGGAAAAATGACCATGTGCGTGTGTCTGTGGGCATTATAGCTCAAAACGAAAATTCCGATAAATACCAAACTTGATATTTAAGTTCAGAATCTTCAAAGGTTGCGATGACGAAGATTTTCACGAAAGTTTTCCATCACCACCTACACATATACATTACATGGTAAACATTTCCAAAATGTCATTTTCTCAAACATGGGTCTAAAGATTTTGATATAAATATCGTATATTAAATATATTTACATGACAAATAAGATGTATATCTTGAATTTTCTGGGAATAGCCTCTAAAGACTTCTTTATGCTGAATGATTTAACTGAATTTTGCGTACCATAACTAGTAAACCATATTAGATAGACAAAACTTTACTGTATAGAAATGTAAATCTAATTAAAATCCACAATTTATGTCATATATATTTTTCGTGGAGTTGACCGTATTGGAGATATTCCTTGTTATAGCTTTCGGTTTTAAAATCTTTACTTTTCACATACACAGGGATTTGTGAACTCCTGGCAATGGAAAGCAACGGATTTCAGCAGCACGTTTTTGAAAGATTTGTCTGTGACAGATAATGTAGTTCCTTATTCCCCTTTAACTTACAAGAAGCGATAGATCAGCAGGAAGTAGATAGAAGAATAAGCTTTTAACCATAATTTGTTTAGCCAGATGTAGAGAAAGTCATGAGAATGGAACACATTAGATTTTTAAACATCTGAAGTTGTGTATTCACGCTTTATCGTATGTTAGTAGCTGTACAAACTATTTCTAGGAAATATTATTTTTCTGTACTTGATTTTAATTGAGGTATATCTTTGATGAAATGGCTACAATTCATTATAGATACAGCGATAGTCAAATGTTTAAGAAACGGATGCTATTTATGTGGCCTTAAAGTTCCATACGCTTTTTTATTCGTGAGGAGAAACTGATGTTCACTGGCCTTTAAAACAATGCCAAAGCATTAAATAGAAAGGAGTATCTCGGAAGTGATTTACTTACAAAGCTACAATACATGTTATGTTGTAAGAGCCTACAGTGTGTGTTCGTCTATAGCTATCTTACCAGTCTGTGTTCGTCTGTAGCTACCTTACCAGTTAGTGTTCGTCTATAGCTACCTTACCAGTTTGTGTTCGTCTGTAGCTATCTTACCAGTCTGTGTTCGTCTGTAGCTATCTTACCAGTTTGTGTTCGTCTGTAGCTATCTTACCAGTTTGTGTTCGTCTATAGCTATCTTACCAGTTTGTGTTCGTCTGTAGCTATCTTACCAGTTTGTGTTCCTCTGTAGCTATCTTACCAGTTTTGTGTTCGTCTGTAGCTATCTTACAAGTTTGTGTTCGTCTATAGCTATCTTACCAGTTTGTGTTCGTCTGTAGCTATCTTACCAGTTTGTGTTCGTCTGTAGCTATCTTACCAGTTTGTGTTCGTCTGTAGCTATCTTACCAGTTTGTGTTCGTCTATAGCTATCTTACCAGTTTGTGTTCGTCTGTAGCTGTCTTACCAGTTTGTGTTCGTCTATAGCTATCTTACCAGTTTGTGTTCGTCTATAGCTATCTTACCAGTTTGTGTTCGTCTGTAGCTATCTTACCAGTTTGTGTTCCTCTGTAGCTATCTTACAAGTTTGTGTACGTCTATAGCTATCATACCAGTTTGTGTTCGTCTGTAGCTATCTTACCAGTTTGTCTTCGTTTATAGCTATCTTACCAGTTTGTGTGCGTCTGTAGCTATCTTACCAGTTTGTGTTTATCTATAGCCTATCTTACCAGTTTGTGTTCGTCTGTAGCTATCTTACCAGTTTGTGTTCGTCTATAGCTATCTTACCAGTTTGTGTTCTTCTGTAGCTATCTTACCAGTTTGTGTTCGTCTATAGCTATCTTACCAGTGATACACGATTGTACACAATGGCTTCACAGACTATGTGCAGGAAATTCATGACATATATTGTATTTTCTGTAAATATTCCAGTATAAAGTATTTTAATAAAAAATCGTTAGTCATGTTTTAGAAAATTAAAAAAAAATGTAAGAAAGCAGCATCAACTCACTTGATTTTGTTCTAGAGCAATCAGTGAGTAGTCTGTCCAGTGTGCTAGGTGTCAATGCCGAGAACAGAAAGCAATCTAACACGCAAGCCATCGACTCCTACGTTTATACCTGCCTAGCAAGGGCGATTGAATCAACAATTAGAAAGATGAAAAAAGTGCGGTGATTAAGCACTTGTATTTAAAAGACTTAACACTTAAAAAGAGAAAAGCCGAGTTAAATGAAGTTCATAACGCATCTACTCCTGAGCTTGCAACAATTTACAATTGAATAAGTGAATTTAAACGTCGTTCTCGACGTCCTGTAGAAGACACTTTCTCCGAAATTATTTAGAAAATTCAGGATATGATTTTGAATGATCGACGAATCAAAGTTCGCGAAATAGTAGAGGCCACAAGTATATCATAAGGTGCAGCGCTCTCAATTTTGCTCCAAAAATTAGGTCTTACGAAGGTCTCGGCAAAATAAGTTCCGCGTTTGTTCTCAATGGAGAATAAACGCAATCGTGTGATCGATTCGGAAGCCTGTTTGGCTTTTTTCCGACACAATCCTGACAGTTTCTGCTTCGATACATAACTGTGGATGAGAGATGTATATACAGCTACACTCTAGAGACAAAAACGCAGTCGAAGCAGTGACAGAGGAAGGAAAAGGAGGTGGCCCCGGATTGTTGGGCTGCACGTGGAATCATCTACATTGATTACTTGCAGAAAGGAAGAACGATAAATGGAGAATATTATGCGTCGATATTGCACCGGTTAAATGGAGAAATCAAGAAAACAAAACTGCCTCATCTGGCAAAGAAATAGCTTCTCTTCCATCAAGACAATGCGAGGGCGCACTCTGAGCAGTTTCGATGACGAAATTGTATACTTAAGGCTCGAATTACCACAACATCCACGTGTTGGTCCGATTTGGCCCTTAGTGAGTTTTCTTTTTTACTTCCAAACTTGAAAAAAATGGCTCGGCGGAAAAATGATTCATGTCCAACGAAGAGGTCATCTCCCAAACAGATGCCTATTTTGAGGACCTTCCGAAATGTTACTTTTTGAAAGGTTTAATACGTTGGAGAAACCCTGGGAAAAATGTATTGAGCTAAAAGAAGATTATGCTAAAATAAAAAAATAATAAAGTGTACCAAAGAGTATGTGTTTTTCTAACTTTTCTAAAGACTTATTGAACGCCCCTCGTAAGTAACAACAAAATCACTTTTATATTCCAAATCACAAGTTCCGTACAGCAGGTGTGAAGATGTTGGCAAATGATGAAAACACCTTATTTATGTAATCAGTTGGAACTAATATTAAGAAATGATTTGACGACAAATTAAAATGAAAGCAAACAGGTGTTAATTTGAATTACTGTAACTGATTCACTATCAGCAATATATTATTATATAGGTAATAATGGCTCATGGAGCAAAAAATAGTTTTCAGACAAATTGAAGGATAAAAGGTAATCGAAAATACTGCCGAGAATTGCACAGGAAACCCATAACCCCATCAAATACAGCCTGTGTGTTTAATTACTGTATTTAAGCCGTTATTTTACTAATTTGTCCCATCTCTCTCAACAAAAACACACAAAAACATAAATGAAAATATCAGTTTGTAACAAAAATTAAGTTGTGGTAGTGTGACAAAGATAATAAATCAGTTCTCTTTAAAACTCGGAAAACATACGGAGTCTAGCTGGAGCAAGTGATGTTGTCAGGAAACTGTTATGTTGATAGGCGCCCTTCCTGGTGTGCATCTACTCATTGGCAAGTAACACGTATCCGAATGTTTCTGCTTCATTTCGAGTCATTGTGCGTCAACCTTAGTCGCTTCAAGGAACTCTACCTTGCTGCTGAAACTCGTCCAAAATTAGCGGCGGAGTTCATCTCCTCGAGACTTGCAGATAATCGCAAGATGTAAACAAGTCAAATAGCTTTACCGGAACACTGAAACAAGACAAGACAGAACACTTTCTTTGCGGCTGTGCAAATTGAATAACAACAGCGGACCAGTTACGTTTCGTAGCAGGATATACGACATTACTATAAGCTGAAATATCAGATGTGCCAAGAATACCAAAAATAACAGAACAATAAAGATCAAACTGAAAATAAAGCGTTTAAATAATAACAAATTGAATAATACCCAAAGTTATACTACTATTGCTGGACATTGAAAATGCTGGCTAGACCAAATGTAAGAAACCAGAACAGACCAAAAACCTAATGCCGAAGACGATCATAATGGTGTTGATGAAAAACGAAGTAAATAAGGATCTTATGGTCAATTTGAAATAAGGGATAGGTCGAACAGTGAGGGACACCTAGACCAATAGTCTAGAGAAGGGCTTGGGGCCATGTAGCAGACACAGGAACCAGTTGCAATTATACAGAGTGATTTATGTAGAACTTAAACATTTTTTTCTTTAATAATTCCGTTGGAAATTCATTCAATGACCCAATTTTAGCACCAAATTAAGCAGAATGTTCTGGAGTTTTGATTTCTTGTCACTAGATGCGCAGATGTTTATGTTTTATTCCTAATTGCATTGTTGGCAGCTGTTTCGACATGTTGCTCTTGTAGTCAACGTGAAAATGCAGTACCATGTAGAGCTTGAGTCAAAGACATTTTCAGCAAAATGGAGCTACATGCCATACATCAAATGAATCCATGAACCTAATTGCAAGTTTCTTTGACGACCGGATCATTTCCAGGAACCTGTGCTCACCGAGATCTGCGGATTTGACATCGCCGGACTTCCTTCTATGGGGTTACTTAAAAGACAGGGTTTAGGCCACACGTCCCCAGACATTGGACGATCTGAAGCACATCACAAAGGAGATTCAAGCTATTGACAACAGAGTCCTCCAGCGAGTGGCCAGTATGACGTGTTGAGTTGTGCTTTATGCAGGATGGAAGAGATTTTCAACATTTCCTCTACAATTTAGGTATAATAAGTTGTCGCTAGCATAACAGTTTTTAATGAAAGAAATGTGTCAGCTCTATATAAATCATCCTTATCTCATCCCTAAAAGAACCTTATATTTTAGGAGACCGGGTCAGGGTAGATTATCGAACCTTAATTATACAATTTTCGTCATCGAAACTGCTCAGAGTGCGCCCCTGCATTCTCTTGATGGAAGAGAACCTATTCCTTTGCCAGATGAGGGAGCTTTTTCTTGATTTCTCCGTTTAAACGGTTGCAATATCGATGCATAATATTTTCCATTTATCGTTCTTCCTTTCTGCAAGTAATCAATGTAGATGTTTGCGCGGTGTGCCCAAAAAACCGGTTACCGTTTTTGTCTCTGGAGTGTAGCAGTATATCCATCTCTCATCCACAGCTACCTATCCAAGCAGAAACTGTCAGGATTATGACGGAAAAAGCTTCCGAATCGATTACACGATTGAGAACAAACGCGGCACTCATTTTGCCGACGCATTTGTAAGACCTAATTTTTGGAGCAAAATTGAGAACGCTGCACCTTGCGATATATGCATAAGTTTTACATACACGTCAAAAAAGTTGCACGTTCCTTATAATCTTATCAAGAATTAAGAAGTGTGTTGTCATGTGATTAAAAATATGTGTTCCATTCACATATCTTTTTCTACCTGTTCCAAACTATTCTTGCAAAAATTATTGTTTTACCTATTGTTTTAATTGAGAAAAACATTATCACAAATTCTCTTATTACTTGCTTGCTTGTAATTAGAAGCAAAAGCAATATTCAGTCTTTTAAAAGCTAGTAGCTATGTGAAACAATGAATGGCCAGGAGTAAAACTAAAGAGGTATGAAACGAAAGATGACTTCTGGTTTAAGCAAATTTTAAATAGTTTAAAATAGAAACCAATAAGAAATAATATCTCGGGAACGGATAACTGTACAAAAAATCTGTTTGACATAAATAGTGTGTTTTAACGAGATCTATATGTTTTCCGAATTACGTTTTTGTCTATATCTTACCATTTATCATTTATACAAAATCCATCTAAATGAATGACTTTTCTGTTCCCGGAAAACTCAAGATGTACACACATTTGGTTTTTCATGAAAAAATCTTAAACATAAAGTATTTTAAACAAGCTTATTAGAGTTATTTCATAAAACATCAACATTTTTGAAAAATGATCATGTTAGGAGTAGTTGAAGTTTTCTGAAAATCTTTGTGTCGCATCCTTGGAGGATACTGAACCAAATACCAACTTTGGTATTTAAGAGACGTTTCGTTTTTGAATTATGCTGTACATAAACACACACACAGTAAGATATTTTTCTAGCAATACCTTTTTGTTTCGATGATTGTCGTGTTTCCTTTCTTGTCGCAAGCTTCGCCTAGGCAAGACAAAGGTCACAAGTCCCTTTTCTGTTTACAGAACATTTCAAGAATTGAAGTGTGATTTAACACCAAAGTTCAGACCTGGAGGAGTTATGAGGAAATAGCCCGAGTTAGGATGACCATCATTTGTTCCATATATCCAGGCTACATGAGATCAAATTTGAAAAGCAACGCGTGAGGTCCAATAGCGCCAACAACACTGGCGTAATTACCAAACTAAGTCACCAAAAACGTAGCTTAATTAATCTCCTTTCACCAACTGATTTAATATTACCCTTCTAAAATTATATACATATTTACGTAAACTTATGCTTTCCTAGTTTAAACTATCCCCTTCAAAATATTAAAACATGTGACGTGTTCCATTTATATCTTTATCTGTTCTGCAAGCAAACTAATTGCTACAAAAGCAATGTTTGGTCTTCTATTGCCTGCATGAAACACTATCATTATTACGCAGTTCCTTGTATGTAGAAGGAAATTCAGAGAATACACTAAGCTACAGAGTTAGTCAAATCTTTAAAAAGCTGTTGCTTTGTAAGAAATTTACATTAGGTTCTTTTTGTATGGCAAGGTGAAAAACTGAAGAAAAATAAATGACGAATTCCCTTTTGAGAGAAGTATAAGTATTTTACAATTGAAACTAATAAAAGCAATTCCTCCTCGGCAATGGTTAACTCCAAAAAATTGCAGTAGATTCTCTCATATAGCCTACACTTTTTTGTGCAGTAAGACCTTATCTAACTTGCGGTTGTGCCACCTTCCGCGGTTAGACAAAATCAAATGAACGTTAATTATCCTTATACAGTTGACATTAAGTAAGAATCAAAGTAATTGGAATCAGTTTGTATGCAGAGGTCCTTCAGAAGACGTTCTAAAAATTAAGATCCTACACGTTTTAGTTCCTTGGGAGTATAATTAATCATAAAGCCATCTTTGAGAAAACCTAAAACATCGTAAAATGTTGTATGTAAAGTGTAGTCGGGGTGGGGTGATTTTTCTGAATGTGCGCGTTTTGCGCCCTTGGAAGATATTAAATTTAAATCGTAACTTTAGTTGTTAAAACGATTTTTCGTGTTTCTGTTCAGACTCACACAGAACACACACCGATACACGCACGCACAAACATTCACGAACCTTTTTCTATTTTCATACAGTTTCCCTCTAAACACGTATTTCTCTTGAAATACATGAGTGATTTGGTATATCTGAAAACAGCTGTAGGGGGTGTCAAAAGCATAACATTAGCAGCTGCTAAAACTCACGTGTGTGTTAGTTGATGACAACCACTCCGTATAATAGCAACATTTATTTAAAGAAGTAAATAAAAGCTTGACAAAAAAAAATCCTTGATATGTTCAGTACCTTTATTGAATAATTGAAGCAAACAAGAAGTGAAAATGGGCGAGAACATATTTTTATGTTGTTAAAACAGTCCAACGGGATATACCACTGCGGTTGCTTCAGAACATTTCTCCATGTTGTGCTACATCTCTTTGCCTAACTCCTTCAATATAAAGATGTATGTGGGCCATCTACTTAAACATCCTTCTTGACACACCTGTCCTATTCTGAGAGATTTGACAGTAAATAAGGAGCATTTTAAGATATAGTAATGTGAGCAACTTTGTAGTGTAATCTGCTGTTTCGGAAAAAAGACATAAGTTCTAGAAGCAGAAAGTTGCAGTACGTGTCTATCTATCTTACAGTGTTGTCCTATTGTGTAATTAAACTGAATTACATTGCCTAATTTAATAATAATAATAATATAATAATAATAATAATGTTAATAATAATAATAATAATAATAATAATAAGGGTGATACTTTTTTTAATTCAAAATGTTTTTACACATTGAGAAGTGTTTATCTTTAAATCTCCTGTAAAAAATATTTGAAAAGATATTCACATTTTGTAAAACATTCATTTAAAATAGTTAACATTAAGCAACTTTAACCTTTTTTTAAAAGCTATGATGTGCATGCATACCAACACCGAGTATTTTAATGATAGTCATGTAACAGTGTTTTGTTTTAAGTTCTTGTACCTACTTATGTTTAATCAACTTCGTCAGTAGATAATACTAAATCTATATCTGCGTATAGTAGTATTAGTGTTCATGTTTTATCATTGGAAAGCCAATTCGTTACGACGGTGCTATAAAGGAGTGCTACTGAAAAGGTTAACTTCGTGGGCTGCGATAAGATTGCGGACACAACGTTATCACGCTTTCTGCAAGTAAACTCGCCTTAACGCATTCACATTTATTTCTTAGAGTACCAAAAGAATAACAACTGCAACGAGAGTACTACCAGTGCTAGTAATAAATATCCAATCACATTTTCTACTTACATTACGCTGTAAACATATATCCTAGTAGGATGAGTAGAGTCATGTAGTGCCTTACAGTGTTTGTTGTTGTTTTTGTTTTGCCTTTTTTTTTTTTACTTCTTCTACAATATACCAAATATGTCGACAAGGTGTTGTAGTCTTCCCAAAACTTCGAAACTGAGATTTCTTTAGAAATTCATGTTTTGAGGCGATAATC
Source organism: Hymenopus coronatus (assembly GCA_030762935.1). Classification (NCBI taxonomy): domain Eukaryota; kingdom Metazoa; phylum Arthropoda; class Insecta; order Mantodea; family Hymenopodidae; genus Hymenopus; species Hymenopus coronatus. Next base: position 2,429,813 of record CM060886.1, on the reverse strand, counting down.
AGTTTTTTAAATTGCGGAAATATTTCATGCACTCCAAGAAGACACTTGTGAAAAACAATGCTCCTCAGAGTGATATTGTGTTATCATTCCCTACTAAAGATGACAATTCCCACCTTTTGACAACGTGTTGGGAGAATGTGTACCGAATATAAATTCCAGTGTGTGCGAAAAATGTGCTGGGCACACCATGCATCAACAGCGAATATTTCAACTGCGGAATGTCTCACAAGACAATGCTTCGTTTGAAATACATGTGAGCGAAAATGACAGTGATAACGAGGAAGCTGGAGTCAGTAGCCTTATCCTTCTTGTACTTTCAGCAACTTAAGTGTAGGTAGTGCAAGTTTATATTGATTAACAAACAACGAACAGAGGAGTAAGCATTTCTAAAGTCCGTGTCTGTGTGCGTGTGTGAGTGTATGGGTGTGTGTGAGTGTGTGTGTCTGTGTGTGAGTGAGTGTGTGAGTGTGTGTGTCTGTGTGTGAATGAGTGTATGTGTGAGTGAGTGTATGTGTGTGAGTGTGTGTGAGTATATGGGTGTGTTTGAGTATATGGGTGTGTGTAAGTATATGGGTGTGTGTGAGTATATGGGTGTGTGTGAGTATATGGGTGTGTGTGAGTATATGGGTGTGTTTGAGTATATGGGTGTGTGTGAGTATATGGGTGTGTGTGAGTATATGGGTGTGTGTGAGTATATGGGTGTGTTTGAGTATATGGGTGTGTATGAGTATATGAGTGTGTGTGTCTCTGTGTGTGTCTGTGTGTGAGTGAGTGTATGTGTGTGAGTGAGTGTATGTGTGTGGGTGTGTGCATGTGTGTGCATGTGTGTGAGTGTATGAGTGTGTGTGAGTATGTGTGTGTGTTTGTGTGTGTCTGTGTGTGTGAGTGAGTGTATGAGTGTGTGTATCTGTGTGTGAGTGAGTGTATGTGTGTGAGTGAGTGGCATGTATGTGGTGTTTGTGAGTGTATGGGTGTGTGTGAGTGTGTGTGTGTGAATGAGAGTATGAGTGTGTGTCTGTGTGTGTGAGTGAGTGTATGAGAGTGTGTGTCTGTGTGTGTGAGTGAGTGTATGAGTGTGTGTGAGTGTGTGTATGTGTGTGTCAGTGTGTGTGAGTGTCAGTGTGTGTGAGTGTGTGTGAGTGTGTGTGAGTGTGAGTGTGTGTGAGTTTGTGTGTGTGAGTCTGAGTGTGTGTGAGTGAGTGTCTATGAGTAAGTGAGTGTGTGTTTGAGTATGGTGAGGGTGTGTGTGAGTGAGTGTATGTGAGTATTTGTGTGCTTGTGTGAGTGAGTGTGTGTGTGAGTGAGTGTGTGTGAGTGAGTGTGTGTGTCTGTGTGTGTATGCGTGTACGTGTGTGTGCTTGTGTCTGAGTGTGAGTGTGTGTGTCTGTGTGTGAGTGTGTATGTGTGTGCGTGTTTGAGCGTGTGTGTGCAAGTGTGTGAGTGTAAGTGTCTATGTGTGTGAGTGTGTATGTGTGAGAGTGGGTGTGTCTTTCTGTCTGTTGACAGCATAACTCTAAAACGAAAAGTTCATTAAATATCCAATTTGGTATTTCAGTTAGCATCCTTCGAGGATGCGGCGCGATTTTCCGCCCTGTACATGGAAACGTTTCTGCAAATTTTGTTTTTCTCTAAAATGAGAGAGAAAATACGAAGACGTTGAAACGCTGTTTCACTCCACGCGGAGTTGACGCGTTTCTGTCATTTTTAAATTCTACGCGCTCATTGGCTGCTGTGACGCGCTCGTTGGAGCACTGCTAAAAGTCGGCGACTTCCCAGATAAATGAGTGCGTTATTTGAGAGGTTTATATCAACAAAGATAAAACCCTTGTTAACCTATTCAGCAGCACGGTAATACTATGTCATTTGATTTCAAAATTATTTTTCAAAATCCATTCACACGACTATCTGCACATCTCTATAATAAAGGTTTGTTAAAAACCTTAATCTTCTCTCTACTTTATCTAATCGAGATAAATATTACTTAATTTTTTTTTTAAGTATAGAAGGGAATACACTAGGCTAAAGCGATAATCAACTCCTTTAAAAGCTGGTTGCCATGTGGATGATATCCGGTTGTTGTTGTTTTCTTTAATTGCCAGGAGTTGACAACAAATTGCCGTATGTGAAAAGTTTCAAGTATTGTAGAACAGAAATCAATTACTGGGAATATCTCAAAAATGGACAACTCCACGAGAAAACTGTTTATATCATAAGCTGTGTATTCTAACGAAATGGACAACTCCACGAGAAAACTGTTTATATCATAAGCTGTGTATTCTAACGAAATGGACAACTCCACGAGAAAACTGTTTATGTCATAAGCTGTGTATTCTAACGAAATGGACAACTCCACGAGAAAACTGTTTATGTCATAAGCTGTGTATTCTAACGAAATGGACAACTCCACGAGAAAACTGTTTATATCATAAGCTGTGTATTCTAACGAAATGGACAACTCCACGAGAAAACTGTTTATATCATAAGCTGTGTATTCTAACGAAATGGACAACTCCACGAGAAAACTGTTTATATCATAAGCTGTGTATTCTAACGAAATGGACAACTCCACGAGAAAACTGTTTATATCATAAGCTGTGTATTCTAACGAAATGGACAACTCCACGAGAAAACTGTTTATATCATAAGCTGTGTATTCTAACGAAATGGACAACTCCACGAGAAAACTGTTTATATCATAAGCTGTGTATTCTAACGAAATGGACAACTCCACGAGAAAACTGTTTATGTCATAAGCTGTGTATTCTAACGAAATGGACAACTCCACGAGAAAACTGTTTATATCATAAGCTGTGTATTCTAACGAAATGGACAACTCCACGAGAAAACTGTTTATATCATAAGCTGTGTATTCTAACGAAATGGACAACTCCACGAGAAAACTGTTTATGTCATAAGCTGTGTATTTTAACGAAATGGACAACTCCACGAGAAAACTGTTTATATCATAAGCTGTGTATTCTAACGAAATGGACAACTCCACGAGAAAACTGTTTATGTCATAAGCTGTGTATTCTAACGAAATGGACAACTCCACGAGAAAACTGTTTATGTCATAAGCTGTGTATTCTAACGAAATGGACAACTCCACGAGAAAACTGTTTATGTCATAAGCTGTGTATTCTAACGAAATGGACAACTCCACGAGAAAACTGTTTATATCATAAGCTGTGTATTCTAACGAAATGGACAACTCCACGAGAAAACTGTTTATGTCATAAGCTGTGTATTCTAACGAAATGGACAACTCCACGAGAAAACTGTTTATGTCATAAGCTGTGTATTCTAACGAAATGGACAACTCCACGAGAAAACTGTTTATGTCATAAGCTGTGTATTCTAACGAAATGGACAACTCCACGAGAAAACTGTTTATATCATAAGCTGTGTATTCTAACGAAATGGACAACTCCACGAGAAAACTGTTTATATCATAAGCTGTGTATTCTAACGAAATGGACAACTCCACGAGAAAACTGTTTATGTCATAAGCTGTGTATTCTAACGAAATGGACAACTCCACGAGAAAACTGTTTATGTCATAAGCTGTGTATTCTAACGAAATGGACAACTCCACGAGAAAACTGTTTATGTCATAAGCTGTGTATTTTAACGAAATGGACAACTCCACGAGAAAACTGTTTATGTCATAAGCTGTGTATTCTAACGAAATGGACAACTCCACGAGAAAACTGTTTATGTCATAAGCTGTGTATTCTAACGAAATCTACATTTTTTGTATAGTAATTTTTGTCTGTTTCCTACGGTTTAGTAGCTAAGCAAAATTATCTCGGATCACGAGATCTTCAGACACTATTCCCAAAAAATGCAATAATATATTTTATGTGTCATCTAAATATCTTTAATATATGGTATTTTAATTAAAATCGTTAGAACCATTTTTGAGAAAATCATAATTTTCGAAATTTTGTCCATGTAAAGGGTAGGTTGGTGATGGAGGATTTTCCTCATAATGTTCCGTCTCATCGTTGTAAGATACTAAACTTAAATATCAAATTTGATATTTTACAGACTTTTCGTTTTTCAGTTGTCATGTTTTCGGAGACTCTAAAACGTGCATTTCCGGTGAAATTTCAGTTTAGCATGGACATGTAGACACACCACAGAATTTCTTGTAACAAAAGCTGGTTATAGTTCACTGACAGGAGAATAACAACATGTAGCACTTCAGCAAACTGAACACAGGCTTCAAAAATCTGATCTTTCCATTCACATGACATTCTCCACGTCTCAGTAACAAATTATTGTTAAAAAGCTTATTTTTTAACTTCATGTTAATCGAGATATACATTAACAGAAATTGTCTTATTGTCTTATATTACTTGCTTCCTTGTATAAAGAATGGAAATAAGGGTATACACAAGACAAAACCATAGTAACATCTTTTAAAACTAGTCGCCAAGTGATTGAAATCCGTTTCAGGCAATATTTATATCCCAACCACAAAATCTGCCGACATTATGTGAGGTTCATCTCATTTTTGTAATATGTGATGTTCAAATGTTTTTGTTCTGTTACATTCCGAAGTTGAAATCTCTGGATGCAATGTTTATTATTCCTTGTGCTTTCGTTGTTTATAAGTTGACGCAGGATTTAATGCTGAATGGCGTGCTTTTAGGAAAATAACTAGCCAAGGCTGTGTAATAAATATAACACATTATAATACAAAAAGTATAGATAAGAAATGGTCTTTATAAAAGCATATTTATAATAAAACATAATTAAAAGCAGTAATATGAGAGAAGAAGAAAAATAACAAAGGTGAACGAGATACCGGATGTTATAAATTGTTTTTGCCGGTAACAAAGCATAAGAACAGAGTTAAAAAAATATTTGTTTAAAAATGTTAGCTATTTAAAATAACATTTTCAAGTGAATAATACAAATGCATTGATTTTAATTATCATGAATGTATAAAAAATGTGTTATAAATTTGTATTTCACGAAATGTGAATATGGTAATCTGTCGTTCTCATGGAGACGGACAGATTACAATGGTATAAAACATTGATCTTCAACTTTTGTATATATGTGAAAATTTTAACAAGCAGTCAATGAGATAGACGCCAGGGATACGGACGCAAAGAGATAATATCGTAAATCGAGACCTTTCATTTAGCTATTCAGTATAAAATATGGTATTGTAATAGCAACAAGAGATTTATTGTAAGTACACATTATAATGTATATATTTGGCACAGTTTTCTATAAAAGTGGATTCTGTTCAAATAGCGTGCCTAATTCATCACATTGTTTCGACAAGTTAAGAAATGAAAGTTCATATTTAACAAGAAACCTTTTAAATTAATGTTACTTATGATTAAATCCTACCATCCAAGCATGGAGGCTAAGATTCTCGTACTCGCCGACTGAAGCTAGCAGAATTAACAGAAAACGTGGCTAAGCTCTACCGCCGCCGCCGATAATAACCTTGCAACTGCTCCAACAACTAAGTCTGGCGCAAATAGTTAATTGCAGCAAGAGTACCAACTTCATATACAGCGGCAAATTCAAACCCGTAAAAAGGTTTAAAATACAACAGCACAGCAACCAGCAGCCCTGAGAACCACTACAACATCGCAGAGGACCCTTTTGAAACCGCCCTAAAGTGTTTTGATTTTCTCTATGCGATTTTGTTTTACAACAAAAAGTATCATAGATACGTGTTGATTTTCTTGGGTATGAAATCAGTTATCAAAAAGAAAGAGGATTTTTCACAAGCATGGAAGAGGCTACTTGGAGATTACACGTATATTAACGTATTCACGTAGAATTATATGCGTAGAAATATTTGCAACATTCAAAATAGCACATACCTTACATCGAGCGGTTGCAGTTTCACTTTAGAATTTACGAAATGATTACAAAATAAAATACAATTCTACAAAGAAAATGCTAGTGATTTATTATTTAAGAAGACGCCAAGCCCGTTAAAACGCCCTCAGCAGAGTCGATTGCTACTCCAAACCAAGCATAAGCCGAGTAGACGTTTAGCGCGCACACGTAGAGGACCTCATGCTTCAGCAGCTGACACATTCCTGCTTGAGAAAAGTTTAAAACTGAAACCAGTAATAAGGAATATAGCTTGGAAATGGACAACTCAACTAAAAACATGTATATGACATTAATTCTGTATTTTAACGACTTCTAATGTTTGTACACTAAACTTTTGTCCATATCATTGGGTTTACCTGTTATGCAAAAGTCATCAAATCGTTAGTCATTTTTCTGAAAATCAAAATGTACATGTAAAGTGTAGTGCGGTAATTTTCCTCATAATTTTTGTGTTGCATCCTTAGTATATACTAAACTTAAATACCAAGTTTACCGAGTTTTCGTTTATGAGTTACCGTATTCACCGTTATTTGGAATTATCGGGTCTGGATCTTTGTACTACAAGGTCGCTGAGGCAGATGAAGTAGTTCGTCACTGACATTTAGAAAGGCAACGGTGTAGCTTTGGATAATTGCCAACTGTATAAATTAGTGTACCATTATTACTTATAACCGTTTACACCTGGGAAACAGTACTTTTATAGATGGAAAACTTTAAAATTCTATCTACTATTAGCAAATTTCCATTTACTTATTTATTCATTTATTTATATCTGTAGTTTAACGTCCATTAACCTTTGATAGGTAGAGTCAGACTGAAAAATTCAGTGCCATAGCCGGGATTTAAACCACGGATTTTGCGGTTGCTGAGCTATCACACCAACATTCAATTTATTGAGAAATGCAATGCTCCTCCGGAATGTTGCCATGGTAGCTTCTGTGGTGAAAAAAAAAAAAAACGATTTAATCAACACTAATTGACCATAATAGTTGGCTATACCATGAATCCTGAGACTTAAGGCACTTACAACATTGGGGCTGTCATCTCAAAATAATTTTAGATCACCATCAGGCGAGTCAGTTGAGAAATTATATGTAATATATGCGGGAGACACCTTCACTATAGAGACGAGCTTTCAAACTTGGAGTAGTATCTGGACGGGGGAGCTTAAACAAGTCATACGTTACTTCTTACTTGTAATTTGGGTGAACATTACAAGATTTTTAAACCATTATTAACGCTAAGGGGAGGGATCACATAAAAATTTTAAAGACATCACATATTTTAAATTCTTATAAATTTATTAAAATATATTATAATATATTTGTTTTACCTACTGAGAAAATTGGTAAATCCACTGTATTTAAGATATAGTGTTGAAAATTATACCAATTGATATACACAATAATAGTGGTATTTTTGCAGTGAATCAAAATTATAGAATGCATGTTTATTTAAATAATTATCTTAATACACCATCCTAAATAAAATTAGCCACGTGATATATTTGAAAAGAATATTCAGAGTGCAAAAATCCAAGTAAACAGCAAATGAGTTTACAAATACATCTGTTATACTGTATTTTTATATTATTCCTAATTAGTGGACAAAAAAGGTTACATCTTATACTCTCCAAAATTTTAAACAAATTTAACAATTGATCAAAATTGGAGGATTGTTTCGAAAAACTAATGTGATTAATTTATTTAATGTGCTTTTGAAAGGCAGTTTGAAACAAATTAATGTACCTAATATGTTTATTGTGTGGGATATTTTGAGTACAGAAAAGTGTTGGGAAAAGTTTGCGAGAAAATAAGATTTTAGTTCGGTAATGCTATTAATAAGCATGCGCCTACACATTAATAGCTTCAGTTAAGTGATAGCTAATATGCACCAAATGGGAAATATATCTTTTCTTAAATTTTAGATTTAATATCATATTATGGAACAAAATATTTCTTTAATTTTTTCAATTTGTGATTAAATTTTACAGATGTAACACCTGAAGTATTAAAAATGTGGCAGAAAGTACTCATGAAAGATTATGCTACAGCCCTTTTAGTTGTTGTAAAGGAAGCTGCAATTGTTCATACCTGCAGATAACAACAACTAGGGTAGGTGAAAGCTTTATGTTGTGGCTTTGCGGTTTTGGTTCGAAACAAGGTTATTAGTATATTGGTATTCATGCTGACATCCTGACCGTTTACTTTATGTATACTGTAGTAAATATTACCAATTTTAAACGAAACAATTTTTTTTTTTTTCATATTCTGGTTTCCCTCAATAAACTAAGCATTTGTATTAAAACATTTTTTTTTCTAAAATGACATTTTGAAGTGTTATAGAATGTTTTCACTGAGATTATAATACACCTCAGTGTTCAGTGAGAGATACGGCATACACGTTTCACATTAATCTGCCATATATTTTAATTTAGAAGTGTGGCTAATTCTACTGTCTTTGGAAAAATCAAATTGACTCATTTTTCTGTGGATCTACTTTTACGGCAGCAGGAGCATTGATAGTACTTTCAGTTTCATATGTGAACATGTTCCTGCAATGTCTCAAAAACTACATTAAAAACCAGTAAAACTGCTCTAAGACATTTACTTTTATACAGAGTATTTCTCTTTAAGGATGATCAAGGTCATTTTCCGTCCTGTATTAAGCATGTGATGCTAATGCCAAAATATTTAAGACAATTTTAATATTTGTTTAATGCAGGAAAAAGCATCGAAATACCTCAGTACTGTTCAATGAGAGATGCAATTTCGGTAGCGAAGTAGCAAAAGAAAGAATATGGGTGTTGTGTTTCAAAGTCACCTAAACTTCCGAAATACACACAGCGAGTCATGTTAACTGAGGTACTTCAGTGATGGACCTAACTAACAAAACTTAAACATGGCAAATGCACCCCTAGCACTATTATTCCGATTGAATCGCAGTTTTCGTTTTTTTTTTTTTTTTTTTGTTTTTTTTTTTTTGCATTCGATTATTTGGCGCACCATTCTAAAAATCACATTTTCAAAGAGGTTGTTCTCTAATTGTACCGATTTGCAATGATCTGAGTAACTGTGTAAAGATTTCATCTCCGTACAAGCAGAAGTTCGCCAGAGACCCCTCTAACGGACACTTATTGTACCGATTTCAAACAAAATTTTAAATGTATTCACAAATTTTCCTCACATTTCTAATTTAGAAAAACCTTAACTTTGTACTTAAGTGGCTAATGTGCTGTTTCGTATGTACAGAGAGAGACAATAGGTCGCACCTATTGTTGTCAAGAAGCAGTTTAAACGTTTATAAGGTGTTCAGATATATCATCTTATTTCCCAAGGAGGAGGGAATTAACACAACAAGCACGAGTTGTCAACTTGCAAAACAACAAAAGGCGAAAAGAAGCCGCTAAGACACGGTTCGCTTCCATAGAGCATTTATTCAAACAGGTGGAAATAATTGAACATTTACGAATGAATCCGATCGTTGTACAGCACTGCCTGGTGAGGTTTACATAAACTACAGATTAGAGTTTTTGAGCGAACGAACCCCTCTGTCGTTATAGTTCTCTTGGTACAGACCATATCATCATATAGTGACGCACAGAAATGCTAAGCTTCCAGTCGCCTTTTGCGCAGTTTGAGTTGAGTATAGTTTTTGGTTTAAGCAACATTCTCAAACAAGCATTTGGGCAAATAAAACCCCCAAATGATGATAATTCTGCATCGTTAGTCGCTAAATGTCTGTTGGGATATATAAATCATAAAGCAGTACCTACAAGCAAAGACAATTTCAATTGTCGCAGTATTAGACCTTGGTTGCTGTTCACAGTTACAACAAAATGTCCAAGTGTTAATGAACGCTTCCTTGAAATTTGATAAAGCAATTTAAAGTGATCTCTTGGGTTCTCCTTATAATTATCAGTTCAGATTTTTACTTTCTCTACACATACTATGTGCATTGTGTATAGATAAGGAATTACAATGCACTCAAAAATTCGTTACCGAGATTACATGGGAAATACATGTTTTGGGTCCCCCTGAAACCAAAAAAAGCATTTTTAGAAAAAGGTTCGTGTGTGCGCGTGTGTCTGTGTGCCTGTGGACAGCATAGCTCAAAAAAGAAAAGACCGTTAAATATCAAACTTGGTATTTAAGTTTAGTATCTTCCAGGAATGCAACACGAAGATTTTAAAGAAAATCCCCCACCCCCAAATGCCCTTTACATGGAACTTTTTTTGAAAATTTTAATTTTCTTAAAAATGCCTCTAATGATTTTGATTAAAGTATCGTATATTAAAGTTATTAACCCGACAAATAATATGTATATCTTGAATTATCTGGGAATAGCCTTTGAAAACTACTTTATTCGGGATGAATTTTACGAAATTTTGCATAACTGCTAAACTGTAAGAAATAGAGAAAAACTTAACATAAAAAATGTAGAGCACGTTAAAACACACAATTTATGTAATATAAATTTTATTCGTGGAGTTCATCTTTTTTTAGATATTCCTTGTTTTTGGTTTCAGCTTTGAAAAACTTATACTTTTTCTCAAAAAGGAATTTGTCAACTCCTGTCCATACAAAAAAAGGAACTCCAGTTACATAGCAACCAGCTTTTCACTATCATTAACCTATGCTACTCCCTCATTTCGCTCCTACTTACAAGGCCGCGCCGTGGTCGAGTGGTTAGACCACTCGCCTTTCACCTAGACGGCCCAGGTTCGATCCCAAGCGACCACATGTGAGATTTGTGATGGACAAAGCGGTGCTGGGGTGGGTTTTCTCCGGGTTCTCCAGTTTCCCCCACCATCGCATTCCACCGGTGCTCCATCTTCATTCATGTATCATCAGTGTCACCGCCTGCGGTGCCTAAGTTAAAGCGGGCGTTAAGCACTACAAATAATCTACTTACGAGGAAGCAAGTAATAAGGCTATTTCTGCTATTTTTTTCTGGATTAGCATGAAGCTTTTTAACAATAATTTGTCGCAGAAATGTAGAGAAAGTGACGTGAATGGAACAGGAGACTTTTTGTTGAGGCAATGAAATGTCAACGAGCACTGCGGACGTAGTGCCATCTTCTGTTTACTAACTAACCCCTTCACAGTGGAAACAATTTAACATAAACATGAAATAATTTCAAGAAGTATATCATCCACATGCCATACGAATGCCATAATCCCTCATTTCCAAAACAATCCTTGAATGCAAACGAAAAAGGAAGACCTATAAAGAGATGGATAGACCAGTTTAAAACAGGACGAAATGCCTAATACGTGATTCTGATATAAATAATGACGTCTTATGCGTTTAGTACTGTGCTATACTATTGTATAATTTAGTGAAAATACGCTTTAATTGTTCAACAATTAATGGTATAAAAATAATAGTTATATATGATACAAGTGGAAAAACGAACATTTTATTTTGAGAGCAGAAATGTTTGCGGAATGAGCAGAGTGAAATGACGCGCTGTGACGTTCAGTTGTTGCGTTGCTTAGCACAATGTTGACACCACGGCATTCACATCATCCAACATTTTTTAAGCATTCTATCAGTAAGATGATGACTGGGGTTAAGGGCGCTCAAATACTAGGCTATCAGCATGAGACAAAAGTAAAATCAAGTGGAAAGCATAAAAGATTAGCTAAAATTGGACATACAATGAAGATTAAAAACTATCCATTACTAAAACCACAAATAAAATTATATAAAACCATGTGGTGTAATGGCGTGTAAAACAGAGATAAAACTAAAAGCGTATTACGATGATAAATAAAATAAAGTAGATCCTGACGGTAAAACCCTGTCTACACACCGCCAAGGATCTCCGCCAGGTGGACCGGCAGCTGGAGAGTGGTTCACGGCCTACTTGAATGAGGCCGCGGTCACAGTTTTCCTCGTTAACACATCTGGCGTTGGTTAAAAAGCCTACTTCTACCAGTAACTGTCTAAGAGGTACTTTATAAAAGGTACCTATATATACTGCTTTGTTTTTCAGGGAAATGGAAATATAATAAAATATGTCAGTTTCATTTAAAAATGTTGAGGTTGGCTCCCTTGTGACCCATAAGGGTCCATGTAGTGATATTTTCTTAAAGAAGTTGGAAGAATCCTATCTATTTAAGGAATGAATTATTGGTATTGGGTATTTTTTTTTCTATTCATTTAATATATTTTCACTCTAACACCTTGACTGTTTGGGTAGCTCATTTGTTTAGACGCAGGCCTTCTGAACTGAGGTCGCGGGTTCAAAACCAGCCCAGACCGATGGGTTTCAATTGTTAAAGTGTTAAAAGCGAAAGATCCATGTCAGTAGATTTACAGACATGTTAAAGCACTTCTGCGGAAGGAAATTCCGACACACCGGCTGCTCAAATATAATCTGGTAATTGACCGCGACGTTAAGAAATAAAATAATTAACATTAGCACTTTGAAGATCAGCCTGTATATGAGCCATAATGAGAATTTCGAATAATAATAATAATAATAATAATAATAATAAATACAGATCTAAACCATCACAATAAGCAGATGAAATCAAAAAGTGAACACCTCACAAACGCTATTCAGCCTAAGGGAGTTCATCACAAAAGGGTGTGAGTAGCATTTCTAACATGTGGTGTCGCCAACGTTAACTCTCACTCTTCTGCAACTGCTTTTTCTTACAAAGCATCTCGTGCAGGAATGCACAGAATCTCAAATGACTCTGTAAAGTTAACTGTTAGACCAATTGTATCTCTAATGCCTACTCAGTTTCCTAAGTGGAGTACAGCGTAACGTCACGAAGTTATAGTGACGAGTCTTCCACAGATGGCACTGTACGACGAAATAACAACTTGCGGACGCAAAATGGCGCAATTTTGCCTAGGAATCTTCTTCTTTCAAGGTTTGGGAGTTCTTTTACGCGCAAATAAACATTACACGGGACCAACGGTTTTATTCCCTTCCGAAGAAATCCATGCTAGGATTTTTCTTCCGAAAAAGTTCATCGCCGTCAGCCAGGTTTGAACCTGCTATATTGGCTTTTAGTAACCACTACAACACTGAGGGCGTCGAGTCTCTCAGGATGAATTCTCATAAGTCTCTCTTCCTGCACCTTTGACGATCCGCGTCTCGGCGCTAGAAATAAGGAGAGGGCAGTGCACCACCGACTTCAAATTCCTATTTCACTAGATTTGACACTATAAAACATCATTGTATTGTTTTCTGTTGGCGCGTGCACTAACAGCAATGCCTTTTCACAAACTTTCGTCCGCACTTTGAGCCGTTGCCTTTAACAAAAGCATTATTCTCTCAGAATAAGTTCGATTATAGTGTTTGTGTTCAGTTTGCGTACTAATTCTGTGGTCAGAGTTCCAGATTTATTTTATATATACAATAAACTCCGTTATTACGATTTTCAGGGGGCTGTGTCTTAAACGGTAATAGTTGGGATACCTAGAGTTATAATTTACTAGGGTCCGGGCCTCTCAATGAAGAGAGCATTTAAACATGTTTTTAACTTTATTTGTCAACAGAAAGGCTAATACCTTGGTCACATTGGTGTTGTAATTTAATTAAACCATCTCTGCAGTGCGATTTACCAATGTCCTCAAAATAGCGCTTTACCACATCAGTGACCTCGTTGCTGTGAAATCTTCGTCCTCCAAGAAATGTTTTGAGGTTTGGGAACAGGTGGTAGTTACTGGGCCAATAGAGTGGATGTTCAAGCAATTCCAACTTCAACATTTCTCCCATTGCAATGACTGAACGATGGGCCGGAGCATTGTGGCGATGAAATAAGTTTTTTTTTTTTTTTTTTTTATAGCCGAATGAGGTATTTTTCTTTTCACCTCATCACTCAAGCGTTCCAGTAAGCTTGAGTAATCAATAAAAATAATTCCCTGTGCATCCCAGAAAACACTCGCCATAATAATGTTAGCTGACAAAATTGACTTTGCCGTTTTTGGAGTTGGTTCACCTGGCGTAATCCACTGTTTTGACTGTGATTTGCTTTCTGGAGTGTAGTGATGTATCCAAGTTTCATCCATAGTAATAAGCCCTCTAAAAATTTTGTTGGGATTTTTACGGTAGAACTCCACATTCTTAAAAGGAACAGTTTTTCTTTGCAACTTTTGATCAGGTGTCAACAAATGCAGCAACCATCTGCATAGACCTTGTGAAAGCCCAAAATGTTACTTAAAACATTACCTGCATGTTCTTTTGATATGGTCACAGTCTCTGCTATCTGAAACAACTCTAATCTGCGGTCTTCCAGTAGTAAATGATGAATTTTTTCAATTATCCCTGGAGTTGTCACTTCTACAGGGCGTCCAGAGCGAGGCTCATCACTAGTGCTCGTACGTCCCATTCTAAACACCTTTTAATCGTTGAATATAAGGGGCAGAGACTTTCAATGTACTGTCCATTTCCTCCTTGATGTCTTTCGGCGTTAAGCCTTTCAAATGGAAGTATTTTAATCACTGCAAGTTTTTCCAAATCCTCCATTTTTGTGAAAACTCTAAAGTTGTTGTTTAAAATGCTGTCATTCGAAAAGTAAACAGCTATTTATATGTAGCTATGGATACAAGCTACTATAGAATTACATTGTGCGATGCTATCGACGTGGCGCCATATCTGTGAGCCGACCCTTATTGTATTAGATGTGATACACTTTAGTAGTGCAGTAAATTTTATTTCTGAATATTAGTGTTGTATAGTGCAAAATAAAGAATAAGGGATTATTTATTGGGAAAAATATTAATTATTGAACTCTACCACTAATAACTACATTAAGCTTTGCCATTTTGCACTGTACACTGTATATAATTCAAAGGGGACCAAAATGGTTAAAAACATTGACTGTCTTTTAAAGTTTAAATTTATTTCACGAAAGGCTACTATTATTTTATAATCTAAAATTTTGGGCTGTTTTGACGTAGTCTGTGGGTTAAAATATTTGTAACAATTTAAAGTATGTTAAAATTATTTAACATAAGATGACAGTGAAACATCCACCAGGTTTTAGACCATAAAATTATGGACACCAATCGTGAGGCTGGCCCGAGCTTATTATTCGCCCAAGTGCAGCGCCCGACACGGTTTTCCAAGTGTAGCGCCCGACACGGTTTTCGAAGTGTAGCGCCCGACACGGTTTTCGTAGTGTAACGCCCGATACGGGTTTTCCAAGTGTAACGCCCGATACGGGTTTTCGAAATGTACCGCCCGATACGGGTTTTCCAAGTGTAACGCCCAATACGCATTTTCGAAGTGTAACGCCCGATACGGGTTTTCCAAGTGTAACGCCCAATACGGGTTTTCCAAGTGTAACGCCCCATACGGGTTTTCGAAGTGTAACGCCCGATACGGGTTTTCCAAGTGTAACGCCCAATACGGGGTTTCCAAGTGTAACGCCCGATACGGGTTTTCCAAGTGTAACGCCCAATACGGGTTTTCGAAGTGTAACGCCCGATACGCGTTTTCAAAGTGTAACGCCCAATACGGGTTTTCGAGGTGTAACGCCCGCTACAGGTTTTCCAAGTGTAACGCCCGATACGGGTTTATGAAGTGTAACGCCCGATACGGGTTTTCCAAGTGTAACGCCCAATACGGGTTTTCGAAGTGTAACGCCCGGTTCGGGATTTCCAAGTGTAGCGCCCGCTACGGGTTTTCCAAGTGTAACGCCCGATACGGGTTTTCGAAGTGTAATGCCCGATACGGGTTTTCCAAGTGTAACGCCCGACACGGTTTTCCAAGTGTAGCGCCCGACCATTGAATACAGTCAAACTACTCTCTGGTCATAATTATATTTAAAGCGTTAAACTTTTCCAAATAATATGCGATGTTTTAATTGGTTTTCGACTTAGTTACGGCTTTAAAAGCGAGGTTTGGAAGGCATGGAGCATTAATATGGAACGTGCCGAGGCTTTACAAATAGAACTAATGAACAGGATACCAGGAACACAATGACGGAGTTTTACTGTATATAAATATCTGAATGTGTTTGCAGAGAATAATTCATAATGGCCGGCTCTCTATTGACATACAGTAATAGAAACTTGAAAATAAAGCTGTGCAAAGCGCTTTGTGGTAGCTACTATTGAGGTTGGAATGATTTAGACGGCAGCTAAAAATAGGGAGCACATTATCTTAATTTAATCAAAAAAATCTGATGTGTTACACTCACATGACTTTCTCCAGCCACTCTACAAACAAATTTCATACGAAAGAGAATTCCTCTTTCAACACCATGCTAATCGAGATGAACATTGGCAGAATTGTATTACTTAGTTCCTTTTAAGTAGGATAGAACTAAGGGAATGCACTAGGCTAAAGTGATAGTCAAATGTTTTAAAAGGCTGTCGTTATGCGATGGTCAATGCAAATCGCTTCTTTGTTTGGCCATGAATAGAACAAAAGAAAAACGGACACTTCCGTGTCAGAAAAGTATAGGTACTTCACAATTGAAACTAATAACAAAAAGTTCCTCGAAAACGGTAAGCTCCACGAAGAACATATATATGACATAACTTGTGTATTTTAACAAGATGTACATTTTTTGTGTTGTTAAGGAAAATTCATCCAGAATAAACAAGTCTTTAGAAGCTATTCCCAGAAAATTCAGGATATAAATTTTATTTGTGATATAAATGGCTTTAATATGTGGTATTTTAATCAAAATCGTTAGAACCATTTTTATGAAAAACAAAATTTTCGAAATTTTGTCCATGTAAATGGGAGTTAAGGTTCTGGGGATTTTCTTGAAAATCTTCGTGTCGCATCTTTGGAAGAGAACCGGTAATTAACTGTCTTTTCGTTTTGGAGCTATGATGTCCACAGACACACACACACACACACACAAACAGACACGGACCTGTTTCTGAAAATGCTCTTTTTTTATTCAATGGGTCCTAAAACATGTATTTCCGGTGAAAACTCAACATCGAATTTTTGGGTGGAATACAATACTTCTCTATCCCTATGTACATTGTACATATGGGGCTAGAGAAAGTAAAAAGGTAGCATTACAAACTAGTTGACCATTTTCTCCCAATGAAGTTTGAATTTAAACTAAATACTAAAACACAAAAAGATAAGAACATAAAAATAAAGAGAAAAATCTTTTTAATCGTTTTCCCTGAAGGTTCAGTTAACTGCCGCTTGTAGTTGATGACACTGGTGATACATGGAATGAATATGGAGCGCTGGTGAAATGTGGTGGCGGGGGAAACCGGAAAACCCGCCCCTGCGCCGCTTTGATGACCACGAATGTCACATGCGGTCACTTGGGATCGAACCCGGGCCATCTAGGCGAATAGTCTAACCACTCGGCCACGGCGGGGCTCCAAAGTGTTTGAGTGTAACGGCACAAGCAATTACTAAATCACGTCTTTCTGTGGAAATCCTAGTTATGTTCTAGTGTTTGCTTGTGAAACTCTCTCATTGAGGCAGTATATTTCATTTCATATTTATTTAAACACCATTGGTTGTATTTTGTTTCTCTGTAATTTGTTCAGGCCTGTAATATAGATACCTGATAACGGCTGGTGGAAACAGTATTGCGATCTAGGGGAACGGGTCACTTTAATGTACGTGTAGTCTATTTTGACAAACGTGATCCACGATAGTGTTCCTGCCCCTATCTGATCCGCTCTATTTTTATCAATGACATTTGAACTGAATATGTGCTTTTGTTTCGCTTTCCTCACAGTAAATTGGCGTAACTTCTGCCCTTTGAAATAATAAGATTACTGTGATTGGTTCAAAAGTCAGTACAGAGTGTTTGTCCTTAGACTGCTGTCTCGTTTCTTTACTCAAATGTAAGTGGATTGATTCCCTTTTCTCTAATTAATTTTGCTGATTTTAAATTTCTCTTCTCTTTCAGAACTGCTTTTAATGAACCAAACAGGATAAAGTCAGGACCGAATTTTGAGTTGGCGTATTGAGTAACAAAACGCAATTTTCTTTTGTGCTTTCGAATAATAAGTTATTTTTCCTTTATTCTTCTGGAATTATGTACCTCCGCTTTCGTTAAATCTAATAATTGTGAATTACTTTTATTGCTCAAGTTATATTTGTGTTTAAATATCTTCTTGGGCTTTGCTGCTCTTCTTTCTTTGCCATATGAAACAAATCCAGACCAAAGGCTCTCAGATTTCAGACATGTGGAAACAAATAAAGTGTCTTTTGTAGGAGTGACCAACAACTACTGCTGCTCTTCTTTCTTTGCCATATGAAACAAATCCAGACCAAAGGCTCTCAGATTTCAGACATGTGGAAACAAATAAAGTGTCTTTTGTAGGAGTGACCAACAACTACTGCTGCTCTTCTTTCTTTGCCATATGAAACAAATCCAGACCAAAGGCTCTCAGATTTCAGACATGTGGAAACAAATAAATTGTCTTTTGTAGGAGTGTCCAACAACTACTACCTCATCTCAATTTAAACGTTTCTACACCTGCCGTTCCAAAATGCCACGGTCATGTTGCAGCTCTGCGGAGGTATGTCTAAAGGGCAACCTATCGTCAAGTGTTGGGATATAGTATTGTGCAATGTGGGGCGGTAACGGGGTTACGGGCTCGTATCCCGGCTGCAGGTTTTGGCTATTAGGAACGGTGTGGATTTGTGGGTGCCCCATCTCAGGATTTTTACTAGCATGGAAACTCTTTTAGGGTGCGGTACGACACAAGAGATTTGTTTAATTAGTTCCGCCATTTTCTGTCATCAACACACACGCATTCCTCTTAATTTTCTTCTGCTAAACTATATTTAACGCGACCTCGACTATTATTACTTATTCATTTTCATGCTGTGATATCGTCCGTACTCTGGTCTGTATTACAACAACTATTTCCCTCACAGCTAATGGTAGCCTGTTCGGCTCCACCACGGACCGCAAATATCACGTCTTTATTCTGCCGATCTTCTACGCCAAGAGGCTCAAAAAGTGTCGCCTGACCAGCGGTAGCATTGTTTTCTCTTTTCCTGTTATGCTCCCCTCGGGCAGTGTACTCTCACCCTCAATGCTCTACCCCTAACGGTACTGTGCTACCAGCTCGTGACAACTCGGCTACTTGGACGTGTTTCAAATCTTTCTTCCCTTCCCATTTATATTTCCCTTCTTGGTATAATCTATATTATTAGCAATGATTTATCTTTCTCTTCTGAATGACTCTTTGACCCGTGACAAAACATGTACTGTATCGAATGACCTTCACCTGTGACTGAGCAGCCTCATCTAAATTATTTTCATTTAACTGTATTAAATGCCGAACATTGGTTGTTTCTGGCAAATCACATTATCTCTATATTTTTAACTTTTTACTTAGCATTAACATTTTCCTTTTAAAGGTTAAGATAACTAAATAAATATATTAAGGCATTTTAACACATTCATTACAACTTTAAGACATATGCTTATTCATTAAGATTATAATTTAAATGTTCTTCCCTTTAACAACAAGGAGTAGTCTACTAGTGTGTTCGTTCTCTAGATCGAAATCGATCTCTTCATCTTTTCCCGGTCTGCTTATATTTCTGCGACATCTTGGGTTACGTCATAATATTTTAACAGGTGTGCGGGAAGGTGCTATTCACGTTACATGGCCTCTTCGATTATATGAATATCTATTTTAACCTCCATTACACTTTCTATTTTCAACTGATTTATTTTATCTTCATTTCTCTTCAAGAAAAATAAAGAATATCCCGCTAATGCTCTCAGTAAATCACATTTTCCGTCTATTGCTCAGATCTATCGTTTGAGTTCCATAGAGTAATGTTAGAAGTGCCATTATATTATACATCTCTGGTCTATAGTTTCAGTTCCATGGAATAATGTTAGAATGGCATTTATATTATACATCTCTGGTCTATCGTTTCAATTCCATGGAGTAATGTTAGAAGGGCCTTTATATTATACGTCTCTGGTCTATTGTTTCAGTTCCATGGAGTAATGTTAGAAGGGCCTTTATATTATACATCTCTGGTCTATCGTTTCAATTCCATGGAGTAATGTTAGAAGGGCTTTTATATTATACGTCTCTGGTCTATTGTTTCAGTTCCATGGAGTAATGTTAGAAGTGCCATTATATTATACATCTCTGGTCTATCGTTTCAGTTACATGGAGTAATATTAGAAGTCCTATTATATTATACACCTCTGGTCTATAAAAATGTCTAATATTATGTGTCAAATTTACATTTTTCAACGCTAATAAAAGCCCATTATTTCAGTTCAGAACACTGAAGTTCAGCTTTACGTGTGATATCTATGAAAATAGAGCCAAGTACCAAGTTCAACATTACCTCTCTATAAGTAGTGATGCTACTTTTAGTACTACACACAGTAAGTACGGGAATTATTGTATTCCAACTACAAAAATTCTATGTGGTAATTTCACCATTAAGATGTGTTTTAGCTGACATTTTTAAAAAGGATAGTGTGTGTGTGGGTGGGGGGGGGCGACACCATAACCGAAAACGAACAGCCTGTTACATACCAAACTTGATATTTACGTTTAGTTTTCTTTCCTCAATATGCTGTAAATATCCAAGGACATTTACAAAAGTCTAAGGTAAATATTCATCTCACCTTTAAGGCAGTTTACAAACAACAAGATTTGTTAAATTCTTAAGGATAGTATTGAATGAGATAACACTGACACGAAGAGGTGATATTAATTAACCAATACAATCATGAATACACAAACCTGGCTAATGGAAACAACATTAGGTCACAGCTATTTCAACTTCCATCATAATGAAAAACAAATCTGATGCGTTCCATTCACATGACTCTCTACATCTCTGCAACAAATTGTTGTTAAAAAGTTTATGCTTCTTTAGCAGAAATAGTCTCATTACTTGCTTCCTTGCAAGTAGGAGCGAAATAAGGGAGTACCATAGGTTAAAGTGATAGTCAAAAGCTGGTTGCTATGTGACTGAAGTTCCTTTGTGTGTATGGATAGGAGTTGACAAATTAGTATAACTTTTAAAAGCTCAAACCATTAACAAGGAATATCTAAAAAATGATCCACTCCTCGAAAAAAAACTATATATTATAAACCGTGTGTTTTAACGTGCTCTACATTTTCTGTTAAGTAAGTTTTTGTCTATCTCTTATGGCTTGCCAGTTATACAAAATTCCGTAAAATTCATCCAGAATAAAGTAGTCTTCAGAGGCTATTTGCAGATAATTCAAGATAAACATATTATTTGGGATGTAAATATCTTTAATATACGGGATTTTAATCAAAATCGTTAGAACCATTTTTTAGAAATTCAAAATTTTCAAACATTTTTCCATGTAAAGGGTAGTTTGTGGTGGGGGGATCTTCTTGAGAATCTTCGAGTCGCATCCTTGGAAGATACGAAACCTAAATACTAAGTTTGGTATTTAACGGTCTTTTCGATTTTGAGCTACGCTGACTACATACACACACACACACGGATCTTTTTGTATTTTTTTTGTAGACCTAAAACATGAATTTCCGGTGAAATCTCGGTATCGAATTTTCGGTGGAATACAATACTTCCTCTATACAGTATGTACAGAATAGTGTAGAGAAAGTAATATACCTGTTCAGTTTTAGTGGAAATAATCGGTAGAGAAACATTGACATTTTATTTCTTCGATGACGTATACTAAGAGTGCACTGAAAATGTATCAGATAACCTTTCTGCTACGTGTTTCATAAAGAGTTGCACAACACGAGCAGTCACAAGATACGTGTTTTACCTTCTCTAGCACACATGTACATAGAAATACTGTATTCCACTTGACACCGGAAAATGTTTGTGTGTGTGTGTTCGCGCGCTCGCGACCATGGTTGTTCATGAACACGAAAAGTTCGTTCAGCATCTTCAAGGTTACGACTAGAAGATTTCCTAAACTACCCCTTAGATGGAAACAAATTTCGAAAATTTTAATTTTTTCAAAAAAGGCTGTAGTGATTTTGATTAAAATGCTTCATATTTAAGACACTCATATCCCAAATAATCTTGAACTTTTATTATTGTTATTGCTATTATTATTGTTATGTTCAGCGCCAGTTTAATATGACAGGTATTGTAAGACCCGTATGTGAACACCCAAATCCTCTTTGGTATGCGAGTCGGCGCAGTTGGATTGCCTAACAACACAGGAGGTGCGGCGCCACAGTAACCGGAACCTTCAGAAACGACTGCGAATTCTTCCTCAAGTTTTGGTTTCCACAAGTTTCCAGAAATTCTGTGACGTCATTTTCTAGCTACAAAAGCAGGAAGAGCTGCAAGCCGTGCTGTGTGTAATTAATTGTAGTGAGTCGCGAGTGAGTAGAAGCCGTCAAATATCTACCCTTCGAAACGTGGACTGAATTATTTGTAGTAGTAAATCAAAACTTAATTTGTAACCAATTGTTGCAGTTACATTACATTAGGTATGCATTTTATGTTTAGCATTATTACATTCGTTTAGATGTATACTAATTTTTAGAGCAGATCTAGAATTGTGAGTGCCATGCATTTAACAGTTTCATTTAGATTAATACATTTATTTAGTTTATTTTGTAAATCATTATTTCTTAATATGAAGTTCGTCATCTTAAGAATCTGATACTGGAGATCTACTCAATTGTTTTGTTGTCGACTACAATTTTTAGTATTTTTACCATTTTAGCTTCAAACCCACCACTCTAATTCTTTTTATGATTATTTTAAAAGGTATCTAATAAGAAATAATAATTTGTTCCCATGCAGCATAAGACACTGTTATTACTGGTGCAACATATCTGGACATGTGACAATCTTAATGAGAGCTAGGAGGCGAGTTGTTCTTTCAGATAAGCGGTTCACCAGTCGATTCATGCCTGTCAAATATCTGTCACCTGCACTGTACGGCGCTGCACTGATAAACATGTGTTATATTCATATCTACAAAACATCTATACAAATGGCCTACTATATAAACAATGTCAATCGTCTGCCTCCAATTCTTCCACACCTGACAGTCCTTCGTCTTCACTCACGTCATTGTCATCATCAACGTTATCGCTATTTTCTGCACTATTATCCTGCATAAGAATTCTTTTTGATTTTCTACAATTCTTTGTAATGATTTTCAACGTTCTCAACATGACCACATATATTTTCCCATTGGCCTGCCAATTTCTGCAATTCGCTGGCGACACAACTGTTCCACATCTTTTAATTTAAAAGTGATATATTAAGTTTTATTTTTCTTTCTTATCTTTAAGAGCCTAGGAAACGGAGCTCAGTGAAATATCAGTTGCGTTTGCTACTCTTACAAACACTTTCTACAGGCTTTCGAACACTCAGGGAACATACATTTCTTATGTCATCTCTGCCTCTTGTTTCATGAAGTCAAGGACATTTGCAATTCTTTCTCTGCTCTGACCAAGTAATACCTTGCCACTAAACTTTGAAAACGAAGGAGCCATGGTTAAAAAAATAAATAAACGAAATGAACACAATTTACTGCCCACTTTGAATACAAACATATGCAGAACACTCTCGATACAGACTGTACAAAGTTTTTCTCGCTGTGATTTTAAGTAAGCTATCATATGACAAACTCCGATCAGCTGGGTTGGCGGTCAGGGTCATGATTCCACAAGTTTTGCTCCGGAAATACTTTGAGTCCAATAACTATTGTAATTCCCTGTACGAATATTCATTAACACTGGTACTTACTGCCATTTTAAAATAAAGATATATTAACTTCATATTTCCATGTAAAAGTGTATGCGCTAATTAGAGACCTTCAAAAATGGCATGCCAACAGACACAATGCGTTAACTGCATTGCAGAAAGTGAGAAATACCTCCAATATTTTCTAAAATGTTTATGTGACACTTCTCTCGTAATATACTATTGCGCTTGCAGTTGCTATTTGCTGATAGGAAAAATGACGAATCTCTTTGATGGTCACACTATAGCTTATGGGATGATATTGTTTACAAAGGCCGTAACTCGCTTTGTCGCTATGTTTCTTCCGAACCATCCATTCACATCGGGCTCGCGCTTCACTGCGCCAGGCAACAGGAACAATGTGCTCAGGCATGAAGCAAACAAGTGTAACACAGACAATCATTCACATCGGGCTCGAACTTCACTGTATCAGGCAACAGGAACAATGTGCTCAGGCATGAAGCAAACAAGTGAAACAGAGCCATCATTCACATCGGGCTCGAGCTTCACTGCGCCAGGCACCAGGAACAATGAGCTCAGGCATGAAGCAAACAACCGTAACAGAGCCAATTATTCACTTCGGGCTCGCGCTTCACTGCGCCGGGCAACAGGATCAATGTGCTCAGGCATGAAGCAAACAACCGTAACAGACTCAATCATTAACATCGGGCCTGAGTTTCACTGCGCCAGGCAACAGGAACAATGTGCTCCGGCATGAAGCAAATAAGGTAAAAGAGCCAATCATTCACATTTGGCTCGAGCTTCACTGCACCAGGCACCAGGAACAATGTACTCAGGCATGAAGCAAATAGGTGTAACAGAGCCAATCCTTTGCTTCGGGCCCGGGTTTCACTGCGTCAGGCCACAGTAAAAATGTGCTCAGGCTTGAAGCAAACAAGTGTAACAGAGCCAATCCTTTGCTTCGGGCCCGGGTTTCACTGCGCCAGGCAACAGGAACAACGTGCTCAGGCATGAAGCAAACAACTGTAACAGAGCCAATCCTTCACAATGGGATCCAGCTTCACTGCGCCAGGCAACAGGAACAATGTGCTCAGGCATGAAGCAAACAACTGTAACGGAGCCATCATTCACATCGGGCTCTAGCTTCACTGCGCCAGGGACCAGGAACAATGTGCTCAGGCATGAAGCAAACAAGTGTAACAGAGCCAATCCTTTGCTTCGAACCCGGGTTTCACTGCGCCAGGCCACAGGAACAATGTGCTCAGGCAAGAAGCAACCAAGTGTAACAGAGCCCTCATTCACATCGGGCTGGAGCTTCACTGCGCCAGGCAACAGGAACAATGTGCTCAGGCATGAAGCAAACAACTGTAACAGAGCCAATCCTTCACAATGGGATCCAGCTTCACTGCGCCAGGCAACAGGAACAATGTGCTCAGGCATGAAGCAAACAACTGTAACGGAGCCATCATTCACATCGGGCTCTAGCTTCACTGCGCCAGGGACCAGGAACAATGTGCTCAGGCATGAAGCAAACAAGTGTAACAGAGCCAATCCTTTGCTTCGAACCCGGGTTTCACTGCGCCAGGCCACAGGAACAATGTGCTCAGGCAAGAAGCAACCAAGTGTAACAGAGCCCTCATTCACATCGGGCTGGAGCTTCACTGCGCCAGGCAACAGGAACAATGTGCTCAGGCATGAAGCATACAAGTGGAAGAGCCATCATTCACATAGGGCTCGAGCTTCACTGCGCCAGGCAACCGGAACAATGTGCTCAGACATGAAGCAAACAAGTGTAACAGACCCATCATTTACATCGGGCTCGAGCTTCACTGCGCCAGGCAACAGGAACAATGTGCTCAGGCATGAAGCAAACAAGTTTAACAGAGCCAATCCCTCACATTTGGATCCAGCTTCACTGCGCCAGGCAACAGGAACAATGTGCTCAGGCATGAAGCAAACAAGTTTAACAGAGCCAATCCTTCACATTTGGATCCAGCTTCACTGCGCAGGGCAACCGGAACAATGTGCTCAGGCATGAAGCAAACAAGTGGAACAGAGCCAATCCTTCACATTGAACTCGAGCTTAACTGCGCCAGGCAACAGGAACAATGTGCTCAGGCATGAAGCAAACAAGTTTAACAGAGCCAATCCTTCACATTTGGATCCAGCTTCACTGCGCAGGGCAACCGGAACAATGTGCTCAGGCATGAAGCTAACAAGTGGAACAGATCCATCAGTCACATCGGGCTCGAGCTTCACTGCGCCAGGCAACAGGAACAATGTGCTCAGGCATGAAGCAAACAAGTGTAACAGAGCCAATCCTTTGCTTCGGGCCCGGGTTTCACTGCGTCAGGCCACAGGAAAAATGAGCTCAGGCTTGAAGCAAACAAGTGTAACAGAGCCAATCCTTTGCTTCGGGCCCGGGTTTCACTGCGCCAGGCAACAGGAACAATGTGCTCAGGCATGAAGCAAACAACTGTAACAGAGCCAATCCTTCACAATGGGATCCAGCTTCACTGCGCCAGGCAACAGGAACAATGTGCTCAGGCATGAAGCAAACAAGTGTAACGGAGCCATCATTCACATCGGGCTCTAGCTTCACTGCGCCAGGGACCAGGAACAATGTGCTCAGGCATGAAGCAAACATGTGTAGCAGAGCCAATCCTTTGCTTCGAACGCGGGTTTCACTGCGCCAGGCCACAGGAACAATGTGCTCAGGCAAGAAGCAAACAAGTGTAACAGAGCCATCATTCACATCGGGCTCGAGCTTCACTGCGCCAGGCAACAGGAACAATGTGCTCAGGCATGAAGCATACAAGTGGAAGAGCCATCATTCACATAGGGCTCGAGCTTCACTGCGCCAGCCAACAGGAACAATGTGCTCAGACATGAAGCAAACAAGTGTAACAAAGCCAATCCTTCACATTTGGATCCAGCTTCACTGCGCAGGGCAACAGGAACAATGTGCTCAGGCATGAAGCAAACAAGTGGAACAGAGCCAATCCTTCACATTGGGCTCGAGCTTCACTGCGCCAGGCATCAGGAACAATGTGCTCAGACATGAAGCAAACAGGTGTAACAGATCCATCATTCACATCGGGCTCGAGCTTCACTGCGCTAGGCAACAGGAACAATGTGCTCAGGCATGAAGCAAACAAGTGGAACAGATCCATCATTCACATCGGGCTAGAGCTTCACTGCGCCAGAGAAACAGGAACAACGTGCTCATACATGAAGCAATCAAGTGGAACAGAGCCATCATTCACATCGGGCTCGAGCTTCACTGCGCCAGGCAACAGGAACAATGTGCTCAGGCATGAAGCAAACAAGTGTAACAGAGCCATCATTCACTTCGGGCTCGAGCTTCACTGTATCAGGCAACAGGAACAATGTGCTCAGACATGAAGCTAACAAGTGGAACAGATCCATCAGTCACATCGGGCTCGAGCTTCACTGCGCCAGGCAACAGGAACAATGTGCTCAGGCATGAAGCAAACAAGTGGAACAGAGCCATCATTCACATAGGGCTCGAGCTTCACTGCGCCAGGCAACAGGAACAATGTGCTCAGGCATAAAGCAAACATGTGAAACACAGCCATCATTCACATCGGGCTCGAGCTTCATTGCGCCAGGAAACAGGAACAATGTGCTCAGACATGAAGCAAACAAGTGTAACAGAGCCAGCATTCACATCGGGCTCGAGCTTCATTGCGCCAGGCAACAGGACCAATGTGCTCAGGCAAGAAGCAAACAAGTGTAACAGATCTATCACTCACATCGGGCTCGAGCTTCACTGCGCCAGGCAACAGGAACAATGTGCTCAGGCATGAAGCTAACAAGTGTAACAGAGCCATCATTCACATCGGGCTCGAGCTTCACTGTATCAGGCAACATGAACAATGTGCTCAGACATGAAGCAAACAGGTGTAACAGATCCATCATTCACATCGGGCTCGAGGTTCACTGCGCCAGGCAACAGGAACAATGTGCTCAGGCATGAAGCAAACAAATGTAACAGAGCCATCATTCACATCGGGCTCGAGCTTCACTGTATCAGGCAACAGGAACAATGTGCTCAGACATGAAGCAAACAAGTGTAACAGATCCATCATTCACATCGGGCTCGAGCTTCACTGTATCAGGCAACAGGAACAATGTGCTCAGACATGAAGCTAACAAGTGTAACAGAGCCATCATTAACATCGGGCTCGAGCTTCACTGTATCAGGCAACAGGAACAATGTGCTCAGACATGAAGCAAACAGGTGTAACAGATCCATCATTCACATCGGGCTCGAGCTTCACTGCGCCAGGCAACAGGAACAATGTGCTCAGGCATGAAGCAAACAAGTGTAACAGAGCCATCATTCACATCGGGCTCGAGCTTCACTGTATCAGGCAACAGGAACAATGTGCTCAGACATGAAGCAAACAAGTGTAACAGATCCATCATTCACATCGGGCTCGAGCTTCACTGCGCCAGGCAACAGGAACAATGTGCTTAGGCATGAAGCAAACAACCTTAACAGAGCCATCATTCTCATCGGGCTCAAGCTTCACTGTATCAGGCAACAGGAACAAGGTGCTCAGACATGAAGCAAACAAGTGTAACAAAGCCATCATTCACATCGGGCTCGCGCTTCACTGCACCAGGCAACAGGAACAATGTGCTCAGGCATTAAGCTAACAAGTGTAACAGAGCCATCATTCACATCAGGCTCGCGCTTCACTGCACCAGGCAACCGGAACAATGTGCTCAGGCATTAAGCTAACAAGTGGAACAGATCCATCACATCGGGCTCGAGCTTCATTGTATCAGGCAACAGGAACAATGTGCTCAGGCATTAAGCTAACAAGTGGAACAGATCCATCACATCGGGCTCGAGCTTCATTGTATCAGGCAACAGGAACAATGTGCTCAGACATGAAGCAAACAAGTGTAACAAAGCCATCATTCACATAGGGCTCGCGCTTCACTGCGCCAGGACAAGGAACAATGTGCTCAGGCATGAAGCAAACAAGTGTAACAGAGCCATCATTCACATCGGGCTCTAGCTTCACTGCGCCAGGCAACAGGAACAATGTGCTCAGGCATGAAGCATACAAGTGGAAGAGCCATCATTCACATAGGGCTCGAGCTTCACTGCGCCAGGCAACAGGAACAATGTGTTCAGACATGAAGCAAACAAGTGGAACAGACCCATCATTTACATCGGGCTCGAGCTTCACTGCGCCAGGCAACAGGAACAATGTGCTCAGGCATGAAGCATACAAGTGGAAGAGCCATCATTCACATAGGGCTCGAGCTTCACTGCGCCAGGCAACAGGAACAATGTGCTCAGACATGAAGCAAACAAGTGGAACAGACCCATCATTCACATAGGGCTCTAGCTTCACTGCGCCAGGCAACAGGAACAATGTGCTCAGGCATGAAGCATACAAGTGGAAGAGCCATCATTCACATAGGGCTCGAGCTTCACTGCGCCAGGCAACAGGAACAATGTGCTCAGGCATGAAGCAAACAAGTTTAACAGAGCCAATCCCTCACATTTGGATCCAGCTTCACTGCGCAGGGCAACAGGAACAATGTGCTCAGGCATGAAGCAAACAAGTGGAACAGAGCCAATCCTTCACATTGGGCTCGAGCTTAACTGCGCCAGGCAACAGGAACAATGTGCTCAGGCATGAAGCTAACAAGTGTAACAGATCCATCAGTCACATCGGGCTCGAGCTTCACTGCGCCAGGCAACAGGAACAATGTGCTCAGGCATGAAGCAAACAAGTGGAACAGATCCATCATTCACATCGGGCTAGAGCTTCACTGCGCCAGAGAAACAGGAACAATGTGCTCAGGCATAAAGCAAACATGTGAAACACAGCCATCATTCACATCGGGCTCGAGCTTCATTGCGCCAGGCAACAGGAACAATGTGCTCAGACATGAAGCAAACAAGTGTAACAGAGCCAGCATTCACATCGGGCTCGAGCTTCATTGCGCCAGGCAACAGGACCAATGTGCTCAGGCAAGAAGCAAACAAGTGTAACAGATCCATCATTCACATCGGGCTCGAGCTTCACTGCGCCAGGCAACAGGAAAAATGTGCTAAGGCATGAAGCTAACAAGTGTAACAGATCCATCATTCACATCGGGCTCGCGCTTCACTGCACCAGGCAACAGGAACAATGTGCTCAGGCATGAAGCTAACAAGTGGAACAGATCCATCATTCACATAGGGCTCGAGCTTCACTGCGCAGGGCAACAGGAACAATGTGCTCAGACAGGAGGCAAACAAGTGTAACAGAATCAATCATTCACATCGGGCTGGCGCATGGCAACAGGAACAATGTGCTCAGACATGAAGCAAACAAGTGGAACAGATCCATCATTCACATCGGGCTCGAGTTTCACTGTATCAGGCAACAGGAACAATGTGCTCAGACATGAAGCAAACAAGTGGAAAAGTTCCATCATTCACATCGGGCTCAAGCTTCATTGTATCAGGCAACAGGAACAATGTGCTCAGACATGAAGCAAACAAGTGGAACAGAGCCAATCATTCACATCGGGCTCGAGTTTCACTGTATCAGGCAACAGGAACAATGTGCTCAGACATGAAGCAAACAAGTGTAACAAAGCCATCATTCACATAGGGCTCGCGCTTCACTGTATCAGGCAACAGGAACAATGTGCTCAGACATGAAGCAAACAAGTGTAACAAAGCCATCATTCACATCGGGCTCGAGCTTCACTGTATCAGGCAACAGGAACAATGTGCTCAGACATGAAGCAAACAAGTGGAACAGATCCATAATTCACATCGGGCTCGAGCTTCACTGTATCAGGCAACAGGAACAATGTGCTCAGACATGAAGCTAACAAGTGGAACAGATCCATCATTCACATCGGGCTCGCGCTTCACTGCGCCAGGCAACAGGAACAATGTGCTCAGACATGAAGCAAACAAGTGTAACAGAGCCATCATTCACATCGGGCTCGACCTTCATTGTATCAGGCAACAGGAACAATGTGCTCAGACATGAAGCAAACAAGTGTAACAAAGCCATCATTCACATCGGGCTCGAGCTTCACTGCGCCAGGCAACAGGAACAATGTGCTCAGGCATGAAGCAATCAAGTGGAACAGAGCCATCATTCATATCGGACTAGCGCTTCATTGCGCCAGGCAACAGGAACAATGTGCTCAAACATGAAGCAAACAAGTGTAACAGAGCCAATCCTTTGCTTCGAACCCGGGTTTCACTGCGCCAGGCCACAGGAACAATGTGCTCAGGCAAGAAGCAAACAAGTGTAACAGAGCCATCATTCACATCGGGCTCGAGCTTCACTACGCCAGGCAACAGGAACAATGTGCTCAGACATGAAGCAAACAAGTGGAAAAGACCCATCATTTACATCGGGCTGGAGCTTCACTGCGCCAGGCAACAGGAACAATGTGCTCAGGCATGAAGCAAACAAGTTGAACAGAGCCAATCCTTCACATTTGGATCCAGCTTCACTGCGCAGGGCAACAGGAACAATGTGCTCAGGCATGAAGCAAACTAGTGGAACAGAGCCAATCCTTCACCTTGGGCTCGAGCTTAACTGCGCCAGGCAACAGGAACAATGTGCTCAGGCATGAAGCTAACAAGTGGAACAGATCCAAAAGTCACATCGGGCTCGAGCTTCACTGCGCCAGGCAACAGGAACAATGTGCTCAGACATGAAGCAAACAAGTGTAACAGAGCCATCATTCACATCGGGCTCGAGCTTCACTGCGCCAGGCAACAGGAACAATGTGCTTAGGCATGAAGCAAACAACCGTAACAGAGCCATCATTCTCATCGGGCTCAAGCTTCACTGTATCAGGCAACAGGAACAAGGTGCTCAGACATGAAGCAAACAAGTGTAACAGATCCATCATTCACATCGGGCTCGAGCTTCACTGCGCCAGGCAACAGGAACAATGTGCTTAGGCATGAAGCAAACAACCGTAACAGAGCCATCATTCTCATCGGGCTCAAGCTTCACTGTATCAGGCAACAGGAACAAGGTGCTCAGACATGAAGCAAACAAGTGTAACAAAGCCATCATTCACATCGGGCTCGAGCTTCACTGTATCAGACAACAAGAACAATGTGCTCAGACATGAAGCAAACAAGTGTAACAGATCCATCATTCACATCAGGCTTGAGCTTCACTGCGCCAGGCAACAGAAACAATGTGCTCAGACATGAAGCTAACAAGTGTAACAGAGCTTTCATTCACATCGGGCTCGCGCTTCACTGCACCAGGCAACAGGAACAATGTGCTCAGGCATTAAGCTAACAAGTGGAACAGATCCATCACATCAGGCTCGCGCTTCACTGCACCAGGCAACCGGAACAATGTGCTCAGGCATTAAGCTAACAAGTGGAACAGATCCATCACATCGGGCTCGAGCTTCATTGTATCAGGCAACAGGAACAATGTGCTCAGGCATTAAGCTAACAAGTGGAACAGATCCATCACATCGGGCTCGAGCTTCATTGTATCAGGCAACAGGAACAATGTGCTCAGACATGAAGCAAACAAGTGTAACAAAGCCATCATTCACATAGGGCTCGCGCTTCACTGCGCCAGGACAAGGAACAATGTGCTCAGGCATGAAGCAAACAAGTGTAACAGAGCCATCATTCACATCGGGCTCTAGCTTCACTGCGCCAGGCAACAGGAACAATGTGCTCAGGCATGAAGCATACAAGTGGAAGAGCCATCATTCACATAGGGCTCGAGCTTCACTGCGCCAGGCAACAGGAACAATGTGTTCAGACATGAAGCAAACAAGTGGAACAGACCCATCATTTACATCGGGCTCGAGCTTCACTGCGCCAGGCAACAGGAACAATGTGCTCAGGCATGAAGCATACAAGTGGAAGAGCCATCATTCACATAGGGCTCGAGCTTCACTGCGCCAGGCAACAGGAACAATGTGCTCAGACATGAAGCAAACAAGTGGAACAGACCCATCATTCACATAGGGCTCTAGCTTCACTGCGCCAGGCAACAGGAACAATGTGCTCAGGCATGAAGCATACAAGTGGAAGAGCCATCATTCACATAGGGCTCGAGCTTCACTGCGCCAGGCAACAGGAACAATGTGCTCAGGCATGAAGCAAACAAGTTTAACAGAGCCAATCCCTCACATTTGGATCCAGCTTCACTGCGCAGGGCAACAGGAACAATGTGCTCAGGCATGAAGCAAACAAGTGGAACAGAGCCAATCCTTCACATTGGGCTCGAGCTTAACTGCGCCAGGCAACAGGAACAATGTGCTCAGGCATGAAGCTAACAAGTGTAACAGATCCATCAGTCACATCGGGCTCGAGCTTCACTGCGCCAGGCAACAGGAACAATGTGCTCAGGCATGAAGCAAACAAGTGGAACAGATCCATCATTCACATCGGGCTAGAGCTTCACTGCGCCAGAGAAACAGGAACAATGTGCTCAGGCATAAAGCAAACATGTGAAACACAGCCATCATTCACATCGGGCTCGAGCTTCATTGCGCCAGGCAACAGGAACAATGTGCTCAGACATGAAGCAAACAAGTGTAACAGAGCCAGCATTCACATCGGGCTCGAGCTTCATTGCGCCAGGCAACAGGACCAATGTGCTCAGGCAAGAAGCAAACAAGTGTAACAGATCCATCATTCACATCGGGCTCGAGCTTCACTGCGCCAGGCAACAGGAAAAATGTGCTAAGGCATGAAGCTAACAAGTGTAACAGATCCATCATTCACATCGGGCTCGCGCTTCACTGCACCAGGCAACAGGAACAATGTGCTCAGGCATGAAGCTAACAAGTGGAACAGATCCATCATTCACATAGGGCTCGAGCTTCACTGCGCAGGGCAACAGGAACAATGTGCTCAGACAGGAGGCAAACAAGTGTAACAGAATCAATCATTCACATCGGGCTGGCGCATGGCAACAGGAACAATGTGCTCAGACATGAAGCAAACAAGTGGAACAGATCCATCATTCACATCGGGCTCGAGTTTCACTGTATCAGGCAACAGGAACAATGTGCTCAGACATGAAGCAAACAAGTGGAAAAGTTCCATCATTCACATCGGGCTCAAGCTTCATTGTATCAGGCAACAGGAACAATGTGCTCAGACATGAAGCAAACAAGTGGAACAGAGCCAATCATTCACATCGGGCTCGAGTTTCACTGTATCAGGCAACAGGAACAATGTGCTCAGACATGAAGCAAACAAGTGTAACAAAGCCATCATTCACATAGGGCTCGCGCTTCACTGTATCAGGCAACAGGAACAATGTGCTCAGACATGAAGCAAACAAGTGTAACAAAGCCATCATTCACATCGGGCTCGAGCTTCACTGTATCAGGCAACAGGAACAATGTGCTCAGACATGAAGCAAACAAGTGGAACAGATCCATAATTCACATCGGGCTCGAGCTTCACTGTATCAGGCAACAGGAACAATGTGCTCAGACATGAAGCTAACAAGTGGAACAGATCCATCATTCACATCGGGCTCGCGCTTCACTGCGCCAGGCAACAGGAACAATGTGCTCAGACATGAAGCAAACAAGTGTAACAGAGCCATCATTCACATCGGGCTCGACCTTCATTGTATCAGGCAACAGGAACAATGTGCTCAGACATGAAGCAAACAAGTGTAACAAAGCCATCATTCACATCGGGCTCGAGCTTCACTGCGCCAGGCAACAGGAACAATGTGCTCAGGCATGAAGCAATCAAGTGGAACAGAGCCATCATTCATATCGGACTAGCGCTTCATTGCGCCAGGCAACAGGAACAATGTGCTCAAACATGAAGCAAACAAGTGTAACAGAGCCAATCCTTTGCTTCGAACCCGGGTTTCACTGCGCCAGGCCACAGGAACAATGTGCTCAGGCAAGAAGCAAACAAGTGTAACAGAGCCATCATTCACATCGGGCTCGAGCTTCACTACGCCAGGCAACAGGAACAATGTGCTCAGACATGAAGCAAACAAGTGGAAAAGACCCATCATTTACATCGGGCTGGAGCTTCACTGCGCCAGGCAACAGGAACAATGTGCTCAGGCATGAAGCAAACAAGTTGAACAGAGCCAATCCTTCACATTTGGATCCAGCTTCACTGCGCAGGGCAACAGGAACAATGTGCTCAGGCATGAAGCAAACAAGTGGAACAGAGCCAATCCTTCACCTTGGGCTCGAGCTTAACTGCGAAAGGCAACAGGAACAATGTGCTCAGGCATGAAGCTAACAAGTGGAACAGATCCAAAAGTCACATCGGGCTCGAGCTTCACTGCGCCAGGCAACAGGAACAATGTGCTAAGGCATGAAGCTAACAAGTGTAACAGAGCCATCATTCACATCGGGCTCGAGCTTCACTGTATCAGGCAACAGGAACAATGTGCTCAGACATGAAGCAAACAAGTGTAAGAGAGCCATCATTCACATCGGGCTCGAGCTTCACTGCGCCAGGCAACAGGAACAATGTGCTTAGGCATGAAGCAAACAACCGTAACAGAGCCATCATTCTCATCGGGCTCAAGCTTCACTGTATCAGGCAACAGGAACAAGGTGCTCAGACATGAAGCAAACAAGTGTAACAGAGCCATCATTCACATCGGGCTCGAGCTTCACTGCGCCAGGCAACAGGAACAATGTGCTTAGGCATGAAGCAAACAACCGTAACAGAGCCATCATTCTCATCGGGCTCAAGCTTCACTGTATCAGGCAACAGGAACAAGGTGCTCAGACATGAAGCAAACAAGTGTAACAAAGCCATCATTCACATCGGGCTCGAGCTTCACTGTATCAGACAACAAGAACAATGTGCTCAGACATGAAGCAAACAAGTGTAACAGATCCATCATTCACATCAGGCTTGAGCTTCACTGCGCCAGGCAACAGAAACAATGTGCTCAGACATGAAGCTAACAAGTGTAACAGAGCTTTCATTCACATCGGGCTCGCGCTTCACTGCACCAGGCAACAGGAACAATGTGCTCAGGCATTAAGCTAACAAGTGGAACAGATCCATCATTGACATAGGGCTCGAGCTTCACTGCGCAGGGCAACAGGAACAATGTGCTCAGACAGGAGGCAAACAAGTGTAACAGAATCAACCATTCACATCGGGCTCGCGCTTCACTGCACCAGGCAACAGGAACAATGTGCTCAGGCATTAAGCTAACAAGTGGAACAGATCCATCATTCACATAGGGCTCGAGCTTCACTGCGCAGGGCAACAGGAACAATGTGCTCAGACATGAAGCAAACAAGTGGAACAGATCCACGATTCACATCGGGCTCGAGCTTCACTGTATTAGGCAACAGGAACAATGTGCTCAGACATGAAGCAAACAAGTGTAACAAAGCCATCATTCACATCGGGCTCGAGCTTCACTGCGCCAGGCAACAGGAACAATGTGCTCAGGCATGAAGCAATCAAGTAGAACAGAGCCATCATTCACATCGGACTCGCGCTTCCTTACGCCAGGCAACAGGAACAATGTGCTCAGACATGAAGCAAACAAGTGTAACAGAGCCAATCCTTTGCTTCGAACCCGGGTTTCACTGCGCCAGGCCACAAGAACAATGTGCTCAGGCAAGAGGCAAACAAGTGTAACAGAGCCATAATTTACATCGGGCTCGAGCTTCACTGCGCCAGGCAACAGGAACGATGTGCTCAGGCATGAAGCAAACAACCGTAACAGAGCCAATTATTCACATCGGGCTCGAGCTTCACTGCGCCAGGCAACAGGAACAATGTGCTCAGACATGAAGCTAACAAGTGGAACAGATCCATCATTCACATCGGGCTCGAGCTTCACTGCGCCAGGCAACAGGAACAATGTGCTCAGACATGAAGCTAACAAGTGTAACAGAGCCATAATTCACATCGGGCTCGCACTTCACTGCGCCAGGCAACAGGAACAATGTGCTCAGACATGAAGCTAACAAGTGGAACAGATCCATCATTCACATCGGGCTCGCGCTTCACTGCGCCAGGCAACAGGAACAATGTGCTCAGACATGAAGCTAACAAGTGGAACAGATCCATAATTCACATCGGGCTCGCGCTTCACTGCGCCAGGCAACAGGAACAATGTGCTCAGACATGAAGCAAACAAGTGGAACACATCCATCATTCACATCGGGCTCGACCTTCATTTAATCAGGCAACAGGAACAATGTGCTCAGACATGAAGCAAACAAGTGTAACAAAGCCATCATTCACATCGGGCTCGAGCTTCACTGCGCCAGGCAACAGGAACAATGTGCTCAGCCATGAAGCAAACAAGTGGAACAGAGCCTTCATTCACATCGGACTCGAGCTTCACTGCGCCAGGCAACAGGAACAATGTGCTCAGGCATGAAGCTAACAAGTGTAACAGAGCCATCATTCACATCGGGCTCGAGCTTCATTGTTTCAGGCAACAGGAACAATGTGCTCAGACATGAAGCAAACAAGTGTAACAAAGCCATCATTCACATCGGGCTCGAGCTTCACTGCGCCAGGCAACAGGAACAATGTGCTCAGACATGAAGCAAACAAGTTTAACAGAGCCAATCCTTCACATTTGGATCCAGCTTAACTGCGCCAGG
This sequence comes from Hymenopus coronatus, assembly GCA_030762935.1. Classification (NCBI taxonomy): domain Eukaryota; kingdom Metazoa; phylum Arthropoda; class Insecta; order Mantodea; family Hymenopodidae; genus Hymenopus; species Hymenopus coronatus. Next base: position 2,392,678 of record CM060886.1, on the reverse strand, counting down.
CAACAGGAACAATGTGCTCAGGCATGAAGCTAACAAGTGGAACAGATCCATCAGTCACATCGGGCTCGAGCTTCACTGCGCCAGGCAACAGGAACAATGTGCTCAGGCATGAAGCAAACAAGTGGAACAGATCCATCATTCACATCGGGCTCGAGCTTCACTGCGCCAGAGAAACAGGAAAAATGTGCTCAGGCATGAAGCAAACAAGTGGAACAGAGCCATCATTCACATAGGGCTCGAGCTTCACTGCGCCAGGCAACAGGAACAATGTGCTCAGGCATAAAGCAAACATGTGAAACACAGCCATCATTCACATCGGGCTCGAGCTTCATTGCGCCAGGAAACAGGAACAATGTGCTCAGACATGAAGCAAACAAGTGTAACAGAGCCAGCATTCATATCGGGCTCGAGCTTCATTGCGCCAGGCAACAGGACCAATGTGCTCAGGCAAGAAGCAAACAAGTGTAACATATCCATCATTCACATCGGGCTCGAGCTTCACTGCGCCAGGCAACAGGAACAATGTGCTCAGGCATGAAGCTAACAAGTGTAACAGAGCCATCATTCACATCGGGCTCGAGCTTCACTGTATCAGGCAACAGGAACAATGTGCTCAGACATGAAGCAAACAGGTGTGACAGATCCATCATTCACATCGGGCTCGAGCTTCACTGCGCCAGGCAACAGGAACAATGTGCTCAGGCATGAAGCAAACAAGTGTAACAGAGCCATCATTCACATCGGGCTCGAGCTTCACTGTATCAGGCAACAGGAACAATGTGCTCAGACATGAAGCTAACAAGTGTAACAGATCCATCATTCACATCGGGCTCGAGCTTCACTGCGCCAGGCAACAGGAACAATGTGCTTAGGCATGAAGCAAACAACCGTAACAGAGCCATCATTCTCATCGGGCTCAAGCTTCACTGTATCAGGCAACAGGAACAAGGTGCTCAGACATGAAGCAAACAGGTGTAACAGATCCATCATTCACATCGGGCTCGAGCTTCACTGCGCCAGGCAACAGGAACAATGTGCTAAGGCATGAAGCTAACAAGTGTAACAAAGCCATCATTCACATCGGGCTCGAGCTTCACTGTATCAGACAACAAGAACAATGTGCTCAGACATGAAGCAAACAAGTGTAACAGATCCATCATTCACATCGGGCTTGAGCTTCACTGCGCCAGGCAACAGAAACAATGTGCTTAGGCATGAAGCAAACAACCGTAACAGAGCCATCATTCTCATCGGGCTCGAGCTTCACTGTATCAGGCAACAGGAACAGGGTGCTCAGACATGAAGCAAACAGGTGTGACAGATCCATCATTCACATCGGGCTCGAGCTTCACTGCGCCAGGCAACAGGAACAATGTGCTCAGGCATGAAGCAAACAAGTGTAACAAGGCCATCATTCACATCGGGCTCGAGCTTCACTGCGCCAGGCAACAGGAACAATGTACTCAGACATGAAGCAAACAAGTGGAACAGATCCATCATTCACATCGGGCTCGAGCTTCACTGAGCCAGGCAACAGGAACAATGTGCTCATGCATGAAGCTAACAAGTGTAACAGAGCCATCATTCACATCGGGCTCGAGCTTCATTGTTTCAGGCAACAGGAACAATGTGCTCAGACATGAAGCAAACAAGTGTAACAAAGCCATCATTCACATCGGGCTCGAGCTTCACTGCGCCAGGCAACAGGAACAATGTGCTCAGACATGAAGCAAACAAGTTTAACAGAGCCAATCCTTCACATTTGGATCCAGCTTAACTGCGCCAGGCAACAGGAACAATGTGCTCAGGCATGAAGCTAACAAGTGGAACAGAGCCATCATTCACATAGGGCTCGAGCTTCACTGCGCCAGGCAACAGGAACAATGTGCTCAGGCATAAAGCAAACATGTGAAACACAGCCATCATTCACATCGGGCTCGAGCTTCATTGCGCCAGGAAACAGGAACAATGTGCTCAGACATGAAGCAAACAAGTGTAACAGAGCCAGCATTCACATCGGGCTCGAGCTTCATTGCGCCAGGCAACAGGACCAATGTGCTCAGGCAAGAAGCAAACAAGTGTAACAGATCCATCATTCACATCGGGCTCGAGCTTCACTGCGCCAGGCAACAGGAACAATGTGCTCAGGCATGAAGCTAACAAGTGTAACAGAGCCATCATTCACATCGGGCTCGTTCTTCACTGTATCAGGCAACAGGAACAATGTGCTCAGACATGAAGCAAACAGGTGTGACAGATCCATCATTCACATCGGGCTTGAGCTTCACTGCGCCAGGCAACAGAAACAATGTGCTCAGGCATGAAGCAAACAAGTGTAACAGAGCCATCATTCACATCGGGCTCGAGCTTCACTGCACCAGGCAACAGGAACAATGTGCTCAGGCATGAAGCAAACAAGTGTAACAGAGCCATCATTCACATCGGGCTCGAGCTTCACTGTATCAGGCAACAGGAACAATGTGCTCAGACATGAAGCTAACAAGTGTAACAGATCCATCATTCACATCGGGCTCGAGCTTCACTGCGCCAATCAACAGGAACAATGTGCTTAGGCATGAAGCAAACAACCGTAACAGAGCCATCATTCTCATCGGGCTCAAGCTTCACTGTATCAGGCAACAGGAACAAGGTGCTCAGACATGAAGCAAACAAGTGTAACAAAGCCATCATTCACATCGGGCTCGAGCTTCACTGTATCAGACAACAAGAACAATGTGCTCAGACATGAAGCAAACAAGTGTAACAGATCCATCATTCACATCGGGCTTGAGCTTCACTGCGCCAGGCAACAGAAACAATGTGCTTAGGCATGAAGCAAACAACCGTAACAGAGCCATCATTCTCATCGGGCTCGAGCTTCACTGTATCAGGCAACAGGAACAGGGTGCTCAGACATGAAGCAAACAAGTGTAACAAAGCCATCATTCACATCGGGCTCGAGCTTCACTGTATCAGACAACAAGAACAATGTGCTCAGACATGAAGCAAACAAGTGTAACAGATCCATCATTCACATCGGGCTTGAGCTTCACTGCGCCAGGCAACAGAAACAATGTGCTCAGACATGAAGCTAACAAGTGTCACAGAGCCATCATTCACATCGGGCTCGCGCTTCACTGCACCAGGCAACAGGAACAATGTGCTCAGGCATGAAGCTAACAAGTGGAACAGAACCATCATTCACATCGGGCTCGAGCTTCACTGCGCAGGGCAACAGGAACAATGTGCTCAGACATGAGGCAAATAAGTGTAACAGAATCAATCATTCACATCGGGCTGGCGCTTCACTGCGCCAGGCAACAGGAACAATGTGCTCAGACATGAAGCAAACAAGTGGAACAGATCCATCATTCACATCGGGCTCGAGCTTCACTGTATCAGGCAACAGGAACAATGTGCTCAGACATGAAGCAAACAAGTGTAACAAAGCCATCATTCACATCGGGCTCGAGCTTCACTGTATCAGGCAACAGGAACACTGTGCTCAGACATGAAGCAAACAAGTGAAACAGTTCCATCATTCACATCGGGCTCGAGCTTCACTGTATCAGGCAACAGGAACAATGTGCTCAGACATGAAGCAAACAAGTGTAACAAAGCCATCATTCACATAGGGCTCGCGCTTCACCGCGCCAGGACACGGAACAATGTGCTCAGACATGAAGCAAACAAGTGGAACAGATCCATGATTCACATCGGGCTCGAGCTTCACTGTATCAGGCAACAGGAACAATGTGCTCAGACATGAAGCAAACAAGTGTAACAAAGCCATCATTCACATCGGGCTCGAGCTTCACTGCGCCAGGCAACAGGAACAATGTGCTCAGGCATGAAGCAATCAAGTAGAACAGAGCCATCATTCCAATCGGACTCGCGCTTCCTTACGCCAGGCAACAGGAACAATGTGCTCAGACATGAAGCAAACAAGTGTAACAGAGCCAATCCTTTGCTTCGAACCCGGGTTTCACTGCGCCAGGCCACAAGAACAATGTGCTCAGGCAAGAAGCAAACAAGTGTAACAGAGCCATAATTCACATCCGGCTCGAGCTTCACTGCGCCAGGCAACAGGAACAATGTGCTCAGACATGAAGTTAACAAGTGGAACAGATCCATCATTCACATCGGGCTCGAGCTTCACTGCGCCAGGACAGGAACAATGTGCTCAGACATGAAGCTAACAAGTGGAACAGATCCATAATTCACATCGGGCTCGAGCTTAACTGCGCCAGGCAACAGGAACAATGTGCTCAGACATGAAGCAAACCAGTGGAACACATCCATCATTCACATCGGGCTCGACCTTCATTTAATCAGGCAACAGGAACAATGTGCTCAGACATGAAGCAAACAAGTGTAACAAAGCCATCATTCACATCGGGCTCGAGCTTCACTGCGCCAGGCAACAGGAACAATGTGCTCAGCCATGAAGCAAACAAGTGGAACAGAGCCATCATTCACATCGGACTCGGGCTTCATTTCGCCAGGCAACAGGAACAATGTGCTCAGACATGAAGCAAACAAGTGTAACAGAGCCATCATTCACATCGGGCTCGAGCTTCACTGCGCCAGGCAACAGGAACAATGTGCTCAGGCATGATGCAAACAAGTGTAACAGAGCCATCATTCACATCGGGCTCGAGCTTCACTGCGCCAGGCAACAGGAACAATGTGCTCAGACATGAAGCAAACAACTGTAGCAGAACCATCATTAACATCGGGCTCGAGCTTCACTGCGCCAGGCAACAGGAACAAAGTGCTCAGGCATGAAGCTAACAAGTGTAACAGAGCCATCATTCACATCGGGCTCGAGCTTCACTGTATCAGGCAACAGGAACAATGTGCTCAGGCATGAAGCTAACAAGTGTAACAGAGCGATCATTCACATCGGGCTCGAGCTTCACTGTATCAGGCAACAGGAACAATGTGCTCAGGCATGAAGCTAACAAGTGTAACAGAGCCATCATTCACATCGGGCTCGAGCTTCACTGTATCAGGCAACAGGAACAATGTGCTCAGACATGAAGCAAACAAGTGTAACAGAGCCATCATTCACATCGGAACATTTTTATGATAAGAATCTTAATTTCAGAGATTAAAGTTTCTAAATATAAAAACAAATTATAATAATATACCGACCAATTAAGAATTCGTAAGAATTTTGTACGTGGATCAAGTCAGCAATTCAAAAACTGCCAAACGATTTTCTCAAATGTTGAGCCGTTTGGGACACTTGAATTATACAGTATATTTATACAGTGATTTCCACTCATAAGTATAATAAAAGATTGAACTACCATCTGCATATAAACCACTTGCTATAAAAACTGAAAACCGCGATTTTGTTTTCTTTTAACGCTGTGGTTCCGGGATTCAACCTCAACCTACATCTGTGATATGACATTATTGACAGTAACGTATACTATTTTCGTGAGTCATGTACTGGTGTCTTATACACCTGATCCTTAAGAAATCACCACAGGAAAAAATCAGGTGTTATCAGATCTGGTGATCTATGAGGTCATGTGATGCACGGTGATTCTGTTCCGATCTAGCTTCCAGGGACAATTTTATCCTGAAATGTCCGAGCTATGTTGGCAAAGTCAACTGGTGTCCCATCTTGCTGGAAAATGGTGCAGCGTGTACAGTTGCAGCACGTCCAGTACATGTTTGCAGTGACATCTCTCAGCAAAAGATATGAACCCAACTTTCTATTCTGCTGGTGTTCAAACACGATCAGACCATCATATTCGGCAACAGTATATCTATACGTTTGCTTCTTGACACGTTGACTCATTTGAGAAGCAGAGTCGAATTAGGAATGTACCGTGTTCAGCTACCTTTTCCAACTTGTTTCAGCAAAGCGTTTTCGTTCCCATTTATGATTCGGCGCGACCTTCAGTTGTAGATGCAGCTTGTGCGCCAAGTTGACGGACATTCACACTGCTCTTTCGATTGGGTCTTCGTTCCCATTTATGATTCGGCGCGACCTTCATTGTAGATGCAGCTTGTCCGCCAAGTTGATGGACATTCACACTGCTCTTTCGATTGGGTTTTCGTTCCCATTTATGATTCGGCGCGACCTTCAGTTGTAGATGCAGCTTGTCCTCCAAGTTGACGGACATTCACACTGCTCTTTCGATTGGGTTTTCGTTCCCATTTATGATTCTGCGCGACCTTCAGTTGTACTTGCAGCTTGTGCGCCAAGTTGACGGACATTCACACTGCTCTTTCGATTGGGTTTTCGTTCCCATTTATGATTCGGCGCGACCTTCAGTTGTAGTTGCAGCTTGTGCGCCAAGTGGACGGACATTCACACTGCTCTTTCGATTGGGTTTCGCGGGTTCTCTATAAAGTCTCGGTCGACATTACCTTCATACAATTTAAGTTTAGAATATTTAGCTGCATTTTACACCAAGTTGCTGCTTAATACACGTCGACTTCGCTTGGTCTAAGGTTGTACTGACGACAAAACAGGCGCTACTGTCCACATTCTGACTGATGAACAATCTTATATGCGTACTCTTATGCAATAATCTGCTATGCGTGGCTGTCTTAAACTTAACAATACCAATTGGTTAAAGCTTCCCAACCTCCTCTTTCAAATGCTGTCAACCTTAACACATTTGCATGTATAGCTCTAAAATTATAAAAGTTTATTTTATTATACTTATAAGTGGAACATGGCGCACAATAAAATTCATGAAATAACTTATGTCTTGCAAAGATTCATTTAAATTGAAGGGAATTTAGTATTCCTATTAACGTAGCAGTAATGTCTTGGCAGTGAAATTTTCGGAAAGAGCTGTTCAAAAATATACACATTTGAAATTTCACTCTAAAGTTCACTTTTATGATAGCCATCTCAGATGATAGTTATCTTTGCGCATGCGCTGTTGAAACTCCAGCAGCTGTGTCTTGTCGTGTAACTCTTATCTCGCAAAAAATCCTGGGCTCAAATACCTACCATACTTTTTCATGACTTCACCAGAAAAAAGTAAACTGCCATAGCATTTCAAAGAAAATTACAAATGATTGAACAATTAGAACCAGTATTTACCAACATCGCTGAAGCAGCTGATACCACGGCAAGGACAATTTAAAGACCTGCCTTTTCGTCTACGGCTTACCCCTTCTATAAGATAACACAAAATTCCTTAGGACTTTAGACGCTTCTTAGTACACACTGTTCATTTTGCTTTCACGTTTCTATGACGTCGCAAAAATCATTGAAGCTCATTTCCGATGTAACATTCGTTACCGGCCCACAAAAGGCTCGTCCTTATAAACACGTGTGTCTTGTGTGTGTCATGCCGACTTGTTGGTAGTAACCAATCTGAAAATACTATTCTGAATAAGTAATAGTATAAGTCCGCAAATAAAGAAAATATTTATATAATTTTGTTCATTACACAGTTCTAAATTACCAATACAAAGTATAAGGGAACTCACTACATTCCTTCTAACATGTACTTCATACAAACTTGTATGACAGCATTTCACTCTCTCAGATGAAGCTTTTGCAACAAAGAAGGCTTTTCCATGTTAGATGGGCTGTTCCACAAGATGAAGCTTTTGCAACAAAGATAAGCTTTTCCATGTTAGATGGGCTGTTCCACAAGATGAAGCTTTTGCAACAAAGATAAGCTTTTCCATGTTCGATGGGCTGTTCCACAAGATGAAGCTTTTGCAACAAAGATAAGCTTTTCCATGTTAGATGGGCTGTTCCACAAGATGAAGCTTTTGCAACAAAGAAGGCTTTTCCATGTTCGATGGGCTGTTCCACAAGATGAAGCTTTTGCAACAAAGAAGGCTTTTCCATGTTCGATGGGCTGTTCCACAAGATGAAGCTTTTGCAACAAAGATAAGCTTTTCCATGTTAGATGGGCTGTTCCACAAGATGAAGCTTTTGCAACAAAGATAAGCTTTTCCATGTTCGATGGGCTGTTCCACAAGATGAAGCTTTTGCAACAAAGATAAGCTTTTCCATGTTCGATGGGCTGTTCCACAAGATGAAGCTTTTGCAACAAAGAAGGCTTTTCCATGTTCGATGGGCTGTTCCACAAGATGAAGCTTTTGCAACAAAGAAGGCTTTTCCATGTTCGATGGGCTGTTCCACAAGATGAAGCTTTTGCAACAAAGAAGGCTTTTCCATGTTCGATGGGCTGTTCCACAAGATGAAGCTTTTGCAACAAAGATAAGCTTTTCCATGTTAGATGGGCTGTTCCACAAGATGAAGCTTTTGCAACAAAGATAAGCTTTTCCATGTTCGATGGGCTGTTCCACAAGATGAAGCTTTTGCAACAAGGATAAGCTTTTCCATGTTCGATGGGCTGTTCCACAAGATGAAGCTTTTGCAACAAAGAAGGCTTTTCCATGTTCGATGGGCTGTTCCACAAGATGAAGCTTTTGCAACAAAGATAAGCTTTTCCATGTTCGATGGGCTGTTCCACAAGATGAAGCTTTTGCAACAAAGATAAGCTTTTCCATGTTCGATGGGCTGTTCCACAAGATGAAGCTTTTGCAACAAAGAAGGCTTTTCCATGTTCGTTGGGCTGTTCCACAAGGTGAAGACAGTAGTGTTGTTACTTGTAAGATGGCTTTTGAAGTCACATAATGTACTTGCTCGGTCATGACCGATCAGTGTGAGAACCGGCTTCTGGAGTCAACAGTTTGGAAGGAGTATACTAGCGACACCACTACTCTTAGTCTAGATAAACAAAAGTAAAAATCCGATATGTTCCATTCACGTCAATTTCTCTACATCTCTGCTACAAATTATTGTTAAAAAGCTTATGCTTCTATTTACTTCATTCTAATCGAGAAAACATTAGCAGAAATAGTCTTATTACTTGCTGCCATGTAAGTAGAAGCAAAATAGGATAGTACCATAGGTTAAAGTGATAATCAAAAGCTGGTTGCTTTGTGACTCAAGTTCCTTTGTTTGTCTGGAAAAACAAGGAATATCTCAGAAACGATCAACTCCACGAAAAAAAATGCATATGACATAAATTGTGTTTTAAAGTGTTCTACATATTTTGTGTGGTAAGCTTTTGTCTATCTCCTACGGTTTAGCAGTTATACAAAATTCCGTATAATTGATCTAGAATAAAATAGTCTTCAGAGGCTATTCCCAGAACATTCAAGATATACATTTTATTTGTCAGGTAAATAAATATCTTTAATAAATGACATTTTAATCAAAATCATTAGAGCCATTTTTGAGAGATTAAAATTTTCAAAACATTTCCATGTAAAGGGTAGTTTGGGGTGGGGGCAGTGTTCTCATAATCTTCGTGTCGCAGCCCTTGAAGATATTAAACTTAAATGCCAAGTTTGGTATTCTACCGACTTTTCGTTTTTGAGTTATCTTGTTCACAGACACACAGACGAACACACACACACACACACACACACACACACGGACCTTTTTGTGAAAACGCTCTTTTTTATACAGGGGGCTCTAAAACATATATTTCCGTAGAAATTTCTGTATCGAATTTTTGGGTGGAATGCAATACCTTATCTATACACTATGTACGTGTAGAGAAAGTAAAAGTGAAACGCGTTGACCTACTCTGGATCTGAAAGGTAGTGTGCCGCTGCTGCTACCAGCCGGACATTATGTCCTCGGCAAACATAAAATATTTGTTCCAAATAATAAGATCTGGAACCTTCCGGTTTATGAAGTCATTCCTGGACTATGTGTTTTGAAGCACATATGTAAGCTATTTTATAGCTTTAGATGCACTTTAGTAAGTTTTAAACAGCCTTTTAGACTTCTGTTCCCTAGAGAGCTAAAGAAAAAAATTGTTTAATTATTTAAAAGTAGTGTTTCTTCAATTATGAATTATATACTTATATTATACATATTATGCACATATATATTTTTAGGCCAGCATGTGGTCAGAAACGTTTGCCTCACACCAATAAATATATAGTGAGTTAGTTCTGACCCTAATGACATAAAAATTGCACCAAGGAAAAATTTATATACTGAAATATGGCTAACATTTTACACCCGAGAGAAAGACACTGAATAGCTGCTCATGTAAACCAAATTATGCATTTTTAGTTTCTTTATGCGTACTATATACATAGTATACAGAGAAGGTATTGTACTCCACCCAAAAATTCAAAACCTAGATTTCACCAGAAATATATGTTTTAGGGTCTCCTGTATCCATAAAAAACATTTTCAGAAAAAGGTCCGTGTGTGTATGTCAGTGTATGTGAACACGAAAACTCAAAAACAAAAAGTTGGTAAAATGCCAAACTTGGTATTTAACTTTAGTATCTGCCAGGGATGCGACACGAAGATTTTGAGAAAAATCCCCCCACCCTAAACTACCTTTTGCATGGAAAAATTTTCCAAAATATTGATTTTCTCAAAAATAGCTGTAACGATTTTGATTAAAATATCGCATATTAAAGATATTTACCTGACAAATAAAATGTATGTCTTGCATATTCTGGGAACAGCCTTGGAAGGCTACTTTATTCTGGATGAATTTTACGAAATTTTGCATAACTCCTAAACCGTAAGAGATGGATGAAAACTCACTACACAAAAAATGTAGAGCACATTAAAGCACACGATTCCTGTTTTATATATATATATATATATATATATATATATATATATATATATATATAGTGGATTGATCGGTTTTGAGATATTCCTTGTTTAAAAAGCTTATACTTTTCTCATAATGGAATCTGTCAATTCGTGTCCATACAAACAAAGGAACTTCAGTCGCATAGCAACCAGCTTTTGACCATCACTTTAAACTATGGTACTCCCTTATTTCGCTACTACTTAGAAGAAAGCAAGTAATTAGACTAATTCTGCTAATTTTTTCTTGATTAGTATGAATTAAATAGAAGCATAAGTTTTTTAACAATAATGTGTTGCAGAGATGTACAGAAAGTCATATGAATGGAACACATGAGATATTTTACAAACCACTTGAATGTTTACTAAAATACATAATTGTAGAAAGTGTGTACATCAAAGTCCACTTAGACATTTCAAGTTAGAAATATGAAAAGGCCCCGGATGCTGTACCACTCGGGTCATTTGAATCCTTACTTATTTTCACTTGGATATTGAAGACTTTTGCATGAAACATTGACCACTGCTGCCTGATATAAACGAAATGAGTGCAGCTGCTGGCTCAGACTAGGGTTTATCTATCGACAAGCTGCAATGTTCTGTAACACAGCTATCCCAGTTTCCTTGTTTCGCTGGAGACCTCAACAAAGAAGAAATTCTATGGCAGAAGCTTTTGTTTGCAGAACGCAGCTCCAAGTGGGCTAACATCCTCTAATTAGCTTTCCTCCTCTACCTTGCGCGGAAATGGAACAGTCCGCTCACCATCTGTAAAGAGATGCGCGCACGTGTCTTTTCCATTCTACTCTTTTAAAGTACTCATACTTTCATATTAAAATTGTGGATATTATTTTGTGCTTTCATTAAGTTTTAATGTACAGCTAGTGTAACCTTCAGCCCTACTCGCGTCATTGAGGAATTTCTCTCCTCCTTTCTCTTTTTCTCCCTCCGATTCTTTTCCCCACCCTTACAAATCTCATTCTTTTCGTTTGTCTCTTCGCGTCTCTTTGCACAGAAAGTTTCCAAGGTATTTAATGGGCATATATATATAACTGGCGCAACAGATCTGGACATGTGAAAATCTTAATGAGAACTAGGAGGCGAGTTGTACTTTCAGATAAGCAGTTCACCAGTCGATTCATGTCTGTCACAGTCAATGTCAAATATCTGTCACCGGCACTATACGGCGCTGCTCTGATAAACATGTGTTATATTCATATCTACAAAACATCTATACAAATAGCCTACTATATAAACAATGTCAATCGTCTGCCTCCAATTCTTCCACACCTGACAGTCCTTCGTCTTCGCTCACTTCATTGTCATCATCAACGTTATCGCTACTTTCTGCACTATTATCCTGCATAAGAATTCTTTTTGATTTTCTACAATTCTTTCTGATGATTTTCAATGCTCTCACCATGACGACATACATTTTCCCATTGGCCTGCCAATTTCTGCAATTCGCTGGCGACACAACTGTTCCACATTTTTTAATTTAAAAGTGGTATATTAAGTTTTGTTTTTCTTTCTTATCTCAGTGAAATATCAGTTACCTTGGCTACTCTTTCAAGCACTTTCTACAGGCTTTTGAAGAACTCGGGGAACACACATTTTCTTCCTTCATCTCTGCCTCTTGTTTCATGAAGTCAAGGACATTTGCAATTATTTCTCTCCTCTGACCAAGTAATACCTTGCCACTTAACTTTGAAAACGTAGGAGCCATTGTTAAAAAATAAAATAAATAAAATGAACACTATTTACTGCCCACTTTGAATACAAACATATGCGGAACACTTTCGATACAGACTGTACAAAATGTTTCTCGCTGTGACTTTAAGTAAGCAAAGCATCATACGACCAACTCCGATAAGCTAGTCTCGGTAGCTGGGTTGGCGGTCACGGTCACGATTCCAAAGTTTAGCACCGGCAATACCACTTTTCATTCTAATGTTTGATCGATCCGCTTAACCTCAGGGTCCCAACCAATCCTTTTATGAACCAGTCTGTTTTTCGTTTTGAAGTGCATTCTTTTATACAAAGCGAAAATTAAATGCGCTGGATTAATACATGAGGGATAGTGAGAAACCAGAATACTTTATTTGGTACCACCAATACATCCATCTGATGGTATATACATTAGTCTCCATATCGGTTAGAGCACTTGTCGCTTCAGTTTGTATATTCCTTCCTGATAAAAATCCGGTCCATGTATGTTCAGCCACGTGTGGAACCTGAAGCGAATCATGGGACTCCTAGGCATCCGTCCAAGAGAGGAAAAGCAGAATTCGCTTGGAGCGACTATCGAGAGGGTGGTCGATGATATCCAAGCGAAACGGCCGTACGAGGCTGCGGCTGTCGTGAAGCAAGATGAGTCCTGACCGTTTCCTCATAGTCATAGTCTCGCAGTAACGTTTAGCGGCCACTTAGTGCACTCTTGCCAAAAACTGACCCCCGCGCTGTCACAAAACACTTTGACCATCACCTTCCCGGCAATGAGGCCACTTCTTTGTTATTGGAGAATAGTGCTGTTTCTACTCTATTGACCATCACCTTACTGAAAGATGACTCTACCTTAAACTCCTTTGTCTGTGGAGAAGAGTGTCCGTCCATTGACGATCGCTTATAACTAGGAGTATAAGTGGTAGGTCTATGTTTCGTCATCCATGATAATGCGACGAAGAGAACTGTTCCCTTCCGTGAAGAAACCTTGCAAAATTTGCAGACTTGCCTCCATGCGACTCTCCTTGTGTTATTGCACTGGTTTCATGGAACCCGTCGGGAACCCGTCACTGCAGAGTATCGTTAACAATGTGATGAAAGCTTCCAAAGATATTCCCAATTCTACCGCCATTTGGTGATCCTCCTGTTGCCCTGAATCAGCTGCTCCACGCGAGTTGTTTACAAATCTGTCTTTGCCTTGCTGGGTCGGCCACTGAGGCGACGTCTCTACCGGCCGCAAACTTTCAACACTATTCTACGACATGCTGGCTAGACATTACAGTCTCTCCATGAACCTCTGCAAGCTGTCGGTGAATGTCAGCCATGGTTACATGTTTCGTCCAAAGAAATCCATTAACTCAGATCGAAATTAGTCTTTTCAAAGGAGAAGCCATTTGTCATGACCTTGCATTAGCGGCGTAGGTGGCAGTAAATGCAAATGAACAGGTCAAGGTTGATATGAAGGCTATTTTCTAAGCCAAGATGCTCATTTATTAACGAAAGGGGAAAAAAAAACTGTTAAAATATTCTAAGTGTATAAAAAATAAATAACTACATCCAGTCCGAAAATTCCATTCTGAAGTGAAAATATGTTAACATGGCAAGGAAACCAGAAGTTGTTGTACTTATTGCTTTTGAAAAGGGTCATACCTTAGTAAGCACTGCTATGTACATATTACTCCAGTGTCGTACTTTCAGGTCCATCAAGTTTTGTGTCATTATTATTACTATTATTATCATCATCATTATTTGAGCAGCATTATTTTACCGTAACTGTTGAACATAAATATCGGATGCAGCAGTGTCCAGTGATACATAACTACAACGCTATTAATTGCACACTCCGCTCAAAAAGTGAGCTCGTTTGACTCAGCTTCTCGTCGGCGGACGGACCGACACATTTTTAATAAAGCTAACCACTTTCGTGACATTCTTTCGTACTGGTCTAAGTTTTTCAACATATTTTTAAAATGGGAAATTATTCTTCCTTTTTCTTTCATTTTTTCTCCTAGCCATGCAAAAGGAATTCAATTTCAAAGGCACCAGCTTTCAAACTATGTCACTACCGTTTTAATCTAGCGCATTCTCTTATTCCCGTTTCAAAACAAGGAAATAAGTAACAATGCCTTTCTGGTAATGTTTACTTTCATTAGTATGAAGTACTACCAGGAAGAATACACTTTTATAAGAATTTGCAGAAAATTGTGTAGAGAATTTCATAATAATGGACCACCCCTTCTTTCTTTTTCTGCATGTACTATGTACATAGGGTATAGAGAAGTTATTGTATTGCACCCAAAAATTCCGTACCGAGAAATCACCGGAAATACATATTTTCGGTCAGTATGTGTGTGTGTGTGTATGTTTGCGGACAGCATACCTCAAAAACGAAAGACCGTTAAATATTAAACCTGGTATTTAAGTTTGTTACCTTCTAAGGATGCAACACGAGATTTTCAAGAATTTGCAAACCACCCTTTACAAATTTTGATTTTCTCAAAAATGGCTGTAACGATTTTGATTAAAACCTCTTATATTTAAGATATTTACATGCCAAATAAGATATATATCTTGAATTTTCTAGGAATAGCCTCTAAAGACCTCTTTTTTCTGGATGATTTTTTTTTAATTTTTCATAACTATGAACCGTAAGAGATATACGATAAAATAAAAAAAATTATGTCATATACATTTTTTTCGTGGAGTTGGCCATTTTTGAGATTTTTCCTGTCATGGATTTTACTTTTAAAATAATTACTTTTCTCATACGGGAACTTGTCAACTCCAGGCCACGCAAAGAATCGGATTTAAATCCCATAGCAACCACATTTTAAAACATTTGATTGTCGGTTTAGCCCAGTGCATTTTCTTAATTCACTTCCACTTAAAAAGTAACCGAGTAATAAATAGATAGAAGAATAAGCTTATCAACAATAATTTTACAGAGATGTGGTGAAAGTCATGTGAATGGAGCACATTAGATTTTTTCTTCTTCTTAATCTACGCACTCTTTGATTTGAACTGCATGTAAGGATTCTTGCTAATATTGTACAAAACAGATATTATAATAAATTAAGTTTCCAGTAAACTGTGCACTGAAATGTCTTTGTGAAATACCGAGGGAAACTGGCAGTGCCGTGCAGTAACCAGAGATTAGCACTCGGAGCTCTACGCACTACGCCACCAAGCCGCATAACGTTAATAATCTCTGAGCACTTGTTCTTGTTTCGACACTTCGGCATGCAGCTAACTCCTCTGCGCCTTTCTCTTCACAAAGAATGTCCTCTATATAGGTTTGGAAGGCGGTAAAAAAATCTGATGTTTCCATTCACATGACTTTCTCTACATTTCTGTAATCACTTATTGTTAAGAAGCTCTTCATGCTAATCGAGAAAAATTAGCCGAAAAACTTGTATTACTTGTTTCCTTTTAAGTAGAAGAGAAATAAGGGAGTACCATAGGTTAAAGTGATAGTCAAAAGCTGGTTGCTATGTGACTGAAGTTCCTTTGTTTGTATGGGCAGTATTTAACAAATTCCTGTATGAGAAAAGTATACGTTTTTTAAAGCTGAAACCAAAAACAGGGAATATCTCAAAAACAATCAAAACATAAATATAAACATAAACATAAATTGTGTGTTTTAACGTGCTCTACATTTATTGTGTGGTAAGTTTTTGATTATCTCTTACGGTTTAGCAGTTATGCAAAATTCCGTAAAATTGATCCAGGATAAAGTAGTCTTCAGAGGCTATTCCCAGAAAATTCTAGATATACATTTTATATTTGAGGTAAATATCTTTTGTATACGATATTTTAATCAAAATTGTTAGAGCCATTTTTGAGAAAATCAAAATTTTCGAAAAAAGTTCCATATAAAGGGTATTTTGAGTGGGGGGATTTTCTTGAAAATCTTCGTGTACCAGCCTTGGAAGATACCAAACGTAAATACCTAGTTTGGTATTTAATGGAATTTTCCTTATTGAGCTATGCTGCCCACAGTCACACAACCGGACATTTTTATAATTTTTT
Organism: Hymenopus coronatus; assembly: GCA_030762935.1. Taxonomy (NCBI): domain Eukaryota; kingdom Metazoa; phylum Arthropoda; class Insecta; order Mantodea; family Hymenopodidae; genus Hymenopus; species Hymenopus coronatus. The sequence goes on along the minus strand of CM060886.1, from coordinate 2,376,297 downwards.
GTATTTAGGGGGTCTCAAAACATGTATTTCCAGTGAAATATCGCTATAGAATTTTCGGGTGCAATACAATACCTTCTCTATACACTATGTACGAAGTACGAGTAGAGAAAGTTGTAAAACGCGTCGAAAATAAACTACATATGTGATTTGGTTTTCACGAATACATTTATGGTTTGGAAACGAAAGAGTTTGACACATGCAAGCGGGGAGTTCAAATGTTATTACATGTAGAAAATTGACTAGCTGTCCAGTATTAATGTTTTATATCTGAGAGTTTCAAGAAAAAATGTTGTGCGTAGTTGAAAATGGTACAGAAACTAGCTCTTAGAGACCAGTAAATGTTTATGACTTTATTGATGAGAATAACATTGATTATTTATATGTACAGAGTTCACATGTTTCTGTGCCTAAAGAAGGTTTTTCTCCATTCCTGTCTATGCATGTGTACCATTATGTCCTGTCCTCTTGCTCTCATTGCAACGTCCACTTGAGGTCTTCCGCTTTCTCTTCCTGCATGACTTTCTCGTTCTTCACCCAACTTAACTGTTTATATCTGACATAGTCTAATAGAAGTTTTTAATACCTATTTTTCTCCAATCTTGAATACCTCGCTGACCTTACGTTTTTGTTTCAGCTCCACATGTGAAAGCAGTTTTCACAATTGTATTATATATGTGTGTACCTCCAGAATGCTGTTCAGCAATAGCGCCATTATTGATGCTATCTTAATGATATTCTTCTGCCTTTTATCTATTTTACCTGTCTTTTTTATCCCCAAATACTCAAATTCTTCACATCCTCTAATGCATCTTTGCTGATTTTCCAAAATTAAATATTTGGTTTCTCCTCTACATCACATATAAATATTTTTACTTTCTCTATACGTACTATGTACATAGTGTATACAGAAGGTATTGCATTACACCCAAAATTCGATAACGAGATTTGACCGGAAATACATGTTTTGAGACCACCTGAATAAAAAAAACATTTTTAGAAAAATGTCCGTGTGTGTCTGTCTGTCTGTCCGTCTGTGTGTATTTGTGTGTATGAGTGTGTTTGTGGGCAGCAAAGTTCAAAAACGAAAAGACCAATAAATACCAAACTTGGTATTTAAGTTCAGTATCTTGCAAGGATGCGACACGAAGTTTTTCAAGAAAATCTCCCCGAACTACCCTTAATATGGAAAAATTTTCGAAAATTTTGATTTTCTAAATAATGGCTCCAACGATTTTAATTAAAATATCGTATATTAACGATATTTACCTGACAAATAATATGTATATCTTGATTTTCTGGGAATAGCCTCTGAAGACTACTTTATTCTGGATGAATATTACGGAATTTTGTATAACTGGTAAACCGTAAGAGATAGACAAAAAACTTACCGAACAAAAACTGTAAAGCATATTAAAATACACAATTTATGTTACATACATTTTTTTCGTGTAGTTGATCGTTTTCAAGAAATTCCTTATTTTTAGTTTCAGCTTTGAGAAACTAATACTTTTCTCTTACAGGAATTTGTAAACTCCTGTCCATACAAACAAAGGAACAACAGTCACATAGCAACCAGCTTTTGACTATCACTTTAACCTATTCTACTCCCTTATTTCGCTTCTACTTACAAGGAAGCAAGTAGTAATACTATTTCTGCTAATTTTTCTTAGTTAGCATGAAGTAAATAGAAGCACATGCCTTTTAACAATAATTTGTTGCAGAGATGCAGAGAAAGTCGTGTGTATGGAACACATCAGACTTTTTATAAATGTTATCATATTCTTCTAGTATTTTTTTGTGTATCGTGTAATGTAACAGGAAACGTTACTCGCTCAAACGGACCTAAGTACTGTTGTTTACAATCTCTTCCAATACTGGACAGACACATAATATTGTGAGCGTCGCGACTCTTGTGTCCTCAGTCAACTCAGCTAAGTCTTACTCAATCCATTTCTGAGAAAAGCCTTGCTGGACTGTGCCGTTCCTTGACTCACAAGACGGAATGAAGCAGATCTTACAATGCTGCAGATTAACAAGCAAATTGCTATCTTTTGGAACAGCCCAGACTGTGTGACGTACAACAGCCTGAGCGTGTTCCACTTTACATCAATCATCAGGCTAAAGTCTTCATGTATAAACCACACCTCTCTGCACGTACTATGTAGAGAGAAGGAATTGCACTCCACCCAAAAATTCGATACCGAAATTTCATCGGAAATATATATTTTGGGTCCCCCTGAATCCAGAAAAATAATTTTTAGAAAAAGGTCCGTCTGTGTGTGCGTGTGTGTGTGTGTGTGTCTATGTGTCCGTGGACAGCATAGCTCAAAAACGAAATACCAAACTTTGTATTTAAGTTTGGTATCTTCCAAGGGTGCGACACGAAGATTTTAAAGAAAATCCCCCACCCCCAACCACCTTTTGCAAAGAACGTTTTTCGAAAATTTTTATTTTTTTAAAAATGCCTCTAACGATTTTGATTAAAATATCGTTTATTAAATATATCTACCTGACAAATAAAACGTGTATCTTGAATTTTCTGGGAATAGCCTCTGAAGACTACTTTATTCAGGATGAATTTTACAGAATTTTGCATAACTGCTAAGAGATGGACAAAAATTAATCACACAAAAAATGTAGAGCACGTTAAAACACACAGTTTATGTTACATACATGGAGTTGATTATTTTTTAGATATTCCTTGTTTTGGTTTCAGCTTTGAAAAACTTACACTTTTCTCATACAGGAATTTGTCAACTCCTGTCTACACAAACAAAGGAACTTCAGTCACATAGCAACCAGCTTTTCACCATCACTTTAACCTATGCTATTCCCTTATTTCCCTTCTACTTACAAGGAAGCAAGTAATAAGACTATTTCTACTACGTTTTTCGCGATTAGCATGAAGTAAATAGACGCATAAGATTTCTAACAATGATTTGTTACAGAGATGTAGAGAAAGTCATGTGAATGGAACACATCAGATCTTTTTCTCAAACGAATCATTTCTCTGCGTCTCTTTCTGCCTATAAGCATACTTCCAGCGCATCACTTGCGAGCAGTTACTTCCGATCTAATTTTCCAACCAATTTCTCCTTGTTATCTTATTGCTCCTCCTTCACACATTCTTTCTAAATAAACTTCATTTATTTGCTTTGCCTCCATTTCATGACTCCAATGTTCTTCCTGAAGAAAGTATTATTTCAAATACATTGTGTGCCTTTAACAAGATCAACCCATATGCAGTTAATCTATAGAATATATTTTAACATTTACCAGATATACAAAAGTTTTTTAAAATGAACAGTAATTTATAGATTATTTTACAACATTCAAGTTATACATTTTATTGGCAATGTAAATTTCTTAAATACATTTTAATCAAGGTGGTTACAATAGTAAAGTTTGTAGGAAATTGGTACATTTCGAAAACTGTTACATCACACGATTATTTGTAGTAGGGGACTTTTGCAGAACATGTTAGTGTTGCATTTTTGGAAGACATGCAACTTAAATTCAAAACTTTTCGTTCATAGGAGAATAGGTATACTGCATTGCATCTATACATTTGATACCAAGATTTCGTAGGAAGTGATCCGAAAAAGAAACGACGCGAGTATTTGTGCGAGACTGCGCTGCATTTATCTGTAGGAATGTTTGTTTGCGCGAGATGCGCATTAGTTCATCCTTTATTACTTTCTCTACCACGATACCTTCTCTACCTAACATGTACAAACTACATTGTATTCCACCCCAAACTTTCAAAATTTTGATTTCACTGGAAACACAAGTTTTAAGGAATCGTGCATAAAAAACAAAAAAACAAAAAAAAAAACCTTTTTACATGTGTTTACGTATGTGTCGATGTTTGTCTGTATTTGTTGACAGCATAACTCACAAACAAAAATTCGGTTATTTTCAGTATCTTCCAAGAATGCGACCCGAAGGTTTTCAGAAGAATCCATCACCCCAAAACATCCTTTACTTGGATAATATTTCAAAATTTTCAATTTTGCCAATAATTTTCTAAGGATTTGATTAAAGTAGCATATGTTAAAGATATCTAGGTGACAAATAAAATGAAAAAACTCAATTTTCTAGGAATAGCCTCTCTGAAGATCTAGATGACTTTTGTATAACTGTGAAGGTGTAAGAGCTAGCCAAACGTACTCCACAAAATTGGTTTTCGTTAAAGCTTTGTGAACAAGTACACTTTTTGTAGAGTTAACTGTTTCTGAAGATTTGCTGTGATTTTAAATGAGATGTAGCTATTCGTTTTTCTTACGCCTATTAAGCAAACATTAAAACCCATCACATAGTGGTCAGCTTTTAAAGTATTTGACTTCGCTTTCGTATTGCTAATAGCTTCCTCTTCGCCTCCTGTGGGGACCAAGAGCTAAGGCAATCCTGCAGGTAACGTCACGTGGGTATTGTTAATAGCTTCCTCTTCGCCTCCTGTGGGGACCAAGAGCTAAGGCAATCCTGCAGGTAACGTCACGTGGGTATTGTTAATAGCTTCCTCTTCGCCTCCTGTGGGGACCATGAGCTAAGGCAATCCTGCAGGTAACGTCACGTGGGTATTGTTAATAGCTTCCTCTTCGCCTCTTGTGGGGACCAAGAGCTAAGGCAATCCTGCAGGTAACGTCACTTGGGTATTGTTAATAGCTTCCTTCTAGCCTCTTGTGGGGACCAAGAACTAAGACAATCCTGCAGGTAACGTCAGGTGGGTATTGTTAATAGCTTCCTCTTCGCCTCTTGTGGGGACCAAGAGCTAATGCAATCCTGCAGGTAACGTCAGGTGGGTATTGTTAATAGCTTCCTCGTCGCTTCTGTTGAGGACCAAGAGCTAAGACAATCCTGTAGGTAACGTCACGTGGGTATTGTTAATAGCTTCCTCTTCGCCTCCTGTGGGGACCAAGAGCTAAGGCAATCCTGCAGGTAGCGTCACGTGGGTATTGTTAACAGCTTCCTCTTCGCCTCTTGTGGGGACCAAGACCTTAGACAATCCTGCAGGTAACGTCACGTGGGTATTGTTAATAGCTTCCTCTTCGCCTCCTGTGGGGACCAAGAGCTAAGGCAATCCTGCAGGTAGCGTCACATGGGTATTGTTAACAGCTTCCTCTTCGCCTCCTGTGGGGACCAAGACCTTAGACAATCCTGCAGGTAACGTCACGTGGGTATTGTTAATAGCTTCCTCTTCGCCTCCTGTGGGGACCAAGAGCTAAGGCAGTCCTGCAGGTAACGTCACGTGGGTATTGTTATTAGCTTCCTTCTAGCCTCTTGTGGGGACCAAGAGCTAATGCAATCCTGCAGCTAACGTCACGTGGGTGTTGTTATTAGCTTCCTCTTAGCTTCTTGTGGGGACCAAGAGCTAATGCAATCCTGCAGGTAACGTCACGTGGGTATTGTTAATAGCTTCCTCGTCGCTTCTGTTGAGGACCAAGAGCTAAGACAATCCTGCAGGTAACGTCACGTGGGTATTGTTAATAGCTTCCTCTTCGCCTCCTGTGGGGACCAAGAGCTAAGGCAGTCCTGCAGGTAACGTCACGTGGGTATTGTTAATAGCTTCCTCTTCGCCTCCTGTGGGGACCAAGAGCTAAGGCGGTCCTGCAGGTAACGTCACGTGGGTATTGTTAATAGCTTCCTCTTCGCCTCCTGTGGGGACCAAGAGCTAAGGCAATCCTGTAGGTAACGTCACGTGTGTATTGTTAATAGCATCCTTCTAGCCTCTTGTGGGGACCAAGAGCTAATGCAATCCTGCAGGTAACGTCAGGTGGGTATTGTTAATAGCTTCCTCTTCGCCTCTTGTGAGGACCAAGAGCTAAGGCAATCCTGCAGGTAACGTCACGTGGGTATTGTTAATAGCTTCCTTCTAGCCTCTTGTGGGGACCAAGAGCTAAGGCAATCCTGCAGGTAACGTCACGTGGGTATTGTTAATAGCTTCCTTCTAGCCTCTTGTGGGGACCAAGAACTAAGACAATCCTGCAGGTAACGTCACATGGGTATTGTTAATAGCTTCCTCTTCGCCTCTTGTGGGGACCAAGAGCTAAGGAAATCCTGCAGGTAACGTCACGTGGGTATTGTTAATAGCTTCCTCTTCGCCTCTTGTGGGGACCAAGAGCTAAGGCAATCCTGCAGGTAACGTCAGGTGGGTATTGTTAATAGCTTCCGCTTAGCTTCTTGTGGGGACCAAGAGCTAAGGCAATCCTGCAGGTAACGTCACGTGGGTATTGTTAATAGCTTCCTCTTAGCTTCTGTTGAGGACCAAGACCTTAGACAATCCTGCAGGTAACGTCACGTGGGTATTGTTATTAGCTTCCTCTTTACCTCTTGTGGCGACCAAGAGCTAAGGCAGTCCTGCAGGTAACGTCACGTGGGTATTGTTAACAGCTTCCTCTTCGCCTCTTGTGGGGACCAAGATCTAAGACAATCCTGCAGGTAACGTCACGTGTGTATTGTTAATAGCTTCCTTCTAGCCTCTTGTGGCGACCAAGAACTAAGACAATCCTGCAGGTAACGTCACATGGGTATTGTTAATAGCTTCCTCTTCGCTTCTGTTGAGGACCAAGAGCTAAGACAATCCTGCAGGTAACGTCACGTGGGTATTGTTATTAGCTTCCTCTTCGCCTCTTGTGAGGACCAAGACCTTAGACAATCCTGCAGGTAACGTCACGTGGGTATTGTTATTAGCTTTCTCTTCGCCTCTTGTGGGGACCAAGACCTTAGACAATCCTGCAGGTAACGTCACGTGGGTATTGTTAATAGCTTCCTCTTCGCCTCTTGTGGGGACCAAGACCTTAGACAATCCTGCAGGTAACGTCACGTGGGTATTGTTATTAGCTTTCTCTTCACCTCTTGTGGAGACCAAGAGCTAAGGCAGTCCTGCAGGTAACGTCACGTGGGTATTGTTAACAGCTTCCTCTTCGCCTCTTGTGGGGACCAAGATCTAAGACAATCCTGCAGGTAACGTCACGTGGGTATTGTTAATAGCTTCCTCTTCGCCTCTTGTTGATGGCTCGCCCTGCTGCAGGGTCCCAACACATAGAGGATATAGAGTTAGTCCATAAATGTACCAAGTAAGGCCATTCTAAGCTTTGGTTCATGTTACCTCATATCATCGGGGCCAAATATTAAAATAAAAACATTGACAAACCTTGAATTCACCATTGGGGAATAGGCAACTGTAAATTTATTGGATCTGTCTAGTAATAGACATTAAAAGTTTTGGCTATCTAACGGGCGAGAAATTTGTTATATTAAGAACATGCTTCCAAATATGACCAGTTCGGGTTATTTTACTTGAGGTAAAAAGATTTAAAGCTAATCTTTTTTCTGAATTTTTATATTCATTTATAAAGTAATTCAAACTAGGGCTATAGTATTCATAAAGGGTTAATTGTAAAAGATTAATAGTTGATAAAATTTTATTGGAACAAAAAATATTTCATTTACAAGACAGAAATGGTCATGCCAAAAGTATTTGGATTCTGAAAAGTTATGTCTTACTAATAAAGGAATTAAAAATGAAATCTCAGTAATGAAACATTTATAATGCAGACCCAGGTTTTAAGAAAAAAAATCTGATGTGTTCCATTCCCATGATTTTCTCTACATCTCTGCAGAAAAACTTTGTTAAAAAGCTTAGGCTTCTATTTACCTCATGATAATTGAGAAAACATTAGCAGAAATAGTCTTATTACTTGCTTCCTTGTAAGTAGAAGCGAAATAAGGGAGTACCATAGGTTAAAGTGATAGTCAAAAGCTGGTTGCTGTGAGACTGAAACTCGTTTATTTGTATGGACAGCAGTTGACAAATTCCTGTATGAGAAAAGTATAAATTTTTCAAAGCTGAAACTAAAAACAAGGAATATCTTGAAAACGATCAACTCCACGAAAAAATGTATGAAACATAAATTGTGTGTTTTAATGTGCTCTACATTTTCTGTGTGGTAGGTGTTGGTCCTTCTCTTACGGTTTAGCAGTTATGCTAAAATCCGTTAAATTCATTCAGAACAGAATAAAGTAGGTTTCAGAGGATATTCCCAGAAAATTCAAGATATACATTTTATTTGCCAAGTAAATATCTTTAGTATATGAGATTTTAATCAGAATCGTTACCGCCATTTTTAAGAAAATCAAAATTTGCGAAATTTTTGACATGTATTGGGTAGTTTGGGGTCGGGTGATTTTCTTGAAAATCTTCGTGTTGCATCCTTGGAGGTTACCAAACTTAAACACCAAGTTTGGTTTTTAACGGCCTTTTATTTTTGAGCTATACTACCCACAGACACACACTCACACGGACATTTTTCTAAAAATTTTTTTTTGGATGCAGGGGGTATCAAAACATATATTTTCTGTGAAATCACTGTACTGAATTTTTGGGTGTAATACAATACCTTCTCTATACACTATGTACTTAATACGTATAGAGAAATTAAAAACATGACAACAAATGTTAAACCTTCATCATATTCTTGACAATCAAAATGAACAATCTTATCTTGCTTTTTTACACCAACAAGAAGTTGATGAAGTAGCAGGAACAACTTGCACGCTTTATCTCGTCGATCACTGCGTCATGGGCTCTCTCGCTCTGTCTCTCTCTCTCTTCTAATTTTTACCAATAGAAACATAAATATTAAATCATAATAAACCTGTTTACACGCTATGAAATATATATTTAATGATGTATACAACATGTTTATTAAAGAATACAGGGTACCACAAACAACAATGTGCTTAGCAATATTTTTGGTGTGAAATAAATCAAGTCCATAGGCACACCTTTCTTATTTTTTTCCCCCATTTTGAGTAGCAGATAATAGTTGAAATAAGTCAAGGGTTAACAAAGCATTTTCATCAAGAAGGTGCTGCCACCTACCGAAATTGTGCCGGCCTTATTTGATTCAAACACTTTAAGTTTATTTATTTTTCTCGGATACACTAAGACTCTAGTAATTGTGTGGTTGTGGCAGTCGATGACGAAAGTATACTCCTTAGCATACCGCGAGGTAGCACTTATCGTGCTGTTCTTGCCTCAACACAACTTAGGCAAGGTTGTGCTCTGTTTCAAGTTATTCACACATTATTCTAAAGCACCAACGATGTTTTAAAAATTAGACTTTCTTTTATTACTTTCTCTACACGTACGATGTGCATAGTGTATACAGAAGGTATTGCACTCCACCAACAAATCCGATACCGAAATTCCACCGGAAATATATATTTTAGGGTCCCCTATATCCAAAAAAGGTATTTTCAGAAAAAGGTCTGTGTCAGTGTGTCTGCGAACAGGATAATTCAAAATCGAAAAGTCGGTAAAATACCAAACTTGGTATTTAAGCATAGTATCTTCAAGGGATGCAACACGAAGATTTTGAGAAAAATCCCCCCACTCCAAACTACCATTTAGATGGAACTTTTTTCGAAAATTATGATTCTCTCAAAATGGCTCTAATGATTTTAATTAAAATTTCGTATGTTAAAGATATTTACCTGCCAAATAAAATGTTGATCTTGAATTTTCTGGGAATACCCTCTGAAGAATACTTTATTCTGGATGAGTTTTACGGAATTTTGCATATCTGCTAAACCGTAAGAAGTGGACAAATACTTACTAGACAAAAAATATAGGGCACATTAAAACACACACTTTATGCTATATACGTTTTTTTCGTGGAGTTGATCGTTTTTGAGATATTCCTTGCTGTTTACTTCAGCTTTAAAAACATATACTTTTGTCATACAGGACTTCTGTCCATACAAACAAAGAAACTTCAGTCTCATACGAACCAGCTTTTGACTATCACTTTAACGTATGGTTCGCCCTAATTTCGCTTCTACTTGCAAGGAAGGAAGTAATAAGCCTATTTCTGCTGATTCTTTCTCGACGTAAATAGAAGCATAAGCGTAAGCGTTTGAACAATAATGTAGAGAAACTCATGTGAAGGGAACACACCAGATTTTTTTTATGATTAAAGCTTAACAATATCTTCTCAGAAACATACTAGAATTTCACTTAATGCCATGTCATATTTTTGTATTTTGTATTTTATTCTAAATTCTGAGATTTCTTTATTTCTGAATGGAAAAGTGTTTTTTCTTTTCTTTTCAATCGCTGCTCAGCATTGTAACGCTGAGAAATGTGTTGGCTGCGCTATCGTGTGGAAGTTTGCAAGGCTCTGGACTGAGAAATTGAGTCAGCGGTGTTCGGTTCGGATAACGAAGGGTTTAACGGTGAGTTAGGCACGCAAGGGGCGTATCCCGTCGGTGACACAAGTCCTGTACAATTAAACTCTTCATTACGTGCTGTTTTATTCATGTCTACTAAAACTAATAATAATATAACAGTTGTTGACTGTGTTCTCGATAGCGTTTCTCTTTTTAACATGGTGATCAATAAAATGAAAGACATTGAGGAGGGAAGGATGCATTTGGAAATGTATAACAAGTTTTCAAGTTTTACTTTCTCTGCTACAGTAAGTAGCAGGAGTATTCCATTCCACATTTTAATTCTACGATATGTATATTTTAAAGTCCTCTGAAAGCAAAAAAAAGTACTTTTATAAAATCGTCCATATATGTGCGTGGACAGCATAACTAAAAAGAAGTAGGTTAAATATCAAACTTGATATTTAAATTCAAAATCTTCCAATTGGTTTTAAACTCGCCATGAGCAAAGCTTCCCTTTACAGAAAATATTTTTGGAACATTTTAATTGTCTCAAGGTTTGCTCTAACGATTTCGATTAAAATACCAGATGTTTCATTACAAATGAAATGTACACCTTCAAGGAAGTAGATAGTCTTGTTCCATTTGAATGGCTTTTACATAGGTAAGCCGAGAGAGAGAGAAAATGCTACTGATTTTTTGTGTGGTTAACCATTTCCGAGATATTCCTTCTTTCATTTTTCCAATACTTAAATCAAATGGGAAAACGTTATTCATTGGTATTTCTCCTTGTCAAGCAAAGAAAATGGAATTTCAAGCCATGACAGAGCGACCAATTCTTAAAAGATTTGATTATTGTTTTAGCCTACTGTATCATCTTATTTACTTTGTATTTCCAATGAAATACATTGAATGTGTTTCTGCAAGTATTTATATCGATTAACCCAAAAGCGATAGGAGAAGAAGTTTTTACTTTCTTTATACGTACTATGTACATAGTGTATAGCGAAAGTATTGCAATTTGGTGCGAAGATTTCACCGGAAATACATGTTTTAGGACACCCTGAATACAAAAAATGTTCGTGTGTGTGTGTGTGTGTGTGTCTGTGGGCAGCATAGCTCAAAAAGAAAAGACCGTTAAATACCAAACTTGGTATTTAAGTTTGGTATCTTCCTGGGATGCGACACGAAGATTTTCAAGAAAATTCCCCACCACCAACTATACCCTTAACATGGAACATTTTCCAAAAATTTTGATTTTCTCAAAAACTACTCTAACGACAAATAATATGTATATCTTGAATTTTCTGGGAATAGCCTCTGATCACTACTTTATTCTGGATGCATTTTACAACATTTTGCATAACTGCTAAACAGTAAGAAATGGACGAAAACTTACCACACAAAAAATTTGGAGCCCATTAAAACACACAATTCATGTTATATAAAGTATTTTCGAGAAGTTGAGCGGTTTTGAGATATTCCTTGTTTTTTGTTTCAGATAAAGAAAGTATTGCATTCCACTAACATATTTTATAAAGAAATTCATCGGAAATTTGTGTTTTGAGGTCCCCTGAAGAAAAATAGTCTTTTTAGAGAAAGGTTCGAGTGTGTATGTCCATGTGCGTGTGTGCCTGAGAAAAGTACAGCACAAAAACAACAGTTTAGTTAAATACTGAACTTGATATTTTAATTAAGCATTTTCCAAGGAAGCGAATGGAAGAGTTTCAAGAATATTCTACCGCGCCAAACTACCCTTCGCAAGGATAATGTTTCGTAAATTTTGATTTGCTCAAAAGCGGATAATGATTTTTATTAACATAACATATGTTTAAGAAAATGAAATGGAATATCTTGACCTTTATGGGAAAAAACAATGAAGTGCTGTTTACCATCGATGACTTTTGCATAACTGGTATGTCATGATGATATTGATGGTTCTCATCATTTGAGCCTCAATCCTAAGTCCCAGTTACCTAGTCCAACTGCAGGAGGCCAACAGGAATGTGGAACACCTTGCACCTGGGTTCACATTCCTGTCTACACCAACGTGAGTCTCTGCCCAGCCAAATGCAGGCAACTGTCTGCAGGAGGTCAACAACCAAACACGTGTCAACAGGAATGTGGAACACCTTGCACCTGGATTCACATTGCTGTCTACATCAACACGAATCTCTGTCCAGCCAAATGCAGGCAACTGTCTGCAGGAGGTCAACAACCAAGCACGTGTCAACAAGAATGTGGAACACCTTGCACCTGGATTCACATTCCTGTCAACATCAACACGAGTCTCTGCCCAGCTAAATGCAGGCAACTCTCTGCAGGAGGTCAACAACCAAACACGTGTTAACAGGAATGTGGAACACCTTGCACCTGGATTCACATTCCTGTCTACACCAACACGAGTGTCTGCCCAGCCAAATGCAGGCAACTCTCTGCAGGAGGTCAACAACCAAACACGTGTTAACAGGAATGTGGAACACCTTGCACCTGGATTCACATTCCTGTCTACACCAACACGAGTGTCTGCCCTGCCAAATGCAGGCAACTCTCTGCAGGAGGTCAACAACCAAACACGTGTTAACAGGAATGTGGAACACCTTGCACCTGGATTCACATTCCTGTCTACACCAACACGAGTGTCTGCCCAGCCAAATGCAGGCAACTCCTTGCAGGAGGTCAACAACCAAACACGTGTTAACAGGAATGTGGAACACCTTGCACCTGGATTCACATTCATTGTCTACACCAACACGAGTGTCTGCCCAGCCAAATGCAGGCAACTCTCTGCCATCATAAAGTACTTGTGCTCCAGAAATGGACAAATATTCCTAGAGAGAGAACACTCTTCAATAGCTATCAGAATGACTATAAAAGAAGATTTCAGGAAGTTAATTGACTTAATTAAAGTGGATTAAGAACAAAAACTAATGAATTTTACGCCAGTATAATTTCCTCAAATTGTGATGTAAGTAGTATAACTGAATTTTGGTTATTAGACAATACCCTCAATTCTGAACTATATGATCACAGATACACAGTGTTTCGAAAATATAGAAATTAGCAAAATCCTTGTGGTGGAGTGTTAATAGTGGTTAAATCAACACTTAATCCGGGAAAAAAATCTCTTCTGCTAATAGCAACAGTGAATCACTTGCTATAAAGTTTTATTACCATAATATTATAATCATTTAAAAACACCGTTTATTTCCCTCCAAATACTAATGTACATTTTCCCATGAATATTTTGATCAGACAGAACAACATCTTCACTTTTTTAAATGGCATGTGATTATTACGGGTGACTTTAATTTGTCTGCCCCACCTGACTGTACTTAACTACTAATACTACTTAACAACATGAGGTCTCTGAAAAATGTAAAAGGTGGGGCCCTGGATTTAGTTCTAAATAATGCAACAAGACTTAAGGTAAAAGAAGATTACGATTATTTGGTACCCATAGACTTATACCTCACTGCTCAAAATTTAGCGTCTAAAATTGAGAAAATAGTAAAAAGTAGCACAAAGAAAACAAGCACCTACAATTTTTGTAAAGCGGATTTTAACATCAATCTTCTAAATGGGATCTTCATCTCAAGAAGTGAACTATTCACTGGCAGTTTTCCATGACAAAATTTACTCTATACTAGACAGATGTATACCCAAAAGAAAACTACATAAGCATAAATATCCTGTTTGTGTCACGTAATAAAGAACATAAGATGAAAAGAAAGGTACCTTAAAAAGAAAACTGCATCAAGGCATTATATTTTGTGTTATAAAAGCATTCGTAAAAGGTTAAAAGCCAAATTAAAATATATTTTAAAAATTGTTTGAGCAAATTGAAGATAAATTGCTGCATAATATTAATTATTTCTGGCAGTTTATAAAAAACAGGCACACACAGAGATGTAGTTGTTGTTCCGACTACTTTAAATCAGTTTATTCAAGAGGTACTTCAAAATACATCAATTTAAGTGAAACACTATCAGCATTTTAAAGTTTTAATATAAATGAAATAAGTCAAATCTACAATCAAAAAACTTAAAAGTAAAAGATCTGCTGGGCCTGATGGGATACCATCCTACATTTTTAAGGGATGTTCTCTGTTTGTGTATCACATCAAGGAATCTTTTACAATGTATGGAAGCAATACAAAGTAATTCCCATTCTTAATTCTGGAAATGATTAGATTATAAACAGTTATAGGCCTCTTGCTATTCTTTCTGCACCGGCAAAAGTTATTGACGTATTGTTTATATGCGCATATTAATCCTGTCAAGCTAGCGATTTCAGCTTGGCTAAAAGATCAACTTTACTCAGTTTGTATCATGTGAAATAGACCGGTTTAGGAAAGTAGATGTGATATGTACTGCTTTTCAAAGACATTTAATAAAGTTGATCATGACTGTTTGCTTGCCAAGTTATCAAAATTGGGATTTTCTCTGCCATTTATGAAAATACTGCGATCATATTTAAAAAAGGGATTACAAGTAGTTCACTATAAAAGTTGCATGTCATATCAGTTTAATGTTAATTCAGGAATTCCCCAAGGTTTGAACTTAGGACCTTTGTTATTTTAGTGTTTTATAAATGACTTACCAAAATCGTTAAACTTTCCAAAATATAAATATTTTCTGAGGATATTAAGTTATACAAAAGTATCGATACTGTTATAAGTTGCAACATGATCTAAACTCTTTATATGCCTGGAGCAAAACAAACATTTAGTACTGGTAAATGTCCTACACTAGAAGCAAATAAGTTTATAACGTCGATAGGACACCATTTGTTCAAGTGATTCAAAAGTGAGAACTTTTTAAAGCAGATCTCAGATTTAACACACACATTGAATTAATACTAACAAAATGGCTAAAATGTCTAGGTTCCATTATTCTAAATTCATATACATTTAAAGTAAAAACATTAATTCGACTTTACAGCTCTTTTGTTACAGATAATATCGAATTGCATCTACGAGTATTATCTTGAATACCAAAACCCAAATCATGTAAACTTAATAGAAAACATCTATCAAAAATGTTAAAATATGTATTATTTAAAGGAAGTGGATGTTATGATACGTACACAAATTACGATACCTTGTTAGAAATGTTTTAATTTAAATCTTAGATTTCGGATTATAATTATAATTAATTATACTTCTGTATAAATATTACATTCTATCATTGATGATAATAAATGTTACTGCAAGTATATCTTTTTATGTAGCAAGTAAAACAAGCCAATTAACAAAGCCTTTTTTTCAGCTCTAGAGCAAGCACAGAAATCCATAATAATTCACGTTAAACAGAACTGCATATATATCTCAGAAACTTCATTACTTTGATGTAGATACTCTGAACATACCTGAAACTCATTTTAAAAATGCCATAGTCAATAATTATTTTTATAGCGCAATATAAGCACTGAAATTAGAAATAATGCCACCTTGTTCTCCCTTTTGTTTCATTTCTCTGTAACTCTATTTTTATTTCCAGTTTTGTTTACTACTTATGTAAGAGGTAGATTTAAACAATGACTGTGAATATATTTTTCAATGAAGATTGTAAGAGAGCTCATGCCTGTATGTTCAGATCAATAAATGAATGAATAAATAAATAAATAAATAAATAAATAAAAATACCATTAGAGATACAGAAATTCTTGCTCAATAAATGTAGATGTCGTTAAATGGCATATTTATGTCCAATATTTTTTTTAAAGTTAACCGTTCCTGAGAGATTTTCCTGAATATTGGTTTCAATTTTACAACCGTATACCGTTTCTCAAATGGAATATCGTTACTAATTTTCTTTCTTCTGGTCAAACAAAGACAACGAAATATCAATGCATCACATAGCAACCAGACCTGGAGAGATATTAATATTGCTTTAGTCTAGTTATATTACCTTATTGTCCCGTAAACAAATACGTGAAACAAATTTAAAAATAAACTATTGTAAGAAATTAATTTGGGGTAATGGGTAGAGAAAGCATGTGAATGTAGAACATCAGATTTGTTTTTAATTTCTCTATACGTACTAAGTGTATATCCTCTCCACCCAAAAATTCGATACCGAGATTTCACCGGAAATATATGTTTTAGGGTACCTGTATCCAAAAAAAGCATTTCAGAAGAAGGTCCGTGCATGTATGTGTGTGTGTCCGAGTATCAGTGTGTCCGTGTGTCTGTGAACACGATAACAAAAACGAAAAGTCGATAAAATACCAAACTTGGTATTTAGGTTCAGTGTCTTCCAGGCATGTGACTCGAGGATTTTGAGAAAAATCCCCCCACCCCAGCTACCCTTTACATGGATTTTTTCGAAAATTTTAATTTTACCAATAATAGCTCTAACGATTTTTATTAAAATATCGTATATTAAAAACAAATAAAATGTATATCTTGAGTTTTCTGGGAATAGCCTCTAAA
The DNA here is from genome assembly GCA_030762935.1 of Hymenopus coronatus. NCBI lineage: Eukaryota > Metazoa > Arthropoda > Insecta > Mantodea > Hymenopodidae > Hymenopus > Hymenopus coronatus. The sequence goes on along the minus strand of CM060886.1, from coordinate 2,359,688 downwards.
GATTACTTTATTCTGGATAAATTTTACGGAATTTTGCATAACTGCATATCGAATCTCATGATATTAAGATATTAGTGTCGGTATTGCACTGCTGATCGACTCTCACGATATTAAGATATTAGTGTCGGTAGTGCGCTGCTGATCGAATCTCGCGATATTAAGATATTAGTGTCGGTAGTGCACTGCTGATCGAATCTCATGATATTAAGATATTAGTGTCGGTAGTGCACTGCTGATGGAATCTCACGATATTAAGATATTAGTGTCGGTAGTGCACTGCTGATGAAATCTCACGATATTAAGATATTAGTGTCGGTAGTGCACTGCTGATCGAATCTCACGATATTAAGATATTAGTGTCGGTAGTGCACTGCTGATCGAATCTCACGATATTAAGATATTAGTGTCGGTAGTGCGCTGCTGATCGAATCTCACGATATTAAGATATTAGTGTCGGTAGTGCACTGGATATCGAATCTCGCGATATTAAGATATTAGTGTCGGTAGTGCACTACTGATCGAATCTCACGATATTAAGATATTAGTGTCGGTAGTGCGCTGCTGATCGAATCTCACGATATTAAGATATTAGTGTCGGTAGTGCACTACTGATCGAATCTCACGATATTAAGATATTAGTGTCGGTAGTGCGCTGCTGATCGAATCTCACGATATTAAGATATTAGTGTCGGTAGTGCACTGCTGATCGAATCTCACGATATTAAGATATTAGTGTCGGTAGTGCGCTGCTGATCGAATCTCGCGATATTAAGATATTAGTGTCGGTAGTGCACTGCTGATCGAATCTCGCGATATTAAGATATTAGTGTCGGTAGTGCACTGCTGATCGAATCTCATGATATTAAGATATTAGTGTCGGTAGTGCACTGCTGATCGAATCTCATGATATTAAGATATTAGTGTCGGTAGTGCACTGCTGATGGAATCTCACGATATTAAGATATTAGTGTCGGTAGTGCACTGCTGATGAAATCTCACGATATTAAGATATTAGTGTCGGTAGTGCACTGCTGATCGAATCTCACGATATTAAGATATTAGTGTCGGTAGTGCACTGCTGATGGAATCTCACGATATTAAGATATTAGTGTCGGTAGTGCACTGCTGATGGAATCTCACGATATTAAGATATTAGTGTCGGTAGTGCACTGCTGAACGAATCTCACGATATTAAGATATTAGTGTCGGTAGTGCACTGCTGATGAAATCTCACGATATTAAGATATTAGTGTCGGTAGTGCACTGCTGATGGAATCTCACGATATTAAGATATTAGTGTCGGTAGTGCACTGCATATCGAATCTCACGATATTAAGATATTAGTGTCGGTAGTGCACTGCTGATGGAATCTCACGATATTAAGATATTAGTGTCGGTAGTGCACTGCTGATGGAATCTCACGATATTAAGATATTAGTGTCGGTAGTGCACTGCTGATGGAATCTCACGATATTAAGATATTAGTGTCGGTAGTGCACTGCTGATGGAATCTCACGATATTAAGATATTAGTGTCGGTAGTGCACTGCTGATCGAATCTCACGATATTAGTGTCGGTAGTGCACTACTGATCGAATCTCGCGATATTAGTGTCGGTAGTGCACTGCTGATGGAATCTCACGATATTAAGATATTAGTGTCGGTAGTGCACTACTGATCGAATCTCACGATATTAAGATATTAGTGTCGGTAGTGCACTGCTGATCGAATCTCACGATATTAAGATATTAGTGTCGGTAGTGCACTACTGATCGAATCTCACGATATTAAGATATTAGTGTCGGTAGTGCACTGCTGATCGAATCTCACGATATTAAGATATTAGTGTCTGTAGTGCACTACTGATCAAATCTCACGATATTAAGATATTAGTGTCGGTAGTGCACTACTGATCGAATCTCGCGATATTAGTGTCGGTAGTGCACTGCTGATGGAATCTCACGATATTAAGATATTAGTGTCGGTAGTGCACTACTGATCGAATCTCACGATATTAAGATATTAGTGTCGGTAGTGCACTGCTGATCGAATCTCACGATATTAAGATATTAGTGTCGGTAGTGCACTACTGATCGAATCTCACGATATTAAGATATTAGTGTCGGTAGTGCACTGCTGATCGAATCTCACGATATTAAGATATTAGTGTCGGTAGTGCACTACTGATCAAATCTCACGATATTAAGATATTAGTGTCGGTAGTGCACTACTGATCGAATCTCACGATATTAAGATATTAGTGTCGGTAGTGCACTGCTGATCGAATCTCACTATATTAGTGTCGGTAGTGCACTACTGATCGAATCTCACGATATTAAGATATTAGTGTCGGTAGTGCACTGCTGATCGAATCTCACTATATTAGTGTCGGTAGTGCACTACTGATCGAATCTCACGATATTAAGATATTAGTGTCGGTAGTGCACTACTGATCGAATCTCACGATATTAAGATATTAGTGTCGGTAGTGCACTGCTGATCGAATCTCACTATATTAGTGTCGGTAGTGTACTACTGATCGAATCTCACGATATTAAGATATTAGTGTCGGTAGTGCACTACTGATCGAATCTCACTATATTAGTGTCGGTAGTGCACTACTGATCGAATCTCACGATATTAAGATATTAGTGTCGGTAGTGCACTGCTGATCGAATCTCACGATATTAAGATATTAGTGTCGGTAGTGCACTGCTGATCGAATCTCACGATATTAAGATATTAATGTCGGTAGTGCACTACTGATCGAATCTCACGATATTAAGATATTAGTGTCGGTAGTGCACTGCTGATCGAATCTCACGATATTAAGATATTAGTGTCGGTAGTGCACTGCTGATCGAATCTCACGATATTAAGATATTAGTGTCGGTAGTGCACTGCTGATCGAATCTCACGATATTAAGATATTAGTGTCGGTAGTGCGCTGCTGATCGAATCTCACGATATTAAGATATTAGTGTCGGTAGTGCACTATTGATGGAATCTCATGATATTAAGATATTAGTGTCGGTAGTGCACTATTGATCGAATCTCATGATATTAAGATATTAGCGTCGGTAGTGCACTATTGATCGAATCTCATGATATTAAGATATTAGTGTCGGTAGTGCACTACTGTTGGAATCTCACGATATTAAGATATTAGTGTCGGTAGTGCATGCTGATGGAATCTCACGATATTAAGGTATTAGTGTCGGTAGTGCACTACTGTTAGAATCTCACGATATTAAGATATTAGTGTCGGTAGTGCACTGCTGATCGAATCTCACGATATTAAGATATTAGTGTCGGTAGTGCACTACTGATCGAATCTCGCGATATTAGTGTCGGTAGTGCACTGCTGATGGAATCTCACGATATTAAGGTATTAGTGTCGGTAGTGCACTGCTGATCGAATCTCACGATATTAAGATATTAATGTCGGTAGTGCACTACTGATCGAATCTCACGATATTAAGATATTAGTGTCGGTAGTGCACTGCTGATCGAATCTCACGATATTAAGATATTAGTGTCGGTAGTGCACTGCTGATCGAATCTCACGATATTAAGATATTAGTGTCGGTAGTGCACTGCTGATCGAATCTCACGATATTAAGATATTAATGTCGATAGTGCACTGCTGATCGAATCTCACGATATAAAGATATTAATGTCGGTAGTGCACTGCTGATCGAATCTCGCGATATTAGTGTCGATAGTGCACTGCTGATCGAATCTCGCGATATTAGTGTCGATAGTGCACTGCTGATCGAATCTCACGATATTAAGATCGCACCGCTCTCTGATGCATTCTCTCAACGACGATTTTCTTAGTGGTGCTGGATAATGTGAAGAGGCAAATGCTGGATAATGTGATGAGGAAAATGCTGGATAATGTTATGAGGAAAATGCTGGATAATGCGATGAGGAAAATGCTGGATAATGAGGAAAATGCTGGATGATGTGATGAGGAAAATGCTGGATAATGTGATGAGGAAAATGCTGGGTGGTGGAAGCGAGGAATGCAATGGGAGAGAGACTAGAAAGCCTGCATATTTGTTTACTGGCTTCAAGGTTAGTGATATGAGGAGAAAGTTACAAGGGCTAGCAGGACTAAACATTGATGAAAAGCAAGTCGTGGCTGGAGAAGAGGTTGACACGTTTATATATTTGGGAAGTGAAGTGTAAGGAAAAGGAGAACCACAAGAAGATGTGAGTTAGAAAAGCAAATGGGGTCTTTATATAGTAATATGAAGTATGGAGAAATAGGAACATTTCTGGGAAGACACAAATAAAAATCTTTAATACGATTGTGAAATACATTCTCCTGTATCCAAGTGAAACATGGAAAGTTACCCAAAGTATCACCAATTATCTTCATAAGCCATCGTATCATAAACATCAGTTGGCCTGAAATTATATCCAATGAAAAGCTTTGGGAAGCAAGAGACCAACTCCGTCAAGAGACGGAAATGGATAGGATACACATGGAGGAAGACAAGAACGAACATTATTAGAATGGAACCCACAATAGATGGTCCTAGAAAGACATGGAAGAGGACTATAGAGGAGGAGGCGCGAAGTTGAGGCACTGGCAAGTCGGAGAACACGATGGAGACGTTTCACGGATGCCCTAGGTTCCGAAAGGAACAAGAGGAATTAAGTCAAAGTCCAGTCAAGCTCTCTGAGGTTTCGATTGTTTAGTATTTTATTTTAATATTGTTATTTTGGCCAGCACTAATATGTGTAGTTTACATTTTTGAAGTCAAGACACTTCAGGACGCTTTACTTTCAAAAGACTGAATGAAATCTAAGAACCTTCAATATTCAATGTTGTAATCATTTGTCAAGGTACTTATGTAGATTAATTTAATAAAACAATTATGTTCCTTAAATCAATTTATTCTTTAGAAGTTGAACGACGATTTTGGCCACGCCTTGGGCGAGTTATCAGACCATATCAGAAAAATCGGGTTATTTTCACTATGTTTTTTCTCTAGGAACCGTATTTGCTATTATAGCCGGACATTAAACACTATGAAAAGCAACAAAAAAACCTAATTTTGCGAACAGATTGGAACAGAGGTAGTTATGTTTGGTCTGAGTAGCTATGATATCCTACTAATGACTTGAACTAGTGTGATTCCATGCCGTGCAGGTCGTCACATCGAACAGATTGGAACAGAGGTAGTTATGTTTAGTCTGAGTAGCTATGATATCCTACTAATGACTTGAACTAGTGTGATTCCACGCCGTGCAGGTCGTCACATCGAACAGATTGGAACAGAGGTAGTTATGTTTAGTCTGAGTAGCTATGATATCCTACTAATGACTTGAACTAGTGTGATTCCACGCCGTGCAGGTCGTCACATCGAACAGATTGGAACAGAGGTAGTTATGTTTGGTCTGAGTAGCTATGATATCCTACTAATGACTTGAACTAGTGTGATTCCCCGCCGTGCAGGTCGTCACATCGAACAGATTGGAACAGAGGTAGTTATGTTTGGTCTGAGTAGCTATGATATCCTACTAATGACTTGAACTAGTGTGATTCCACGCCGTGCAGGTCGTCACATCGAACAGATTGGAACAGAGGTAGTTATGTTTGGTCTGAGTAGCTATGATATCCTACTAATGACTTGAACTAGTGTGATTCCATGCCGTGCAGGTCGTCACATCGAACAGATTGGAACAGAGGTAGTTATGTTTGGTCTGAGTAGCTATGATATCCTACTAATGACTTGAACTAGTGTGATTCCACGCCGTGCAGGTCGTCACATCGAACGGTTCCTCTGGAACAGAGGTAGTTATGTTTGGTCTGAGTAGCTATGATATCCTACTAATGACTTGAACTAGTGTGATTCCATGCCGTGCAGGTCGTCACATCGAACAGATTGGAACAGAGGTAGTTATGTTTGGTCTGAGTAGCTATGATATCCTACTAATGACTTGAACTAGTGTGATTCCATGCCGTGCAGGTCGTCACATCGAACAGATTGGAACAGAGGTAGTTATGTTTGGTCTGAGTAGCTATGATATCCTACTAATGACTTGAACTAGTGTGATTCCATGCCGTGCAGGTCGTCACATCGAACAGATTGGAACAGAGGTAGTTATGTTTGGTCTGAGTAGCTATGATATCCTACTAATGACTTGAACTAGTGTGATTCCACGCCGTGCAGGTCGTCACATCGAACAGATTGGAACAGAGGTAGTTATGTTTGGTCTGAGTAGCTATAATATCCTACTAATGACTTGAACTAGTGTGATTCCACGCCGTGCAGGTCGTCACATCGAACAGATTGGAACAGAGGTAGTTATGTTTGGTCTGAGTAGCTATGATATCCTGCTAATGACTTGAACTAGTGTGATTCCATGCCGTGCAGGTCGTCACATCGAACAGATTGGAACAGAGGTAGTTATGTTTGGTCTGAGTAGCTATGATATCCTACTAATGACTTGAACTAGTGTGATTCCATGTCGTGCAGGTCGTCACATCGAACAGATTGGAACAGAGGTAGTTATGTTTGGTCTGAGTAGCTATGATATCCTACTAATGACTTGAACTAGTGTGATTCCCCGCCGTGCAGGTCGTCACATCGAACAGATTGGAACAGAGGTAGTTATGTTTGGTCTGAGTAGCTATGATATCCTACTAATGACTTGAACTAGTGTGATTCCACGCCGTGCAGGTCGTCACATCGAACGGTTCCTTTGGAACAGAGGTAGTTATGTTTGGTCTGAGTAGCTATGATATCCTACTAATGACTTGAACTAGTGTGATTCCACGCCGTGCAGGTCGTCACATCGAACGGTTCCTCTGCTAACCTCGGATATTGCTCAGTCCCTATTCATTTGCGTTTCATGGGATGAAAAAGCGGAATGCTCTTCCCTTTCTAGTACATGTTCTTAAATGGTTTTATGTGCGTATTTGTTTTACTATGGAGATAGTTTCTTCGTTTTGTATTTAATTTGAAGTTCATTGACACAATTAGTAAATTGTATACTGTGTACAATTGTAACGTACGTGTACGTAACACGTAGTTTAGAGGGTATGAAGAAATTTACCCCTTTAAATGCTTAATGCAATTGTTTATATAGGTCTCTGTGGCGGGCGCCTAGGTGCGCATCGTGCATTGTATTTATTACTTGAACCTGCAAATCCCAAAATACGTTAACCCAGTGCCCACCATAGCATTAAATAATGTCGCTATATCCACGCTCTCCGAAAGTCGTTCAGGCCACGGCGTACTAACCATTAATACATGCCACATATGTGTACCAAACAATGGTGCCCACAGGTTGTCTCTCAAACTGTTTGTCTTCAACTGTTCTATAACCCTCCAACTCGTGTGCGCTTGAATTCAGGGATATAGAACACGTGTGTGCGTGTGTGTGTGTGTGTGTGTGTGTGTGTGTGCGTGTGTGTGTTTGTGTGGTATCAGAATTTCAGTGAACAGTTTTGAAAATCTCCTTGACTGATTTTCGGCAAATGGAAGAAATAAAATGCATTAAAAAGACAGTCTTAAAGATTTTGTATACGAGTTGTCCATGCTTATCGCAGTATTAACGATATTCGCTTGTTCAGCAGCGTACCTGACAATATATTTTGAGTCTCGTGAACTACTGCAACAAAACGTTGTCATATTCGCCCACTTATTCTTTAAACTGTGAACCTATAACAGTATAGTTACCTATTTAAACCAATTATTATGAATTTTTATTACCCAACGGATTGGTTAGGGAGTAAGTCTCGAACTCGGGTTCTCCTGGATGCGATTCCTATCGAGCATTCAATCTGAGCTTATGTTTCTTGTGATTTTCCTTGGTCGGTAGGTTTCGAATCTACCAAGGATTTTAAAAATAAGTTCTTTTTATTCCGTTGCCTGCTTATTTTTAGTTGCGCTTCGTGCTGTATGGTGGGGCCGAACAGGTGGCGCGGATGCTAGCCCAAAGCAAAGAGGAAGAGTTTACGCGGGTCGTTCAGCAGCTCTAGACTTCCTAGCGTCTCTGCGGTTCCTCTCTTCATCCTGATGGTGCTAGGCGCAATAGATAGGGATGTCCTTGCCTATATGCACAACATGAAATGTAATGTTCTGTATGAATGATTTTTAGATCTATAAACTTCTATTATAATAGGAAACTTATATTATAATACTCTTTTAAACAGGCTTACCTTCTTTTAACTCGAAGTGCCATTGGCACAAATATCCAACTTATATGTTTTTCATTAATCCTAACATACGCCCCTAGTTTTTGCTGGCAACGTGCCTCTAAATTGCACTGAAAAAAGAATAAGCAGCAAATTTGTAATGTAGAATAACTTCATTTCTGAATATAAAAGCCAGCAAAGCTTTTTCATTTATTCCCTCTCTAGTCCTGGATAAAGTAATGGGAAAGAAAACCACCACTCTTGACAACGAAAATTTGTGCCTAGTTCTCCATAAAATAATTTCCTGCAAAAGCCAGACTTACTCAAGATAAATGTGTTGTTAATATAATATAAAATACACCAACAATTTTAATTAAATATTTAATTCAATGGAACTTCCAAGTTTTTACGTTGGTAACAGCGAAATGGAAGAAATTTTGGCACCATCTGTTATGCAGTCGCGAATATATAAAACAAGCTAGGATGTTGAGAATTTCATATTCTCCATCTTACAGATTGCAAGTTGTTCAAGGCAAAATTTAGAAGCAACATTTAAAGTGACTGCCAAAGCCTTCTCTTCTTTTTTGGCAAGAGGTAATCTCCTAGTTACACCAAAAGGTTTTGGCAAGAGGCAATCTTCTAGTTACACCATGAACGTTTTGGCAAGAGACAACCTCCTAGTTACACTATGAACGTTTTGGCAAAAGACAATCTCCTAGTTCACCATGAACGTTTTGGCCAGAGGCAATCTCCTAGTTACACCACGAACGTTTTGGCAAGAGTCAATTTCCTAGTTTCACCATGAACGTTTTAGCAAGAGTCAATCTCCTAGTTTCACCACGAACGTTTTAGCATAAGAAAATCTCCTAGTTTCACCATGAACGTTTTAGCATTAGACAATCTCCTAGTTACACCATGAACGTTTTGGCAAGAGACAATCTCCTAGTTTCACCATGAACGTTTTAGCATGAGACAATCTCCTAGTTTCACCATGAACGTTTTGGCAAGAGTCAATCTCCTAGTTTCACCATGAACGTTTTGGCAAGAGACAATCTCCTAGTTGCACCATGAACGTTTTGGCAAGAGGAAATCTTCTAGTTACACCAACAACGTTTTGGCAAGAGACAATCTCCTAGTTAAACCATGAACGTCTTGGCAAAATACAATCTCCTAGTTCACCATGAACGTTTTGGCCAGAGGCAATCTCCTAGTTACACCATGAACGTTTTAGCAAGACGCAATCTCCTAGATACAACATGAACGATTTGGCAAGAGACAATCTCCTAGTTACACCATGAACGTTTTAGCAAGAGACAATCTCCTAGATACAACATGAACGATTTGGCAAGAGACAATCTCCTACTTACAACATGAACGTTTTAGCAAGAGACAATCTCCTAGATACAACATGAACGATTTGGCAAGAGACAATCTCCTAGATACAACATGAACGTTTTAGCAAGAGACAATCTCCTAGTTACAACATGAACGTTTTAGCAAGAGACAATCTCCTAGATACAACATGAACGATTTGGCAAGAGACAATCTCCTAGTTACACCATGAACGTTTTGGCCAGAGGCAATCTTCTAGTTACACCATGAACGTTTTAGCAAGACGCAATCTTCTAGTTACACCATGAACGTTTTAGCAAGACGCAATCTCCTAGATACAACATGAACGATTTGGCAAGAGACAATCTCCTAGTTACAACATGAACGTTTTAGCAAGAGACAATCTCCTAGATACAACATGAACGATTTGGCAAGAGACAATCTCCTAGCTCACCATGAACGTTTTAGCAAGAGATAATCTCCTAGATACAACATGAACGATTTGGCAAGAGACAATCTCCTAGTTACACCATGAACGTTTTAGCAAGAGACAATCTCCTAGTTACACCATGAACGATTTGGCAAGAGACAATCTCCTAGTTACACCATGAACGTTTTGGCCAGAGGCAATCTCCTAGTTACACCATGAACGTTTTGGCAAAAGACAATCTCCTAGTTACACCATGAACGTTTTGGCAAAAGACAATCTCCTAGTTACACCATGAACGATTTGGCAAGAGACAATCTCCTAGTTACACCATGAACGTTTTAGCAAGAGACAATCTCCTAGTTACACCATGAACGATTTGGCAAGAGACAATCTCCTAGTTACACCATGAACGTTTTGGCCAGAGGCAATCTCCTAGTTACACCATGAACGTTTTGGCCAGAGACAATCTCCTAGTTACACCATGAACGATTTGGCAAGAGACAATCTCCTAGTTACACCATGAACGTTTTGGCAAAAGACAATCTCCTAGCTCACCATGAACGTTTTGGCCAGAGGCAATCTCCTGGTTACACCATGAACGTTTTGGCCAGAGGCAATCTCCTGGTTACACCATGAACGTTTTGGCCAGAGGCAATCTCCTGGTTACACCATGAACGTTTTGGCCAGAGCAATCTCCTAGTTACACCATGAACGTTTTGCTAATTCCAGCTTACAAACTTTAAACTCCAGCAGATTGAAATTATTATTTTATAGATTCTGCAATATTCGTTGCAGATACTACATTTTCATTGTAACTTAAGTAATAAAATATTTATCTTTATTTTTCATTATGATTAATTTAGTATTTCTTAAAGTTTAAAAGTCAATAATTGTCAATTTTAGCAATGTACCTTTTACTCTTGTAGACTAATTTCTGTTTTACTGTAAGGTATTATATATTCTTTAAATATTATAATTTATACGTATTGTATTAAGAACCCGTGTGATCAAACTCATCTTATATACGACGATAATCACAAAGTAATTCATGATTTAGCGTAACTAAATAATAACGGAAAATGTTATTTACAAAGGTGCAGTACTTTACTGTACTTCTTATTTCTCTCAGCATCAGTTGTTCAATGCCTTTCTACCGCCAAAGATCTTATTCCTATTTTGTTCTTCTTTTTGATTGACAACACGTTCGGGCAATCGAATGTTATAGGCGGATAGCACAAGTGAATAGTGATAATGCAATGAATGAGTTTTCAATTCATAGTTTAGAATAATCAAGGAAGACCCAGTACGCATGACAAAGATCGGCGTGCAAGTTCATCATTCGTTATGGTGGACTTGCAAGTAAATGTTGATAAAAGAGTTCAGAAAAACCGGTGTTTCACTTTGGACACCATACATGACCTTTGGGTGAAGAAGCTCAAAGTGGCAGCGCATCTTGGCTCAGCACTTTGGCGGTAGAAGAGTATAACATTAAAAACCGGTACCACGTGACAATAAATACCTTGCTAGCAAATACAGTAACTTTGTAAACAAAGTTTTGTGTTGATATCTGTCGTTATCATTTAGTTATGTTTCTTACTTGCCCTGGAGCATCGCCCTCCGGGTGAACTGTGTACGAAATCTGGTACACGAGGTGGAATTGCTGTGCAACAACCCTTGTAAAGGCTTAACCGCAGGAATGGTATGTTCTTCAACTGTTGCTACATTACCGCTGCTCCGCTGTTGTCTTGTTTTAGATTGGTTTCAGGATTTTTTTTTTTTTTAATGGCGTGTTATTTATGGACGACCTTTAACTGCTGTGGTTCTCAGTGTCCCATTCTAAATTGGGCGTGAAATACCACTTAATTTTGCTCAGAGGCCCCTCTATCAGGCTTGAGGTTATTTTACGTGCCGTAAATCTACGACACGGGACCCACGGCCATGCTAAGGATTTTTACACCCGAAAAAATCCATCGTCCTCCGCCGGGTTTGAACCCGCGACCTTGGGTATATGACGTCAGCATGGTAACCATTACACCACGGAGGGCGACGGTTTCAAGATTGATTATGAATTACACAAACATAGGGAGAGGGGGAGCACTTAGTTCCGTTTATGGCCGTTGGCTGGTTTGAAGCCTTCTTTACCGGGGTAACAACAAGCCATGCAGGGAACCCGGATCTGCATGCAGCGGAATTCACTTGGTAAGTAATCCCCAGAGATCTGACAAGGGCGTTCTCATGTTGGGTCAATCTGGTGTAGACATTTTGAGCCCGGCGCCTTATCACATCTTTCAGAGCCGAAGTTTCGTGTCATTGCCTCACTGAGAAGCGAGGAGATGGACTCAAGATCTCTATTCTGTATCCGCTGTAGCATTGAAGCCAGGAGTCTGCTGCCATGCCCCACAGGTATGGAGCATCGGCTTCACGTAAGCCTCTAAAACTCAAGGTTACGACTTCAAACCCGGTGGAGAGTGATAACATTTATAAAATCCTTAGCATTACTTGCTTCGGAAGAAATGTAAGGTCGCTTGCTATGTGAAAATTTATTTGCATGTAAAGACATTGAAAGAAAAGATTCTGGGCTAAATTTCCATGTTTAACGTCCGCAAGTCGTGATTTCAAACTGTAGTGCCATCTATGGGCGGCGAGTTGATCCATGGTCACCATGAGCACAACTCAAAATTTGTTCTCAAAAATCATAAATCTTAACTGGAAAATTCTGATATAATATATTAATTGCAAATTGATCATCTTCAGAATAATTTAATTCTTTACTTGTTTAAATATTTCTAAAACAGTTTGTTTAGGAGAAGCTAAACAATTGATACTGTTTACTAAGTTACATTTATAAACGCTCTGATTTGTCTTACTCAGAAATGATGATGATGATAACTATAATGACAATAATAATTTTTAAACATCTCAAATCTAAATCTCAGTAAATTGGTGTCGTGCATTTTAAATTTGTAAGAAGCTATTTTGAATGCTATAGTGTTTACTAAAGGTTCTAGAGTTTTCATTTTCAATTGATCCAACTTCCGCTGCTGGCTAAGTGTTATTTACAAATATGGATTAGTCCAAAGAAAGTGACGTCACAATATATCTTCTATACCTTGATTTTTTGAAATGTATAGTTACGAACACACGCACACGCTGCATTTTAATGTAGTAGGAGGACTTTTAATTTGTAATGTTCGCGACAACAAGCCGATTTATACTATGAGATACAATATTTATTTATTAATTACTTTCCTCAGTTGAGGGCCGCAATGTAGACAAATTATAACCACACAATTAACATTTTGAAAAATAATTTACAATGATAAAAATAAATTGTATAACCAAGTACAGGTAACATATAAAATTAGAAATGATAAACTTCAAATCTAGTACAAATAACAACACTATATTATTACAATGATGAAAATAGATCCTCTGATTGCTATGACCGCTATTGTATGCAGTAGACCATAATCTTTCCAAAATTGGTGTAACTTTTTGGGTATAATGTCATAAGAAATGTATGCTAAATTAAATTTTAATTACAAATTATTTACGAAAATATTTGCGTATATCACTCCCTTTCGATGTAGCTACAAAGTGGAGATTTTTTGTTACAATAATAGTATGTTTAAGTATCACCTGATCTATGGGATTATTATTTTTATTTATTTTGTTATTGTTTCATTTATATAGCCTCCTTTAACACCTAAGGTCATATCGGGGACTTTACATTAAAAACAACTCGTCTTCTACGTTCCTTAAGTTGGGTTTACTTCATTTTATTCTCCTCAAACACGCACACATTCACTCTCACATACATACTTCTAGACTCTGTGGGGGGTAGGGAATAATTCTGACTAAAGAAAAATTCCCCTCCCCAGCCGGGAATCGAATATGGGACCTCCAGGTGAGAAGTCAGCTCGCTGAACACTCGACGGCGGAGAGATCTATTGCATTATTTAATTAACAAAATTAAGCGAAAATGACAAAAATTAGGAAACTGCGTATAAAGACAAAAGAAATGATTTTTGTAAGTTTTGTTGATCTGCGAAAACTGCATTTATTCCACTGACTGAAAACTCTACCTATTAACTATAAATATATAGTTTATACATTTAAGTGTAGTAGCATGTCCAATTACTGTTCTGGTTTTGTCTAGTACTATTCTTAAAGCTATGTCACCATCACCAGCTGTAAGGATTGAGGTCAGGAGCTTGTCCTGAATCTTCAAGGATCTCATCTTCCCTGTACAGTGAAATACGATACCATTCCCTGTGCATGATCACACCAGTAATCTTAAAACTGTCACCATCCTCAGCTGTAAGGATTGAGGTCAGGAGCTTGTCCTGAATCTTCCAGGATCTCCCTGTACAGTGACACCCGATACCTTTCTCTGTGCATGATGACACCAGTACTCTTAAAACTGTCACCATCCTCAGCTGTAAGGATTGAGGTCAGGATTTTGTCCTGAATCTTCCAGGATCTCATATTCCCTGTACAGTGACACCCGATACCATTCTCTGTGCTTGATGACACCAGTACTCTTAAAACTGTCACCATCCTCAGCTGTAAGGATTGAGGTCAGGAGCTTGTCCTGAATCTTCAAGGATCTCATCTTCCCTGTACAGTGACATACGATACCATTCCCTGTGCATGATCACACCAGTACTCTTAAAACTGTCACCATCCTCAGCTGTAAGGATTGAGGTCAGGATTTTGTCCTGAATCTTCCAGGATCTCCCTGTACAGTGACACCCGATACCTTTCTCTGTGCATGATGACACCAGTAATCTTAAAACTGTCACCATCCTCAGCTGTAAGGATTGAGGTCAGGATTTTGTCCTGAATCTTCCAGGATCTCATATTCCCTGTACAGTGACACCCGATACCATTCTCTGTGCTTGATGACACCAGTACTCTTAAAACTGTCACCATCCTCAGCTGTAAGGATTGAGGTCAGGATTTTGTCCTGAATCTTCCAGGATCTCATATTCCCTGTACAGTGACACCCGATACCATTCTCTGTGCATGATGACACCAGTAATCTTAAAACTGTCACCATCCTCAGCTGTAAGGATTGAGGTCAGGATTTTGTCCTGAATCTTCCAGGATCTCATATTCCCTGTACAGTGACATACGATACCATTCCCTGTGCATGATGACACCAGTATTCTGTATTTTCTTGCTTCAATCATCTTTTTCACCTTCAATTCTTCGTGCTAGTCTGTAAAGGTTTTCTGCTACTTTATTTGGCCGGCCAATTTCATAAATATTTCATTTCTCTTCCTCTTTCATCACTTCTTCTCAAGAACACGTTTTCCTTCCCAACACTAAACGGCCATAGCTCTTGAATTTAAATTACTGCCATTTTATTTTCTCTTCTTACTATATAGTAGACATTTACATCATGCTAATCGAGAAAAAAATTAGCAGCTTCCTTGTAAGTAGAAGCAAAATAAGGGAATACCATAGGTTAAAGAGATAGTCAAAAGCTGTGTGGTATATGACTGAAATTCCTTTGTTTGTATGGACAGGAGTTGACAAATTCCTGTATGAGAAAAGTATAAGATTCAAAGATGAAACCAATAACAAGGAATATCTCAAAAGCGATCAACTCCACGAAACAAATGTATATAAGGAATGGTGTGTTTTAATGTGCTCTACATTTTTGTGTGGTACGTTTTTGCCCATCTCTTACAGTTTAGCAGTTATGCAAAATTCCGTAAAATTCATCCAGAATAAAGTAGTCTTGAGAGACTATTCCCAGAAAATCCAAGATATGCATTTCCTTTGTCATAAAAATATGCTAAACATGCCGTATTTTATTCAACATCGTTAGAGCCATTTTAAAGAAAATAAACAATTTCAAAAAATATTCCATGTAAAGATAGTTGGGGGTGGGAGGATTTTCTTGAAAATCTTCGTGTCGCATCCTTGGAAGATAACAAACTTAAATACCAAGTATGGTATTTAACGGTCTTTTCGTTTTTGAGCTATGCTGCCCACAGACACACACACATACACACAGACACATACAGACAGACAGACAGACACACGGACATTTTTCTATAAATGCGTTTATCGGATTCAGGAGGTCCCAAAACATGTATTTCCGGTGAAATCTCGGTGTCCAATTTTTGGGTGCAATACAATACCTTCTCTGTTCACTATATACATAGTACGTATACGTATAGAGAAAGTAAAAAAGGCCTGTTTTTGTGTGCGTGGGCTGTGGACACGGTAGCTCAAAAACAAAAAGCCGTTATTTAAGCTCAGTATCTTCCCCCACCCAGAACCAACGTTTACATGTAAAAAGTTTCGAAAATATTGATTTTTTTTTTCAAAAATGTTTCCAACGATTTTGATTAAGAAGATATTTACATGACAATGTATATCTTGAACTTTCCACGAATAGCCTCTGACAATCTCTTTATTCTGCATGAGTTTTGCATAAATGGCAAAGTGTAAGATATGGACAAAAACTTACTACATACAGGTACATTTTTTCTTGGAGTTGAACATTTGCGAAATACTCCTTTTTATTAATTTCAGTTTTAAAATAATTGAAACTTTTCTCATACGGGAATTTGTCAACTTTTATCCATGCAAAGAACTGAATTTCAACCACTTAACGAACAGCTTTCAAAAGATTTGACTATCGCTTTAAGCTATTGTATTCCCTTGTGTCCCCTCTACTTACAAGGAAGCAAGCATTAAGACCATTTCTCCTAATTTTATTTCGATTAGATAGAAGAATAAACATTTGTTAAACAAAGTCATGTGAATGGTGAGCAATGTTTGTGTTAGTAAGGAAATGCTCTACTATTGCAGCTTTCCCTCTTTACTGTACCTGGGCCTAAAAGTGACCTTAGATTAATGTTTAAATTTCCAATACTAGAAGAACTCGTCCAGAGTTTGGTATGCCCCCTGGGTGGTGTGATGGTAGCGTGTCTGTTTCACATCAAAAGGTCGTGACTTACGCGGAGAAGGTTTTTTTTTCGGGATTTACACTTATCCTGAGAAGACGAATGGCAAGTTACTTTAAACTCCATGGATCCCGAGATCATTTGACCAGTTTCATTCATCCGATATGACCAACCAGGTTAAAGGACGTTAGAGTCACGTAACCAGTCACTCATTTCGCTATTCACCTTTGTCATTAGGATAATGCGTCTTGATCGAACTTTCAATCAAACCAATAAGAGATGGACTCAAGGACGAGTCTGAAGCGGAAAACAGTTTATTAGTATTATCTGCCAACACTAAATA